>OV049924.1:170209044-170753439 GCA_920104205.1 Eupeodes latifasciatus | reverse complement strand
ATCATCTGCAAAGGTTGTCAGAGAACCCTTAAATGGCAAACTGAATAAATAATTAATGTATACCAAAAAAGTATTGATCCTAAAACCGAATCTTGTAGAACTCCCAAATCGAATATCTTTATATCACTCCTAATACCATCAAATTTCACTCTTTGAGCTCTTATTTTAAAATAAGATCTTAACCAATCACTAATGAAACCTCGAAAGTTTCGTGATTAACCATGTCAAAGGATATGTTAACAAACAAAACAAACAATGCGGCTGTCTTTTTTTTTTTGTCAAGACAATGTAAACAAGAAAAATTGGGGTATTTGGAGTGAATCAAATCCAGAAATGCTCCATGAGACGGAACTGCATCCGAAACAAGTAACTGTGTGGTGCGCAGTTTTATCAAGGAAAAGAAAATGGTGTTACAGTAACTGTCAATAAGAACCGTTATTTAAAGATGCTGAATGAGTTTTTTTACATCCAGAACTGCGCCGAAGACGTATTCCATTGAACAGCATTTTTTTCCAGAAAGATGGAGCAAGTGCATATATAGCCAGACCAGTGATGGTGCAGCTCCAACGAACAAACTTATTTTCAGGAACTACACTTTTCGCTGGCCCTAAAGTGCATCTGTACAAAACGAAACCCACGAATTTGAATAAATTGAAGCAGTCCATAATGACAATGGCCTTAAGGCCACAATGAACAATTTTATTTTTGAGCGCGGAGGTCATTTGCGGTCTATCATCTTTAAAAACAATTAACTATTCAAAATAAAATTTTATTTTCTATCCAATAAATACAAAATAAATGAATACAACACACTGATTAAAAAAAAATATTTGAATTTCTTATTGTAGCACAACTGGTGCGTCACTCTGTATAATAATAGGTAATTTAAGTTACCTAAAGAAGACCGCTAATGGGAATTCCTATTTTTCAAAGTGTTGCTTATATTAAAAAAAATGATCTGTGAACATCATTTCCTTTCATTGCATTTTATAACTTCAATTACCAAAGAAAAAACAGGGACAATTTGATCGACAATTGACTTGTTTTGACCACAACCAAACAAAATTAACATTATTTAACATTTTAAATTAACAATACTTTACATTTATATAAGCAATTCCAAACCACGAACGATTTGGTTGGAAAAGACAGTGAAATAACCAATTTTGAACAAAAAGATACAAAAATAATAAAAAGGTGCTACGAAGTCGACTACGTGCAAAATTTTCCATTGAATTTTTAAATTTTCTTAATAATTTTTTTAAATTAACATGAACATAAATTATTTTTTAATTGTAATACAAACGAAAAAATAATTAAAATAATGTAACAAAATGTTGTTGATAAAAAAAGGCAAATAATACCTTACAGTCATTTAAGGCAAGTTTAAACATTTTGAAAGGTAGAACAACAAAAATATATATATGTATATACTTTCTTTTAACTTTGTTTGTATTTACAAAAATTAAAATATTTTTTTTTCAACGAAAGAAAACATTCCCTAAACATCGACAAAGGTTACGCAAGGTTTGTTTCTTTAAAGAATTATTGTAATTACTATTTTAAGATAAATAAACAAAGAGTTTCTTTTGTAAAATGGAACATAATTTATTAAATGACAGGAAAACAATAACTAAAACATTTTTTTTTGTTTCAATCCCTTACCCGGGGGTAACATGACCCTCAGAATGTGTCGAATGTGGAGTCAATGGAGGCACTGGCGAACCACCAGATTCTTCAGATGGCGTTTTTGAAAATAAATTGCCACCCAACTCAGATACCAAAGTAATGGGTGAGCTATTTATTTATTTTTTGTTTTTATTTTTATTTAATTCATTTGTTTATATTTGTTTTTTGGTGTTTTTTTATTTTTAAAGAAATAAAAAACAAATAATACAATTTTTGATGATATTTGTTTTTTGAAATTGGTGTTCAAAGTATTTTTGTTGAAAATTAAGCAAAGAATATGGGATATATGAGTGGTGTTGGTGAATTTAATTATTTATATGTGTGCAAGTTTTTTTTTGAAATAATTTTATTGCCAAATCCCAGGGTGAGCATTAAAATAAAAGAAAAAAATATTGTTTTTTTCTCCAATTACTTAATTTCGCCAAAGATTTTCAAATAATGATGCACAATAAAACAAAGAAAAAAAAATATAAGAAAAATATGAAAAATTGAATACACTTACCTTGAGAACACTTTTGAAAAGACACTTTGATTAGAATCACCAGTATTTGGAGCTGATTCAGTGTCAGCGGACTTGCCAATGCCACCCATGTTACTAACATTGCCACCACTTTCACCAGTAAGACCTTCTACCCAGGTAAGGGGATATGATAGTCTTTTAAGCATCTAAAAATGAATAAAAAGAGACAGAGTCAGTATGATTTAGTTAAGCAATAAAAATAATTAATTTTAACTGAAAAAATGATTGACCTGACATTAGTAAAACAGTAGGGATGCTAAGATATTCATCAGATCGTTTTCGACTGCAAACTCAATGACCCTAAGAAGTTGTGCCATCACCAGCCTCAAAACTTTTTTCTTATCAGTAAGATTTTTTTCATTACTTTTCTTGTTAACTGCAATTTATTATGAATACCCTTATAATGATTTAACACAGTTCAATTAGGAAAGTAGGATAGGATTGGAAAGGAGATCCCGATGCACATTGATTTTGAATGACTGCACATTGTAATGAGTGGGAAATATTGAGCCTGGTAAAGCGTTCCAAATTTGTGTAGTGCGACTGAAGAAAAAATCCCTATACTTAAAAGTACGTCCGGAATTGGGCTCAAGGGTAAGCTGATGAGAATTCCCAGAAGTAGAAGAATTGTTTGAGAGGAGGAATACAACTGGCTATTTCACTAGAGCATTGTTTGTGAAAGTATCGATAAAACAATGATAGACATGAAACCTTGCGGTGGTGTTTGAGAGAAAGAAATGTCTCAGTAATAGAACGATCATTTTAAAAGCACTTTTTTCAATTCTACCCAAAAGACTCTAGTACGTTATTGGAACACCAGCCCAAATATGCGAATTATACTCGAGTTTTGGACGAATAAAAGCTTTCTATATTATAGCCAGATCAGAAGGGATAAAAAACTTCTTTCATCGTCGGAGAAAACCTATAAAACTAAGCGGTATTTTTGACGATGTCTTTTATGTGATCCCTCCACAACAAGTGGTTTCTGTGGCACATACCTACAACTGAAAGTTGTTCAGCCTCCTCAATGCAAATACCACCCATGAAAAGTGACATTAGGGGAAGGTTACGATTTTGTGACAGTAGACAGCATTTAGTTTTTGATTGGGTGCTGGCAAGACCGAAATTTAATGAGCTTATTATACGCTGCCGTTGGTAGTCCACATCCGAAGTATAAGGTTTCAGACAAAAGATCATTTATACAAATAAGGAAGAGTGTCGGAGACAAAACGAAGCCTTGGGGCACACCAGCGTTTATTTTGTGGATATCAGATTTGAAACCGGCCAATACTACTTGAATTGAACGGTCCGAAAGTTAATTTCTAACCCAACAAAGAAGAAATTTATTAATACCAAATGCACGCATTTTCGATAAGATAGCTTTATGTCAAAGTCTATCATATGCCTTTGAAATATCAATTAAAATAATCTTACTTTCTCCAAACCGATGCAAGGATTTGTTTCAGTGTTCAGTGAGATAAACCATGAGAAGCCATTCTGCTGATCATTAAGAAGTTTTCGTTTTGCAAGATATTGCTTAAGCTGAAAATTGATGATGACCTTTCAAGTTAAGGGGATGTTACTCATTGGCAGCATCGAATTAACAGCAAACTATGCTTGCGCAACCAAATTGGCTTTATCAATCGAGCTTACAAAAGGAGTGCCATTAAAAACGAGCGTCGGAACCTACGATGACGTAGTGTAACGCACATTTTTTTACAAATGACCAGAAGTTGTTACTACCTTTGGAACATTGAAGTATTTTTTGCCCTAAATTCTGGTTTTGCAAAAATGTAATGCGTCGGATATGTCCGTTATTGGTCTTTCTAGCTTGTTTGAACTTATTCCTGTTTTCCTCAGAGGGGTTGGCTTTATAACAACGGAAACCGTCCCAGTTGGCTTTCTCATATTGCCAAACAGTTCTCGTAGGGATTTTTACTTTAACTGGGCTTTTCTGTCATGAGAAATTGAGAGTGTTTATCTTTTGATTAAATAAATAATTGAAAAGGCGAAAAGTTGTCGAAACAACGATTGAAAAACGTTCTGCCATCATTGGGAGATTTAAACAAGGAGGCATATAGGAAGATATTGGAAGAAAACGCTATGATCTCTGGATTTAGATTGATTGGCCAAAAATTCGTATTCCAACAGGACAACGACCCTTAACACATCCTCACTTTGCCGGAATTACCTCAAAAATAGATAAGACGAATAAATCTTAGAAGTCATTACAGGGTCACTGCAGTAACCGGATATTAACCTGAATAGAAGGATCCGGGTTCAACCTGCACTGTGGAATACATTGCAGGATTGCAGGACGAAAAATCGGTTTGAGCCATTTTTTCTTTTTGTTAAATAAATTCCTATGTTTGGGTTTACTTCTTAAAATGAGAATGGACTCAAAAACTTTTGGCCTGTAGTGTATTTATGTTGATATGTTATTTACCAATTGATATACACGTAAATTTGTATGTAGTTTTCAAGTCACACTTTTTAGCAATAAAAAGTAACAATTGATTCGGTAGACCATCTTTAGTGTAAACATTAGGCACATATTACAGTACGAAAAGTGAGAATTAAAACCGAAAATATTATAGAGAATGTGGGGATACCCCACGAAAGGTGTCACAAATCAAAAGTGTTTAGGTCTTAACTAATAAATGTGTTTTTTTTTTGCTTTAAAGCACATTAGGTAAACCTTGGTTTCAAAGTACTACAAAAGTTAATAGTTATTGAATTGATATTGATTGTAAAAAAAAGACAAATGGTGTTAGGTAGCCACAATCTAGACTACGTCGCATGGAATACTATCTGACGACTTATTTGACTATGACTTACGCTATTAAGAAAAATAACTATTTACCTATAAATTAAATCTTATCAAAACCTCGGTCTATAACCACAATTGAAAGTTTTATTATTAAATATTTTATATTGATAACTATTATAAAATAAATCATTACCTTATTCTTTTTCTCATTTTGGCTCTGGTTAAGTAATTGCTGTTGTCCTTGTTGGGCTTCATTTTCATCAACACTAAAACTTACACTGGAGGTCTTCTTGCGACCACCACCAAATGATGGCATATCCAAACTTGATGCTGTTGTTGTAGTTTCAGTAGCTTTTGTTGGTGAAATAGTTTTCGGTGGTACCCAGTCAGAGCTTAATACAATATCAGCGTCACTATAGACGGATTTCTTTGGTATGGGTTGTACATTTGGAATAGGATCACGAATATCAATGCCAGAATCATAGCGCGTTTGTTTTGATAGTTCTTCCAAGTGTTCCAAATCAATGGCAGCAATGCCACCAGCTAAGCTACTAATACCTGTTCCACCAACCACACCACAAAGTGATGATGTAGCCGAATGGGGATCCTGAGCTCGTGCGCTGTCAACTGTGGTATTGGACTCATTATCAGCTTCTTCGTCCGATGATCTTCGGGATATAGATATAGAAAATCTAGATGATTTTTTGTAGATTGGGTGGATGTTTTTTTTTTTAAATTTTGTTTTGTGCGTGGAATGATGTGTGTACATGTGTATTTGTGTATGTGTGTGTGTGTGTTTGTTTGTTTGCATTTGTGAAAGGAAGCCATATTGATTTTGCAATATTAAGGAAATGAGGATTGTTTGATCGATGATAAAAGCGAGTTGTTGATAAAGAAATGTGCAATTGGATTGAGAGAGGAAAATGAAAAATAAACAGAAAATTATTAATAACTTTAACATATCAAAGATTAAAACGTATTTTAGTATTTTCTTTGCATTCCAGGACAAGTCTTACATTAATTTTTATTGCATTCGTTGTTTATAATATACTACATAAATATCATGCAGATTAAAAGATTTGTCTCAGTTCGAATTGCCTAGATTTGTTAAAGGAAAGATTTTTGACATATATTAATTTTAAATATACCACAAAACGAAGACAATCGCGGTAAGGTTCACTTTATTACCGCGTTTACAAGGAGAATTGAATCCGAATTGAATCAGGATTTAGCGCCGTATAGACCTGGATCGGATCGAAATAGGATTACTCGATCCAATCCCACTAAAAGAGGTGAATCGAATCGAAAATTTGTTTGTAAACCTGAATCGGGGAATCGAGTTATTGGTGTGTGAGGTTTTGCTTGTGTGTGTGCGATAAGATTTGTCCATCTTGTTTGTTCTAAAGCTGAATTTAATTTGGCGCGCGTCTTCGTGTTGAAAGCATTGTTATGAAATGTGAAATTTATTTGAAAGTTATTCACGTAAGCTTAGTGTACACGATTGCCAGGTCTGACAATCATTGTCAGATCTGCAAACGTCTGACAATGTGTGAAAATGAGCTGAAAATTTTAATTTGTGTGTACACGGTTTGCAGATATCTACAAACATCTGCAAATCTGTTGCCAAATATTTGTCTGATTGTCAGCCATTCGAGACAAATTTTTCAGTGAAGCTTAGTGTACACGATTGCCAGGTCTGACAATCATTGTCAGATCTGCAAACGTCTGACAATGTGTGAAAATGAGCTGACAATGAGCTGAAAATTTTAATTTGTGTGTACACGGTTTGCAGATATCTACAAACACCTGCAAATCTGTTGCCAAATATTTGTCTGACAATGTCGACAAACTAATTTGGCCAAATAGCTAGCAATAGATTTGCAAACATTTGTAGATTTTCTGCCAACCGTGTACACACCAAATCAAATTTTGGATCTGCAAATTTATTTTCACTGTCACACATCGCATCAGTCAGAAAATTTGTCTGCCAATGAATAAATTTGCAAATGTTCCTCAAACGGCATCTGCAAATTTATTCATTGTCAGACGTTTGCAGAAACGTCAGAAAATGAAAAAAATTTGGTGATCTCCCAATGAATTTTGTGTACACACGATTGCCACATCTGCAAATTAATTTGTCTTCAAAATGATTGATGAACAAATTTTTCTTCAAATCAATTTGGTGTGTAGACGGTTGTCAGCTTGCGTGTACACGATTGCCAGATATCTACAAATTAATTGGCAGATATTTGTCTGCAAATTAGGAGCCAAACCATTTGTCTACAAATTAATTTGGTGTGTACACGATTGTCAGCCATTCGAGACAAATTTTTCAGTGACAGATCTGGCAATATTTGCAGATCTGGCAATCGTGTACACTTAGCTTGACAGATCTGGCAATATTTGCAGATCTGGCAATCGTGTACACTTACGTCGTTTTCAATTGGCAATCTGGAATTTTTCTTCGATTCGGAATCCCAATTGAACAGTTTTTTTTTATTCCGAAGAATCTGAAGTTTGGTGAGAATGTATTGGTTGAGTATGACATGTGTCACATATATGTGTATTCGCGCTAAATTTCATTTTGTTTTTGTGCTGCAAACATGGAGGAAGTGAATTTGGATTGCTGCGATATTATTTTAGCTGTTCCTCCGAATACTTGTCCACTACATCCTCCACAAAGTTTTGCACTTTTGGTTTTTTGGCAAACTCCTGCAGGAGAAAATCAACTGCAATAATATCTTCATCACTTGATGAAGAACATGAGGAAGACGACTCCAATAATGTTTCTAACAAACTAGGAACACTTGTTACAATATTTTCAATATTGTTTTCCATTTTGATTATATTTTTTTATAATTATTATATCAATTTCAAGAAATCACTTCTTTGCTGGTATAATTTATGCAAACAAATGTGTTACAAAAAAAATGTCATTTGTCAAGTGTGACATCTGACATTTAAAATTTATGAATGTGTGAGTGATTCTGCTTCTGATTCTGTTTTTAAAACCAGAAGGGAAATTCTCTTCTTTTCAGAATCAGAACTGTCACTTTTGCCCAATTGAACGCATTCAGAATGCTTTTTTTCACTTCCAGATTGCCAATTGAAAACGACGTTAGCTGTAGCAGTACGCACACAAATAAAACCCAAATGTCATTTCGATTCCATTTGAATTCGATTCCTCGATTCAGTGCCACCATATACCTGGATCGAAATCTCAATTCGATTCGATTCGATTCCTCGATCTCCTCTTGTAACCAGGGTATATGTCGATTTAGTTGTCACGACAAACATCACTGATTAGCTTATGGTTTTTTTTTGTATTCTTATCAATCCTTTTGGATTCACTTATTTTCTAAGTTCCGTTCTAAACGGTGTTACGGCGGCGTTCCTTCCTTCTCTTTGTACAAGGGCTGAACTGCTGTCTACTGATTCTTATAATATTTCATATGTCAATATGATGCTTACCATTGTATGGAGAGAAGTGAAAGTTATCAATCTAAGAGCAAAAATTGATATAAGACCTTTTGTCTATGCCACAACATGCTTACTGTAAGGGTTAATAGGTGGAAATTGCCTTACACACATTAATACGCACCATTGAATACTCATGATGGACATAAAGAGCACACTATGGTTGTCTTTCTACACACACATCTGCCCTGCCATCTCTGAATGGAGAGACTTCGCTTGGTGGGTTGAATCATAAAATGCTGACTACAAGAATAGTTAACTCAAAACTAAGCGGCACTTCGGCTAGCAGATTTTTGTCAGTAGAGGTGTTACATTCCCTCTCCTCTGGGACCTGGTAGTAATGAAATTCTAACTGATCTGGATATGGAGGGTCTCCGAGTAATTGCCTATGTGAATGACGTTACTATATCGGTTTCAGGGAAGCATCTTTACACTTTAAAAGAACTCTTACAAAACGCTCTAAATAAGCTAATACTTTGGGTAGATTAAGTGGGATAAAATAACCACCTGTCCGGCAACATGTGGCCTACCTTAGATTTAAAGCTCTCATGGTTCTTGATATCTCTAAGCAGATTACATATAAGGGTTAAGGGAAAGACTATTTCTTTACACCAAAATGTAAAACTGTCAATATCAGCCTGTAAAAGAATACTGTCATGGGTAGACTCTATTATATTTGAAATCTTTATGTCATCAGTAAAAATGGTTAATGGACAGGATGAACAGAAAAGGGTCAAGATGGTTTCACCGGGAAACACTAGATTGTATAACAAAAAGTTCTGAAAGACAATTTCTAAACTTTAAATGCTACGATCTATTTTCAAAGTAATATTTGATCCATAAATAAAATAATTCTGTGGCTTAGCTTGTCAAAGGTTTTAGAAAAGTCAGTGTATACCAACTTTAAATTTGTTTGCGAATGTGAGAAGAGCGGTTGATCTTTTTCTCAAGAATCCGTATTGCTGTTCGAAAATGAGATTTTTATTAAAAAATGCTACACTCTCATGTGTATTTCGTAATTTCCGCTTTGTCCGCTTTCTTGAATGTTGGTGTAAGAAATGACTTTTTCTATATACTCGGAACTATCCTGCTTTTAAGGAGATTTTGAATATTAAAGCAAGGGAATCAACTAAAGTATTACTACATTTTTTTAATACTATCGGGAGAATGCCATCAGGACCGGCTGAGCAGTCATCTTTTAACACGGAAAAAAGATCAAGGATCGTACTCTGTAGCACAGCTATATAACTACAGCCGATTTGCAAAAAGTAGTGTAAATTGTGAAAATGTAAAAATATTGGCAGTTATTTCTAAAGAAAGGTTCTTGTAAGTGAAGTTATCCGCAAAGTCACCTGTTTTTTTTTTTTAGTTCAATAATAAAATAAGAAAAAGGCAAATTTTCCATTCTTTAGTTATTTTGCTGCGAAGTTAACGCAATTCTTTCAGTAAGAAGAATTTAATCAAGAAAAGATAGTTCGAATTGTGAAGAAGAAAGAGAGGCTTCAAGCCAGAATTCATTTTCAGATAAAATCCAGTCAATGTGTGGAACAGAACAAATTGCAACTAAGTCTAATACTACCAAGCGTCTTTTAAGCCAAAGTAGTGGCAGTAACATAAACTAAAGGTTTCAATGATGACCCTATCACAAGCTGATATCACCATATTCATTGACAGGCAAGCAGCATTAAAATCGATTTCTGTCACAACATTCAAGAACGCCAAGAACTTACGGTTCTTACCTCATAGCATAACATAACATAAATCTCTCCTGGGTACCAGGTGTCAGCGGTGTACATGGGAATGAGAAAGTTGATAAGCTGGCGAGACTCAACCATAGAAACCCCATTCTATGACATAAAACGAATTATTGGTAACAAGATAGTCCAAGAAACTAATGAAAGATAGAAAAGTCTTGAAACCTTTGTCACGGCCAGGAAACTATGGCCCGATTTCGAAAAAACAAAATCCCGCTCGATTATGCACCTAGACAAAAAAATCTTTACGACACAGTGCACTTCTTATGCCACTGCCTAGCATCCTGCCACAGTTGTAACCAATTAGTAGACAGACACTTCTTCAATAATCTTGAAAAACTTATAGATATTCCAAGAAGCAGCCTATTAGGCTTCACAACAGCCTCTAAATTGCCGCTATGAAAATACCTCCACCTAAGTCCTTTACATCACCAACATAACCATCATTTCTGTAAATTTCGGTCTGCTGAATGAAAAGTTCTGTTTTGAAAATGCTTGAATTAAACTATTGATTGAGAGTAAAGAAAGATGTCAGCAGTCTTACGTTTTGGTAAAAGAGGGCAGACCTGTTTTGTTTTTTGATTGGGTTTTTTGGCTTACTGATTTTAGTAGACCATTGGAACTCCATCCATTTAGAAACATTTTGAATTTAAGAAATTTGAATCTGCCAGAAAAAAAAAACATTTTTTTAAAGGATGAACGGGTTATGATGATTCTTCTAAGCGATTTTAAATTAATCCTTTCGGGACGGGAGTGGTACGTTTACATATAAATATTCTTTGTTCTGTCCCACTCTCGTACCGAAAGGGTTAAAAAAAAACATTACAAAATTCGCTTCGAAAAAAAATCACGAAATACTCAAACTGATCCTATAAATAGAGGAAGGGTTATTCAACATACAAAAAGAGCCCCTTTAAACTGCACCAACTATAGAGGAAGCAGTCTACTTAACATCGCTTGCAAAATCTTCTCTGCAGTAATATGTCGTCAACATCCTCATAAGTCCTTATCAGTGTGGTTTTAGACCAGGAAAGTCTACAGTCGATCAAATATTTACATTTCGGTAGACCTTAGAAAAAACCGAAGAACATCAAATCGACACCCACTATCTCTTCATCGATTTCAAGGCCGCATATGCTAGCATCTACAGGGACGACCTATAAACAGAAACGTCTAGTTTTGGCATCCCTGCCAAGCTCGCCCGTTTGTGCAGAATGGAGAACTCGCGCTGCTCAATAAAGGTTGGAAACAGCTTAACCGAACCTTTCGATGTCAAAAATGGCTTTAGATAAGGTACTGCGGTGTCACGCGATTTCTTTAATATCGTCCTTAAAAGAATAGTGCAGAGCTCCCACAAGCTCAGAACTAGAGGCACTATCTTTTAAAAGTCTGTTAAATTACTGGCATATGCTGATGTTATTTAACTCGGCGTGATATAAATGGGGATTTCGTGAGTATTGAGTTAGAGGCGGCATAAATAGGTTTAGCGGTTAATGAGGGCAAACAAAAAAATACATGCAGTCATCAAGAAACGACCTACAACACCGACGTCTCGGTCAAAACCTCACCATCGACAGACGTAACTTTGAGGTAGTTAAAGACTTTGTCTACCTAGGCTCCGCTATGAACGCAGAAAACAACACCAGCGCTGAGATAAAAAGAAGAATTATTCTTGCTAACTGTTGTTTGTTTGGGCTAAAAAAGCAATTGAGTAGTAAAGCCCTCTCTTGAGCGACCCTCATCATTCCCCTCCTGCTATACGGTGCAGAAGCATGGACTATGACAAAAGCGGATGACAGCACCTCTACGGCCCCGTCTGCATTGAAGGTGAATGGAGGAGAAGATGATGCCCAAAGGACAGAGGAGTAGAAGAAGACCGCGGATCAGTTGGCGCGAACAAGTGGAAATTGACCTCACCCAACTTGGAGTGCGGACTGGCGACATCTAGCTAGGGACGGAGCTAGATGAAGACATTTGTTGGGTGAGGCCTTAATTTACACAGAAATGTAGCGCCACTTACGAACAACGTTCACCAATTTGAGTCTGGATCAAAAGAAGGCATTTGGTTGAAATCAGGGTCTATGGTCGAATGAAAATATTAAGTGAACAATACACCATTTTAAAATTCTTATTCTATTTTAAATGGCACTTTACATTGGCTTATTAGGTAAGACCTAATGTTTTTACATTTTGCTTATTAAAAGAGGAAAGTTAAACCATAACATCAATTGTTTAATAATCTTTGAAGTGTCGTAGGAATTTTTAAGTAGCAAATTACTTATTTGAATACCAAATTCAATGAAATAGGACAAAACCACGAGAGAGTAGTATTAATATTATTTTATATAATATACTAGTTAAAGAAACGCCATCGTCTTTTTAAAACGCTAAATTAGTTACTACTGGATAAGAAACCTCATGCAATGAAAGCAAACAAATGAGTTAGTCTTTTTCTTTCGTATGCTATTTAAGTGTGAAAAATGATTTTACTTGTGTAAATATGGAATTAAACTAATATTTACCTATCCTTACTGGGAATGGCCCAGTGATGATCCAAAAGACTCTTTCGTCTCTCTTCGAGTGTAGTACGTTTGTCTGTAATTGATAAATTTTTCTTATCCTCAGTATCATCACTTTCAGCTCCCGACTTCGATTCAGTCTTAGATGTTTCTTTGGCTTCAGCATCTTTATCATCCTTCTATGTTTACAGAAAAATGAGACAAACACTTATCATAACCCCTTAATGTTAAAAAAAACGATTAACTCACATCTATCGGTGTAACACGCTCTTTGTCGAATGCTTTAGGAAATGCATCACCATCACGGCCAGATCCAGAACAAATCGATTCTTGATCATCACATGTTTCAATCGAACCTACACCTAGTTCAGAAAGATCATCATCTTTAACCATCATCAATGAATCTTTGTCAGATGTAGATTGCGTACCTTCTAAGTGACTAGACGATGTTGGTTGTCGCTGCTCCAACACCGATTTTGGATAATAGATTTCTGCTTTTTCTGTTGTATTTGCTTCACCACCAGCAACACGCATATGGGCGATATCATGAAATATAGCAGCGTTAACAACCAACTCCATAGGAGCAATAACACCATAACTTTCCGGTCCATGTTCAATAACAAGTGTATCAGATACATTTGGATCGAACATTACTGCATTGGGTGTGACCAAGAGCACACCACCGACAACACCTTGGCCATCGGTGATGTGACGAACATTGATCTTTAGGAAACGTTGAGTTATAACTGGATCATCGCCAGATATTTCGGAGCCATTTTTCGGTGAGATACGTTCAATGTGTCCAGGTTTTGGAGATCCTGGTCGAAGACCATCAAGAATATCTATAAAATATTTAGAATTTATTTTTATTAAAAACAAAAGTCAACTTGTGGTGCATGCATGGATACTTATATAAATTTTCGATAAAATAGTCGTTGTCAAAATAAATCTAAATTATATTCGTAATCCCAGAATGACAACGAATGTTTATCAAAAAATTGATAAAGATAATTTAATAATCTAAAAAGAATTTTTTTTTTAATATTAAAAAAAACAGAGAACAATAAAACTCTTTCTAAGAAAGATTTAATCAAATAATTATCAATTTTCAGTTCCAGTGCCAGGTTATCGACTTTGATTTCAAATTTGTATTCATCAAACGAGACAAGCTCGAATACGAGATCGCTCGAAATACATGTAGGTAATACCGTTATTTCTTCAGCTAAATTGGGTGTGGATTTGTTGTTGGAACTAGACTCAGGCAAGAACTCAGTGTGAGCGAGCGCATCAAGATTAAATTCGCCAACATAAGCCTAATTTGCGGGCCCCAACAGAGGAGAAAGATGAAGACACCAAAGACATATTCTTCGAGCTCTTGGACTAGACATGTGAGCAGTGCTCTGGATATTAAATTAAAATTGTCTTAGTAGGTTTTAACGCCAAGCTAGGCACAATCGAGAAATACAGCCTGCATGACACCACCTTCGACAACGGATTGAGGCTGATGGTTCTGGTAGCTAGTACACAGTTCACACATCTTGATATCCATAAGCGGACATATAAATTTCCTGATCAATCAACTGTCAAGAAGCTTGACCACAATTCGATCGACGGACGACCCTTCTCCAGTATACAGGATGGAGATAGAACCACTCAACCTAGGCTGAAACTGCTGCTGGAGCTGACGGCATCGATTTCAAAGCCGCGTATGGCAGTATCTATAAGGAGGATCTCTACAGAGCAATGTCTAGTTTTGGCATCCCTGTCAAACTTATCCGTTTGTGCAGAATGGCGATGGAGAATGCATGCTGCTCTATAAGTACGGAACAGATGTTACCGATGCATTTGATGTCAAAAAGGTTTTAGACAAGGCGATATGCACTGTCAAGCTAATTCTTCATAATAGTTTTTGAAGGAATTGCGCAAAACTCACGCGCAAACACAAGAGGCACAATCTTTCAAAGGTCCATCCAATTACTCGGATACGCCGATAATATTGACATAATTAGAATATCAAAACGATATATTAGTGGTGCGTATTTGAGCATTGCGACGGAAGCGGAGAAGATGGGTTAAGTGGTCAATGAGGGCAAGACCAAGTATATGATGTCATCAAAAAAGGACATCGAACGACGAAGTCTTGGACAAAACGTGACTATAGACAATTACAGCTGTGGACAACTAATTACAAACATTACTTGCTTCTCATTTTCACATTCAATTTGTCATGTGTGACTAGAATAGCGGTATCCTAAACGGTGTAATGCAAGCGTTATTACATAATTGTTTGAAAAAGCATCATTTGTGCATAAGTCTTTGCATAGTTCACAACAAAATCAAGGTAGAGTGTAAAAAGTGTTCGTTTCAACTGGTCAACTAATTAGACACAGTTTAATTAGATTTGATGTGGGTGAAATAAAAATAATCTTTTTATTTTGCATTGGTAAGTAGAAAATTCTGAATTGTCTGCAAACGCTTTTAAAGAATAATTTTTAAATTTTGGAGGTAATTGTAATGGGAAAATTAAAGAGTTGTGATCCTCCTACAAGGAAAGCGATTCTTGAGCTTTGGAAGCTTAAAATATCCTATAGAGCAATTGCATCTCAAATAAACTGTTCTGTAAAGAAAGTTTTCAATACAATTAAGCATTTTCAAAACTTCGGGACTGCTGAAAATGTACCTCGTAAAAAACGGGCCCGTAAGACAAGCTGCCAAATGGATCGAGCAATTAGTAGGCTGGCCAAAAAAGACCCAAAAATAAGCTCCACAGAGATACAACGCCAACTCTCGGTTGCATTTGATGTCCCGATAGGCCCACGCACAATCAGAAGAAGATTGGTGGAAGTTGGGTTACATGGTCGTATTTCTCGAAAGAAACCATTAGTAACCGCAAGGCAACGTAGACTAAGAATAGAGTTCGCAAGATCACACGCCAACTGGACAATAAATGAATGGAAGTACATAGTGTGGAGTGACGAAACTAAAATAAATAGGATGAGCCAAGATGGTGCACGATATGTCCGAAGGCCAAAAGGAACAGCGTTCCACCCTAAATATGTTTTGCCAGTAATTAAGCAAACCAAAAAAAAATAAATACAGATACTGCTTTAAAAGTGAATTCAATTTGTGTTTCTAATTAGCTGTCCACAGCTGTATAACTTCGAGGAAGTTAAGGACTTTGTCTACCTAGGCACTGTTATAAATTTAGACAACAACACCATTGCTGAAATCAAACAAAGAATAACTCATGCAAATCGCTGCTTCTTTGGACTTAGAAGGCAATTGAGTAGTAAGGTCCTCTCTTAAACATCTAAAATCACCATCTATAACACACCCATCATCTCCTTTATGGCACTGATGCTTGAACCCTGTCAAAGAAAGATGATAGCGTCTTAGGGCCTCGTCTGCATAGATGGAGAGTGGAGGCCTTGGTTAAAGGAATAAAAGCCAAACGACTTAGATGGCTGGGTTATTTAGAGCCAACAGACATCCAACCAACCTCAACAAACTTGGCGTGTGAAACTCGAAATTCGAGTGAAAAAGAAATGGTCAAATTAAGATCTTAACAACAATTTTACTTGTACTATTATTTTTTTGACCACAACTGTAGCTATTCAAATAAATCTGATTGCTTTCCTGCTTGCAAAGTAAATATTTGTGTATGCTATTAAAGATGTAAAGAAATCTAAATGAACCACCATCCTTTTAACTTAATAAGGTAAAAAGTACATTTACGCTTACCTCCACTAGTTGTGAATATGAGTCAATCAGAATAATTCACAGTAAAAATACTTGTTTCCTTTGAATACCTAAACTTGTTTGCTGTCGTCAATTTTCAGCAATTTGCCTAAGTAAAACAAAACTCTTTTATAACAGCAAGTTAACTCAATCCGGTTAGCGAAATACTGTTTTTGATTCAAAGATTTATATTAATTGAAATTTTTACATTCAAATGTACTTAACCTATGGATTAACATAATCCTTGCAAATTATGGGTTGGGTTGGGATACCAAAATTCAAGACACATGCGACAAATAATATAATAAAAATATCACAAATTAATGCCACCGGCACTGCAGCCGCACGGTTTCAATGTTATTCACAACAACAAAGGGAAGTCTAGTAAGTCATGAGAATCTCTTATCACAGCCCACTAAATTTAAATATGTATATTTTTTGTTTACCAACAAAAATGTATCTCTATTGTTATTGCAAAACCAAACATAAGTAAACCATAAAATAAATCAAACAAAAAAAAAACAAGGTATGCTGGAATTTTGGGTGAAATATAAAAGAAAAAACACCTCCGTCATCAAAACTCTTTAGAATAAGATCTTAATTATGAAACAAAATAGAAGCCATCATTTAGATAAAACCATTTGAATCAACAATAATTGGAGTTAATTATGTTTGAAGAAATAGATAAACACACAAAAAAAAAAAAAAAAAAAACAAAACTTAAAAACATTTATTTGCAATGTACATACCTCCATCTCTCCAAAATACTGCTGTATGCATGTCGAATTCTACGTAGGTAGATTAGATCTTGATATTTTATATAAAATAACCCGATGAATTTGTTGCGAAAACTAACAATATCACATAAAATTAATTGATATTTATTAATGAACGGTTTGAAGAAGATATTTGTGACGATTAAATTGAAGTATTTGAGTTTGAAAAATAAGTTGAGCCACACAATGAAGAATCAAATCAAGAATGAACAATTTTGGAATTATCAGCAGCGCAATGACAATTCCTACTTTGACAGCAACAGTATGTTGTTTTTTGACTATTTCTATTTTTTTCCAGCAGGTAAGCGAAACAAAAGTGGAAAAGAGATAAGTGTATGACGTTTGGCTGGAATGGCGATGTCAACTGGAAGGGAATTGAAGGAAAAAGCTTTTCATTATACAGGGATGATGTAAGCTGCATATGAGTGTACGCCAGGGATGTAGTTGAGGAATTTATGGAAAAAGTTATGTTAGAAGATATTGTTAGGTGTTTTTTGTTTACCTTGAGAATAATAAAATTAATTAAAGTAGTAATTAAGGCTCATAAATTGATTTACTACTGAAAATATAACGGCAGGAGGGGCTCAACTTTCCATTACCGCAGCACGAATTTCGACAAGCGGTTTTTTTTTATTTGATAGATATGTGCAAATAAATAATAATTATAGCAAATATTTATTTCTATTTTAAATAAATTTTCAAAGTTCACTTTTTCACATACAAAACACGCAAAAATGGTTGATTTTGACATTTCTTCCCTGTTTTTTGTTCAGTGTTGCCATACTTGCTTTTTTTGGTTGGGGATTTCTTTGATTTTAGTGCTAATATGCAAAAAGTACTTTGCATATACCCAAACTCGCACCCACCCCAAATCCTATAGTGATCCCAAGCAGGGGGGTTGCAGGGGGGCAACATGCCCCCTTACATACCTAGCTGTTAGTACGCTGTGCTATCAATTCAAAAAAACTTGTTTTAGGCTCAAAAAATGAAATACAAAAAAAGTAGCGTTAAGTCCGAAAAAGAAAATATATTTTTGAATGTCTTAAAGGTGTTTCCTCGCCTTAATATTTAGAACATGTTCTATTGAGACCCTTACCTAACTGTAAAAAGAAATCAGAAGGAAATTCGTGCTGCGGTAATGCAAAGTCGCCCCGGTAGAAGGTTGTTGTTATGTAAGCCTTGTGAATGTTGAGTAATGCCTTGTGAGTGTTGTACGCACATTCAAGAAGATATGAATAACCATCCATAGTACAGTAGAAATTTATATGATTATCAAATACAACATCCACAGTAGAATCACTGCAGATAAAAGTTAAAGTCAAATCCTGCTGCAGATAGAGATTTGAATTTTATTCTAGTATCGAAACTAATTTGCAAGTTTTTAGTTTCGAGACGTTAGTACGTTTGACACTTGAGGCTAGATGGATGTGTTCATAGAGTAGTGTGCACTAAGACGTCATTTTAGATCCAAGGTGAACTCTGATATTTTGACAGTATTTCTGTTCAATTTATTTTAACTAATGTTTGCTAATTTAATTATTTGATTGTTTTTGTGAATGCATACTTCAATTGTTTTATAGTGTCATAAAATTTTGTGGCGACTCCGTACAAACTGTAATACAAATACTTTCCAGAAAAAAAAACAAAATTAAAGGGATCTGGGCAAGTCTTTAAAATAAGATAAAGATAAGAAAATTCAAATTTTACTTCTCATTCTGGTTTCTAAGCAATTTTACTTTTCCAATAAATAAATCATAGGATAATAAAGTTCAACTTTCTGTTGTTTGAAGAAACTTAATTAATTAATTAAGTAAAATTGACTTGTAACTTAGCAGTTTCATATGGATTTAGCAAACTGACTAAAAGTTAAAGTAGCCATTCCGTGATTTTAACTTTAGCAAATTGTTAAGAGATAGTAATTTGTTAAAATCGTTTAAAATTAGGTAAATCATCTTTTAAGCTTAGTAAATTGCTAAAAATGGCTTTAACATTTTACTAAATCGTTTAAAATGTTGAGCCAATATTTATAGTTCAAAACATTAAGCAAATTGCAGTCCAGATATACATACATACCCCGGTTACAAGAAGAGATCGTGGAATCGAATTGAGATTTCGATCCAGGTATATGGTGGCACTGAATCTAGGAATCGAATTGAAATGGAATCGAAATGACATTTGGGTTTTATTTGTGTGCGTACTGCTACGTGAATAACTTTCAAATAAACTTCAAATTTTAACAATGCTCTCAACACAAAGACGAGCGCCAAATTAAATTCAGCTTAGAACAAACAAGAGGGAAAAAACATATCGCACGCACAAAAGCAAAAACTTCACATACCAATAACTCGATTCCCCGCTTCAGGTTTACAAAAAAATTGTCGATTCGATTTACCTCGTTCTGTGGAATTGGATCGAGTAATCCTATTTCGATCCGATCCAGGTCTATACGGCGCTAAATCCTGATTCAATTCGGATTCAATTCTCCTTGTAAACGCGGTAACATACGTATGTATATGTACATTATCTAGGATTAACTTTTATGCAAACATTTTCACTTCAAGAAATAAAGCTGAACATACACGTTTGTAAATAATCCACTTTTGAACAATAATGTTCATATTAATATAAAGTACCTTTCTCTTCAATGGCCATAGAATCTTCTGTGGATAATTTTCTCTCAACTGGACTAGATTTTCCGGAAACACTTGATCTTTTCTCATCACCAGTCCCCGATCCAATCGATATGTCATCCTTAGCATTTTTATCTGGCACTAATAATTGCTGTCCTGGATATACAAATGAACTATTCAAACGATTTAAATGTGTCAATTCAGATGGCGTTGTGTCAAAACGAGCGGCAACTGATGTCAATGTATCACGATTTCCAACCGTATAAGTAACTGTAGGTATAGATGGTAGCGATGATTTTTTTCGTTCATCTAAAATAAAAAAGAAGAGTCAAAGCAATTTACTATATAATAGCATTTAAATCAAAATATGTAGGCAAATATTTTATTTTAACATAACAATTTTTAAGCATAGATAATGAACCTTTTATGGTTTGCTGAAACTGAACA
Organism: Eupeodes latifasciatus; assembly: GCA_920104205.1. Classification (NCBI taxonomy): domain Eukaryota; kingdom Metazoa; phylum Arthropoda; class Insecta; order Diptera; family Syrphidae; genus Eupeodes; species Eupeodes latifasciatus. Next base: position 170,733,119 of record OV049924.1, on the reverse strand, counting down.
AATTCATCAAATGCAAAATTAATGTCATTATCATTGTAAACACCGCTTTTGTAAACAAACACAATAAATTCCAAACGTTTTTCATGTCGAAAGATTTCTATATTTTCCATTATTTTTTAATTTTTAAACGACCACAATAAATAATTAAGCGGCAGTAGTTTGTTGATAATGACCAACTATACTCCATGGAAAATGAAATTCAAATGACACTTCTGTATTTAAACTTCAAACGCTGGATCGTTAAGCTCAAGATTTAAATGACAAAGCCACGCTTGTTTTTCTTTTTGTGGTCAAGATTTTGTTTATTTTTGGTAGTAATTGCAACGTCAGCTCTATCACCCGCTGAACTGAACTCACTGGTTTTAATTGTATTGCGCTTTAATCTGCTCGAGCTAGCTATATCGTTTGCGTCCACCAGCCGAGAATTACTAAATAAACAAATAGAGGTATCGAAACGGTTCAACATTACCAAGTTTTTATCATAAACAAAAAAATGATAACATAATAATAATTGCTATAATAAGTATGGTTCTTGTGAAACAAAAAACATCACCAACTACACTTCAAGTAGGTATAAACAGTGGTGCTTAAAAAATGAACAGCAATAAATTAAATTATTAGCATGATACAAATAAAACTAAAAAAAAAAAAATTTTAAGAGGGCCAACTAATGAGGTTTTCCATGGGTAAAATAAAAACTACATTTTTTGTATCTAGATCTACCAGAAACACTAATTTCCCCTGTTTTTGCATTCCATGGGCCAAAATAAATTGATTTATTTTTGATTTAAGATCAAATCTGCAGACCTACTAATACAATTAAAACAAATGTTTAGTTAGAATTTTGAAAGCTCTACCGCATTCGTTTAACACGTACACAAAGTTACACTCGTACAATGACAAACAAAAACAAAACAATTTTAAACGTGTTCCATTGGCCACGAAAAAACAAAACAAATTTAGAAGGAACTCTGAATATATTCATGGAAAACCCCATAAGATCATCTCAATTTGTATAGGTTTTCTTGGTAGTGTCAGACCATATCAATTTTTTTTGTTAAGTATTAACTGAGCCCACCTTAAAAAGTTCTTTAACTAACCTTTTCTAATAATTTAAGTATTTTTATATTGTAATCGGTCCAAATTTCCGAATTGAAAATTTTGACATTTCTCGGCGTTTTAAGGACCCTAGAATCGAAACAAAAGATTTACGTATACGTTTGTGCGTCCGTACGTTCAAGAAGCTTTTTTCGTCGTCGTTGGAGATATGGACTTTTTGATTATACAAATAATAATGCAGACAGATGCAGAAAGGATTCTCAAAAAAATTGAGTGAGTGGTTTTTCTACCACAGCAATTCATTTGGTTAACCCACAATATCTCACAAACCAATATCGCTAGAGACTTGAATTAAAATTTATATTATATTATATATATACTAGCTGACCCGGCCATGCGTTGCTGTGGCTAACGGTTTTTTTTCATATTACATTGTTGTAAACAATTTAAGGGGAATGGTAGGAGAACATCAGACATGGGCACCACCATGCTTTCTTACATATATGCCATTTGTAAAAACGCATGGAGACCTTCATGCCTGTTTTTCTACTTCCGTTACATCTTATCACAATAAAAATATTACTATAAAAATTTTGTTACAGTTGATGTAAATATTACTATCAAAATTTTTTTACAGTTGATGTAAAGCAAAAATCAATACCAAAGAATTAAATTTAAAATGTATTATTATTTATATTCAAGTTTGTAACAAATGTGTATATTACAAAGTGCCAACAGGACCACTTTTCCTTTAAACTTTATAGTTTAAAGGGTTGCTTCAAGAATATTTCCGGTGATCTTTTTGATGAACAAACGTGTACCGTTGCATAATTAAGGTGGATTCAAATTACGCAGGAGAATAATAGGTGAGCCAATATTTAATCGAAGATTGTGTGGTGGTATTCCAGGTAGTGAATTTAAAAATTCAATTGGAAAATTTACACTACCATTTTCATTAACAACAGTATCGATTGATTTAAAAGACACAGATTGCCTGGTAACAACTTTTGTGTTTAAAAGTTAATTTCGTCAACATGAACATTTTTGGCTGCCAAATATCCTGATGACGGAGACAGTTATGATTTATTTATTTTTTTTTTATTTATTTATTTATTTACTAAAAATAAAAACCTTAAAAAAACATTATTAAAACTTGGTAAAAATTGATTTTCAACTCAAACATCTTTTCATTCTGTGCTGAATTGTCTTACAAAAAATGAATCTGTATATTTTCTATAAGAAATAAAAACTTTCAAGAAATACTACTAAAATTGATAAGAATTCGTTTTCGACTTAAAATCTCGTTTACAAAAATAAATTTGAAATGAAACTACATATTTCATCATATGCAAAAAATTGTTGATAATTTTCAGTTAACTTTGTAAAAAAATGTATCTGAAAACTTTTATATCAAAACACGAAAACCTACAAAAACGACAAAAAACTAATCAACTCAAGTATTAGGAGAACAAAGGGGCATATTCATAGATGTTTGCTAAACTCTTGCTAACTTGTTACTAAGCAAGTCCAGAGTTTAGGCTATTTATAAATAAATTTAAACCTAAGTTTAGGGCTAAACCTGTGGTCTAACTATAAACATAGGAAATGCTGTGTTTAAGTATAATTATTATCACAGCTATTTTGATTTTTTTTTTGTAAATTGAAAAAACGAAAAATTAAATTATGACAAATACAGATCTTTCTCTGACTGCGACCAGTTTTCCAGCCGTTCACGTTTTATATTTTCTTTGATGTACATCTAAAATATAGAACGTTTTAAGTTACTTTTTTGATTTTCTATTAAATAATTTTGTTTAAGCTACTTTTTTCAACATTCAATTTAAGGAATGACAGCACAAAATAACAATTTTGTAAATATAACAGTTTTTCTTTATTTAACCTGTCATTTGTAATATAATTGTAGTAGAACACAACCTTAACCTGGGGTTCTACTAAACATAGCTGGGAAATGGACTATGAAGAGCTGTGTTTATTTAACCAACAAGCCTTAAACTATAGATCAAGAAATCAGGACTTTAGTAATTCTCTATGAATACGCCCTATTGACTTCAAATTATTTGTCTTACACAAAATATTGTTATGAATAGTTTGTTAAAGTTTTAAATAAGATAAATCGACAGACGGGATGGGAAGTTATCAGTGTGGGTTGCATCCCAGCCTGTTTTAAGATATTCGGATTGGTAATTTAAAAATGTTAGATGACTTTTTGGGACTAAACATATTTCAGCCTCTGATCTTTAGCGCTCAACGTTTGACCATATTTTTTTGAAAACTAAGTACTGAGTTGTGAAAACTCAAATGTTAACGATAATTTGTTTAAAGCTTTTAAAATACCAATTCAATGTCAAAATCAAAATTAAAAAAACTTTTAGGCCTATTAGTTCCTAGGACTGGTTTCTTAAGTTAGAACGAGTACGGTACGGGGACTTGTGTTTTCTGTTATAGTGCATTTGCTTTATTTATTTCCACGAAGTGTCACTTTTTATACACGTTTGGATGTCCGTGTTTTAATAAAAGGAAATTATCATTTTACTAGTTAACAAAACAAAAAGAAAGGTTTAATATTTTAGAGTCCTTTAGTAGATTGCTAAATATTTAGCAAATTACTAACTAGTAAATTGTTTAACCCTTAACAATAGGTTCTTTAAAATGTTGCGCCAATGTTTTTTTTTTTAATAACAACGTCTTCTGCAGCGAGAAATAAAATGTATTTTGTTTAAATTTCATTGCAATGTATGTAGGACCATCTTTGAATATTTTATTTTGGTGTAACGGGTGTTTTTAAAAGACGTGTGATTTTATATCTGGCAATGCTCAGTTTAATTTGCCATTTTATCTATACTTCTACACTAATATTATAAAGAGGAAAGATTTGTATTTTTGTATGTAACGAATAAACTCAAAAAGTACTGGACCTATTATAATAATTCTTTTTTCATTAGAAAGCTACATTATCACTGAGTAACATAGGCTATATTTAGTACTAGATTACTATGTATAGAAATCTTTAGAAATTCCTATTAAAACCGACCGAAGGTGTAAAAAATCAGCCATAAAATGTCTTTCATAGGACAAAAAAATGTTCGACAATATTATAGAATATGTTGCCACCTACAAATACCACACCCAACGCAGTGCATAAGGAGGCTTTAAGATAAGCATACAATTTTTTTTCTAATTCATTCATGGTCGTTTTAATTAGCATGCTTATAACTTAAATATCTGTACCTATTTATGTCTACCCGTGTGAAGCCGGGACGGGCCGCTGGTAATGAATATACTTACTCTTGAACGTTTGAAAATCGTTCAATTTTATTACCAATATAATGGTTCAGTTCGTATGACGCAAAAAAACAATCAATATATTGAAGAAAACTTTTCGTGAGCGCATTATCTCGAGTCTAGGACTTGTGCCGGGCGTATTCACAAGATCGTGTGATTTGAGGCTGCTGGACTATTTTTTGGGTGGTTATGTGAAGTCGCTTGTCTACGCAGATAAGCCCAAGACGATTAGCGCCTTGGACGAGAATATTTGTCGCGTTATTGCTTACATATGACTCCAATTGGATCTCTCGGCTGGAATTTATTTGCCAGATATCATTATTTTTGAACGTAATGGGAAACCCTTATCTTTATAATAAAACTAAATTGTTAAAAAAACATCCTTTGGATGAATTCATTCTACTTGTTGGTTCAGAAATTCGATCAATTGATATATATTTATTCGAACAATTGCAAATAATTTGCAATTAAATTCGTTACCGGTTTTTTCAAAAACTTTATACGGGTTGGTGTAAACCGTAAAGTATTTTAGTGAAGCAGATATGACAGTTTACATTAAAAAAAAAAACAAATAAAAGTCTTTTTGAGTCTTAATTCATGAAGTAGCTTGATGGTATTTCATACAATTTTTAAAAAATCTTCATAAATTATAAGTTCTTTAACCTGTCTTACAAAAATGACATAAACCATGTGCTAAAATGGTTTTCAAAGCAGGAAAAGCCAGAACAGTTTGGAAATAAGAGTTGTTCTTGTAACGAATCCGTCGTCCAAATAATTTTATGATATTCAGTTTTTGAAATGTTCAAATGGTAGACATGTGCATTCAAGAGGACACAAGTGTCCACAGGTTTTTTTCTCAAAACCAACTTCTGTCTATCAACTCCTTCTCTCACCTCCCCGTGGTTAACATCGGGTGCCTAGTACCTCAACTGGAGATTGGGTTCCAACCCTAGTGGAAAGTTGTTGGGGGCAGCAAACGAGAGAGGGGGGGAGAGGTGCGTCCACTAAGGCACCTCTCCTTATCCAGACGGCAGCGGAGGAATTCCCGAGATGGAATCAACGGTGGCGTCTACAGTTCCAGTAAGGCTGAACTACTTAGTGAACACCTTATAGGGCTTCTACGACTTATTCGGAGCCCAGGCCTATAAGGAGCGGTTTATCCGGCTCCCCGTCCTTGGAGTTATACTAAGGATCTGGCCCTTCAGGTTGGGGGTTGTGCCGTCAGGGTGACTTCCTGACCACTTAAAAATCTCATACTTGCGAAGCACCAACAAGCCTCGGATACGGACGGATTTACTGTTGACAACCTAAGCAAACGAATTAAGGACAACGAACTTCGGATATGCACGTGGAATGTTAGGTCCCTTAACAGACCACGTGCAGCCGAAGAATTAGCGGAGGCTCTAGACTGCTATAAAGCAGACATCACCGCCATCCGGGAAATACGATGGGATGGGCCGGGTAAAAAGAGGAAGAAAAACTGCGATATTTACTATGGTGACTGCTACCAAGAAAACCAACAGCGCTTATTTGGATGCGGCTTTGTCATTGGAGCCAGACTTAGGCAACAAGTCTTGAGCTATAGGTGCATCAACGAGCGCCTCATGACCATCCGCATCAAGGCTAAATTCGGCAAAATTAGCCTGATATGCGCGCACGCCCCCACAGATGAGAAGGATGACAACACCAAAGATATGTTCTTCGAGCTTTTAGACAAAACATACGAGCAGTGTCCTAGCTACGATATTAAAATTGTCCTGGGCGATTTTAATGCCAAGCTAGGAAGGGAAGACATCTTTGGTGGAATAATCGGGAAAACAGCCTGCACGACAACACTTCCGACAACGGATTCAGGCTCAACATCCACAAAGGAACTTGGAGATCTCCAGATCAATCTACCGTCAACCCGATTGACCATATTGCGATCGACGCCAAAAACGCTTCCAGCATCATGGATGTCCGAACTTTCCGAGGAGCTAACATCGACTCGGACCACTACCTTGTTGTAGCCAAGGTAGCACTTCGGGTTTCCAGGCCCAAGGCAAAACAGGGAGATGCTGGGAGAAGGTACAGCGTCGAACGGCTACAATGGCAAGAGCCAACTCCTTCTCCGACCGAGTTATAAGTAACCTCTCTCGAAGTTCTGTGCCGCCAACACAATGTATAGAAAACCATTGGCAACATTGCCAAGACGCACTCAGAGAAGCCGCCTCTGACGTACTGGGTTTCAAGCAAGCACCAACAAGGAACCCCTGGTTTGATGAGGAATGTCAGCAGGCAAATGCAGCCAAACAACAGGCACGCAAAGCGGTGCTGCATAAAAGGACGAGAGCTGCTCATGAGCTCTATGAGCAGAAGAGGCGAGAGGAACACCGACTTCTCAGAAGGAAAAAGAGAGAGCATGAGAAGCGTGCGGTCGAAGATGTTGAGAGGTTTAAAAGCAGGAATAAAGTTCGAAAGTTTTATGAACAGGTGAAACGAAATTCACAAGTACATAAACCGAGAACCGAAGGATGCAAAGGCGAAAGTGGAAACATCATAGTGGAACCGCAGTCAATGCTAAGGATATGAAAGGACCAGTTCTGCAGACTGTATAACGGCGACGACGAACCGAATTCCGCTGTCAGGCAGGATGATCCATTCAACATAGATGACGAAAGCCAACAATCCCGTCCTCCCGACTTAGACGAAGTAAAGTTTGCTATATCTAAGCTGAAGTCTAACAAAGCCGCTGGAGCGGATGGCTTGAATGCCGAGCTCTTTAAAGCAGTTGGAGATAAGTTGGTTAGGAGCATGCACCAACTTATCTGTAAGATATGGTCGGAAGAAAGCATGCCCGATGAATGGAACCTCAGTATTGTTTGCCCGATCCTGAAAAAAGGAGACTTCTAAACTGCACCAATTATAGAGGAATCAGTCTACTTAACATCGCTTATAAAATTTTCTCTGCCGTAATATGTGAACGTCTAAAGTCCATCGTCAACAACCAGATAGGTCCTTATCAGTGTGGTTTTAGACCAGGAAAGTCCACAGTCGATCAAATATTCACATTACGGCAGATCCTGGAAAAAATCCAAGAACACCAAATCGACACCCACCATCTTTTCATCGATTTCAAGGCCGCATATTATGACAGTATCTACAGGGACGAACTGTATAGAGCCATGTCTAGTTTTGGCATCCCTGCCAAACTCGTCCGTTTGTGCAGGATGACCATGGAGAATTCACGTTGCTCCATAAAGGTTGGAAACAACTTAACAGAACCTTTCGATGTCAAAAAAGGTTTTAGACAAGGTGATGCGCTGTCATGTGATTTTTTTAACATCGTACTTGAAAGAATAGTGCAAAGCTCACACGTCAACACTAGAGGCACTATCTTTCAAAAGTCTGTACAGTTACTAGCATATGCTGATGACATTGACATAATCGGAAGAACTCATGGTGATGTCAATGGGGCTTTTGTGAGTATTGAGGCAGAGGCGGCAAAAATGGGTTTAACGGTTAATGAGGGCAAAACAAAGTACATGCTGTCATCAAGAAAGGACCTACAACACCGACGTCTTGGTCAAAACGTCACCATCGACAGACGTAACTTTGAGGTAGTCAAGGACTTCGTCTACCTAGGCTCCGCTGTAAACGCAGAAAACAACACCAGCGCTGAGATCAAACGAAGAATAACTCTTGCTAACCGCTGTTTCTTTGGGTTAAGAAAGCAATTGAGTGGAAAAATCCTCTCTCGAAGGACCAAAGTGTCGCTATATAAGACCCTTATCATCCCGTCCTGCTATACGGTGCAGAAGCATGGGCTATGACAAAAGCGGATGAAAGCACCTTGGGTCGTTTCGAGAGAAAGATTCTTCGTGTGATCTACGGTCCCGTATGCATCGAAGGGGAGTGGAGGAGAAGATGGAACGACGAGCTGTACGGGCTGTACAGCGACGTAGACTTAGCCAGAAGGGTAAAAGTCCAACGACTAAGATGGCTGGGTGGGTAGAGCGCATGGAAACCAATGCTCCGGCCCGGAAAGTCTTCGAATCCACACCCATAGGACAGCGCAGTAGAGGAAGACCGCGAATCAGGTGGCGCGCACAAGTGGAAGGTGACCTCACCCAACTCGGAGCGCGAAACTGGAGACATCTAGCTAGGGACCTAGCTAGATGGAGAATTTGTTGGGTGAGGCCCTAGTTCACACAGGACTGTAGCGCCACCTTAAGTAAGTAAGTATTCAGTTTTTGAAATATATTAACATTTACATATGTATGTTAAAATAATGTTGAAAACGGGTACCTATAATATTAACTTGAGCAGTTAGATAATTAAAATTTAAATTCGGATTAAAAATCAGCACGAAAAATTAAGTCCAAAATGTATTTTTCAAAAACTATGGAAGCATAAAATTCAAGGTACGCTCAAATCTTCATATAGAGTCATATAAATATTTATAACTAATAAAACTAAGTGAGATACTAAAATGATTTAAACTGTATCTAGAAGGCAAAGATTTGTACTTTGCAATATCACCATACAATTTACTGTTAAGGGATATGTTGTGTTTTAACTTAGCCTTAAAAACCACGCGTTTTTGGTTGTCTTAAGTGATGGAAACATTTTAAGGCGAAATTCGAATTCGGATCTTTAAAAAAATCCGAAATTTTATTCGTAATTGCTGGACTATCGAATCAAGCCAGAAATAGAATGTACTTTAATTATTATTAGTCATACATTTCTCATACACAAGTGTAATTATGTTAATAAAAATCTGATTATTTTGATGTATTTTATAAGTTTTGGTGTATTAAAAGTTACATTTTGAACAAGGCATCAAGTGTCATACACTTCAAACTCGGAACTTTACTTCACTATTATTTAGTTTCAGTTGATCGTGCAAAATCAACCAACAAAATAAATTGTCTACTCTACTCTACTAAATTGTAGGCAAGCTACAAGTCCATCTCGGCTTGTATTTTTTATTTTACGAAATATTACTTATTCCGATGTTCAAATGGTAGACATGTGCATTCAAGAGGACACAAGCGTCCACAGGTTTTTCTCAAAACCAACCTCTGTCTATCAACTCCTACTCTCAACTCCCCGTGGTGAACATCGGGTGCCTAGTACCTCAACTGGAGATTGGGTTCCAACCCTACAGTTCCAGTAAGGCTGAATTACTTAGTGAACACCTTATAGGGCTTCTACGACTTATTCGGAGCCCAGGCCTTTAAAGAGCGGTTTATCCAGCTCCCCGTCCTTGGAGTTATACTAAGGATCTGGCCCTCCAGGTTGGGGGTTGTGCCGTCGGGGTGACTTCCTGACCACTTAAAAATCTCATAGTTGCGAAGCACCAACAAGCCTCGGATACGGACGGCCTGTTGGGTGAGGCCCTAGTTCACACAGAACTGTAGCGCCACCTTAAGTAAGTATGTATTACTTATTCCTTTTCTAATTTGACAAGAAACCCTTATACATAAAACATTAAATGGAATTGCGTAGAAAATAAATAAATCACAAAGTAATAAAGTCCAGTTTTCAGTTGAACATGATTATCTGTCATTTTGACATATGTAAGTAGACTTGGCTTGGCTATTGATAGTTAGGGAGATTTTTCTTGACTAACTTTTCAGTTAACTTTCCAATAAAGTTTTTGGCAACTGGCCAATCAGATACTAGAAACTTGTCTTACTTCAAGTGCCTTACGTTGTCTAACCTGCCCATTGAATTTCCAATTGTTCGCTGAAGATTTTCAGACTGTCAGGGGTTGCCAACTGTTAATGATACAAATTGCAGTAAATCTAAGTCATAATTAAAATTTATTTATTTATTTATCTGAAATTGTTATTTATACGGTCTGCGTCTAATGGAATTCGGAATTTTTAAACGCTTGTTTTTATTATGTGCATACATTACTTATTTTGTTAGTCATATATTATTTATATGTACTGCTTAGATAGGGAAGCTATTTCTGAGAAGACTCCAAAAGTAACCATAAATATAACATAATGCCATATAGATAAAACATTATTATGGCTACTTTATATTATATTATCTCACAACTTCCTACTTCTACTTCTTTGAATAATAATATTAATTTTAATTTACTATCAAATTGATAAGATTAAATTGCAGAAAAAGCTTTTAAAGTTAAAGAAGCTTTTTTATATCGTCAATTAAGTTCGCCTAGATGTATGAAATAATAATTTATTATCATTTATTGTTTGTTTTAGTTTTTTTTTTTTAATAATTTTTCATGCACATACTTTAAAATAGAATATTTCAATATACTTACTTGTCAAACGGTCAACACTTTCAAAACGTCCTTCAACTTTTGAACGCAATGAATCCAAGTCAAATGGCGCCGCTAGGCCATGATCAACACTTCGTGATTTGCTCCTATATTAAGTTAAAGAAAAAAAAATAATAAATTAGCTTAAAACTGATTTTTGTTCTAATTTATAACTTTTGGAATAATTAAAATGCCATCTATTGAAAATGTGAATAATTAGGATAAAAGAATGTACCTGTATAAAATTTAGCGGTTCATGTTTTTTTAAAGTTGAAGTTTTAAAGCACTACGTGAAGTTGAAATACATTAAAAACATTTTAAATTCTTACACGTTTTTACTAAGATTAACATTTAATAAATCAAATTGTTTTGTTTGTTTTTTAACTGTATTCTATTTCACTTTAAAAAACGTGAGCTTTTGACAAATTGTCTTTTCATGATTAAACAAAATTTAAGTGTCATTTGCATTTTTTTCTATTTACTTTCAAAAAAAAGATTTAAGAATTTAAAGTTGATTTTATCATTTGTATTCAAGACATTGGTAAGCAACACAGTAATATAATGACGTAAAAAAAAGAATATGCCTGAATGTGACATTTGAAAGTCAAGGTTATAAAGATATTTAAATATTTTCTCACTTTAACTTATGGATCTACAAATATTTGGCAATTTGCTGTGAAAGGAACCCTCTCTTATTCTAGTTCTGTGGGAAACGAACGGTATAGTGCATGTCTTGAGTGAATTTAAAGAAAAGGTGATTCTGGAATGTACATTTATAGCCTAACGTGTGGTTGACAATTAAAAGTTCCTCACCCAATCAGTTTTAAGTTGCTTCCGGTTTGAGTACATTGGCCCATATGAAAAAGCTTCTATTATTCACCAAAGTCGCAATATTTTGTTGTCAGTTACTATGTTTGAATTAAATCTGCTAGGGGCAACTCTATATTCAAAAAATGTTGTCAAAATGACATTTCCGTTTGCATTTGGTCATTTGGAGTGCTTTCATGCACTCAAGGGGTTATTAGTACTTCTAAGCACAGTGCGAGTGTTAGGAAAATAGGGAAGGATTTAAGAGGAGGTACCGGTGCACATTGGTGTTAAAATTTCGAATATTAAAATGGGAGGAAAAAACAGAGTTCGGTAAAGAATTCCACATTCTCGATGTGTGGTTAAAAAAGGAATCTCTATGATAGTACGTGTGAAATTAAGCTCAAGGGTAAATTGATGAGCTTTCCTGGAACGAATATTACGGCTGAATTGTTTTTATGGGGGGGGGGGGTTGAATGCAAATAGCTAACTCGACAGAACATTGTTTTGTAAAAATATCGGTCAAACAACGAAAGGCATTAAATATTGTGACAGTGTTCGAGTTATGTAAAAGTTTCGGTTATAGTTCTTTCGCCTATCATTTTCAAAGATCTTTTTGGGATCCTATCCAAAAGACTTAAACTTGTTGAAGGGGCACCTGCCCAAATATGCGAGTTATATTCAAGCTTTGGACGAATGAAGGCTTTGTAAATTACAGCCAGATCAGAAGGGGTGGAATTTCTTGCACCGTCGTCGGAGGAATTGTAAGCATCTACTCATACCGAGCACTGATAGTTGATTAGTTTCATGGGTGCAAGTGGTACTCATCGATAATGGCATCGGGGGTGGGTTACGCTGCATCAGAAGTGACAGACAGAAGATCGTTTATGAATATAAGAAAGAGAGTCGGACACAAAACGGAGCCCTGAGGAACACCAGCATCTATTTTATGAATTTCAGACTTGATATTTTTCAATACAACTTTTATTGGACGGCTAGAAAGTTGTTTCTAATCCAACGAAGAAGAGATTCATCAATACCAAAAGCACATTTTTTCGATAAGAGAGCTTGGTGACAAACTTTATCAAATGCTTTTGAAACATCAAATGCAATAATCTTACTTTCTTCAAAACTATGTCAAGATGTGTTCGAGTGTACGGTTATATAAACCATCAAACAACCGGTGGACCTATTGCTACGAAAGCCATACTTCCGGTCACTAAGCTTTCATTCTTTGATATATTAATTAAGCTGAGAATTAACCAGCGTTTTCATGACCTTGAATAAAAGGGACCTGAGTGCTATTAGACGATAGTTGTAAGTGGAGGAGTATTAACCTTTTTTAGGGACAGACTAGACAAATGCTGTTTTCCATTCGCTCGGAAAGAGACCTATAGAACAGGAAAGATGGAAAAGCTTACGCAGTGGATTTGTCAGCGTTGAAGAACACCCCTTCAGAACAATAAGGGGGATACTATCTGGGCCAGCGGATTTGTGCATGTCCACAGCTTTCGGTGCTTTTGCAACTGCACGAGTGCGAAAGAAGATTCGCCCCATAAAATCGTTTAAGCTCTCAAGAACAGGATGACTCATGACACTCTCTAGTAGCGTTTAATTAACAGCAAACTGTGCTGCAAGCAAATTGGCTTTATCAATCGAGATCAAATAGGGAATAGTGTCATTTGTGAACGACCGTTGGAATCGATTTTTGTACGTTTTTTACTCATGACCAGAAATTTGATCTACCTTTGGCAATTTCTGGTTATGTAAAAGTTTGGTTCGTCGAATATGACCGTTGCATGCCTTCCGGTTTTCCTCAGTGGGGTTGGCTTTATTACAAGGAAACTCACATCTCTGATCCCAATAACGTCTTTACAACTCGAATAAACAAACCCTGAGTTCTCTTTGGGTTTGATAAATTTTACCCTATTCGGGATAAAATGTCTCATTCCACAAAGAATCCACGTCACTATCGAGGAAGCATAGTGATCAGTTAATTCCTGAAGAATTCATTGCGACCGTCCCAGTTGGCTATCTCATATTGTCAAACGGTTCTAATAGGAGTTCTTTCTTTAACTGGGATTTTTTTGACATGATAAACACAACTCTTATTTATTTATAATTCGTTAAATACTAACGTTAACAATTCTTAATACTTAAAATCTAAAAACTTAAACTAGACTGTTGAAAAAAATTAATTTGCAATTTATACTTTTTATATTATCATTTGGTGAATTAATACAAGAATAAAATTTATTATAGATGTCACTTAATTGATTTAAGGGGCTATGTACACCATAGTTTGATCTGTCTTATACTTGAACGACTAAAACTAAAGTTTAAACTACCAAGAACTGATGGTGATGAAATTTGTCCGTTTATTATTGCAACAATAAAACAAAACTGCAAGTACATCCTATGATTAGTCAAAGAAGGAAGATTTATAGGAGAAAGTCTTTGTGAATAAGGCGGTAATGTATGAATATCATGAAACCACGGAAGGGATTGTAGACAAAAACGCAAAAATCTTTTCTGAATGGCTTCGAGTCTTGTGACGTGTACGGCGTAGTAAGGTGCCCATACTGTACAAGCATATTCCAGGACTGGTCTCACAAATGAAACAAAAAGTAATTTTAAAACATATGGATCACGGAAATCACGGCCAAATCTCTTAATAAAACCCAGAACTCTATTTGCTTTTTTAACTATGAAGTTAATATGTTCATTGAATGTTAGTGTAGGATCTAAGACAACACCCAAGTCAGAAAATACATATACTCTACTTAAAGGACAAGAATCAAACATGTAACTAAAAACGATTGGAACTTTTTTACGTGTAAAACTCATGGTTTTACATTTGTCAACATTTAAAACATTAAGTCTTCTTGCAAGAGGTAGAGTTAATTTTTTTAAAAATTTTAATGTCATCAGCATATATTAGGACAGACGAATTTTGTATGATCGAAACCAAGTCATTTATAAATAAAACAAATAGAATAGGACCAAGGTGACTACCCTGGGGGACACCAGAATTCACAACAAATGAACTTGAACACTCATTACTAAATTTAACACTATAACGTCTATCTTGCAAATATGAGGAGATCCAGTTTATGAAACAGTCGTTAAAACCTTGCTGTGATAGTTTTAAAAGTAATGTTTTATGACACAATTTATCAAAGGCCTTGCTGAAATCAGTAAAGATACAATCTACTTGTTCACGTTTTTCAAAAACATCTAAACAAAAAGACGTAAAGTTAAACAGATTAGTAATAGTTGAACGCTTTTTAACAAAACCATGCTGGTTATCACAGATAATAATTGAACTACAGTGAAAAGAAAGGACGCTACATACGATTGACTCAAACAGTTTAGGTATTACAGATAGTTTAGCAATAGGTCGGTAGTTCATTATTTCGTTTTTAGGACCTTTTTTGTGTACAGGTATTATGAAGGAGCTCTTCCAGATAAAAGGAAACAGCGAGTTACTTAAAGACGTGTTGAAAAGAACACATAACGGGTGTGCTAAATACGCAGCACATTTCTTTAAAATGGATGATGGTACACCGTCGGGACCAGGACTAAAACATTCGTCAAGTTGTAGGATACTATTAAGGACAGTATCTTCACTTATAACGAAATTGATAGAATTTAAGTGGGGGAAATTTATAACAGTGGTAGATGTGTTAGGAAAACTAACAGTATTATAATCTACAAAAGCATCTTTGAAGTAGTTTGCAAACATGTTCGCAATTATTCTCGGCTCATTACTATTTGATGTCGAATCAGTCATTAAGTTAGGGTACCCACATGTTTTCTTCTTACGATTAACGAATTTCCAAAAACTATCAGGATTGTTTTTAAGGTTTAATTCAATTTTCCGAATGTAGTCATCATATAGGATGTTAGAGTAGTCAGTGAAAAGTTGTTTTATTATAATGAACGTCCTATAATCATCATCAGTTCTTGTTTGACTATACTTTATCCAAGCTTTGTTCCTTTTGTTTTTTAAGTTTTTAACGTGAGAATCAAACCATGGTGGAACACTCAAGTTATTTCGAGTCTTCTGTTTTTCCAAAACGGTTCTTCACACCGTTGAGTTGACTTAAGCCACATGAAGACATACCATCTGTTAATAAAAACTCGTTTGAAGATGACGCGTTTATTGGGACGTAGAAGTTATCGTCGTCAATTTTAATCCAATTGAGATTGGGTAAATTAAAATCACCAACAACCAGTACTTCGTCTTCAGGCTCCAAAAGGATATAAATACTTTCTATACAGTTGTTTAGTTTTTCATAAACCTCGTTCTTGGAGCTTGGAGGTATATATGCTGTTACAATAAATAAATGTCCTGTTACCATTTTAATTTTTAAGCATAGTATTTCGATGTCTGTTGATCGAAAGTCGTCAATCAGGTAACCAGTGAGTGTATTGTTGATAGCGACAAGAATTCCGCCACCAACGGCGGCGTTTGAATCGTCTGAGTTATAACGATCGCGTCTAAAGACTTGATAAGAGGAGTCAAAAAGCTCCGAGTCCGAGATAGAGTTGTTGAGCCATGTTTCCGTCAATATTATGATATCGTGAGAAAGATTGTTAATGTTTTTGTACACCATGTTGGTCTTTGTCCGAAGTCCATTTACGTTTTGGTAGTAGATTAATACTTTTTTAAGCTGCTTTGACGGTGGTTTAGCATTGCCGATACTGACGAAAAGGGTTGTTCGACTTATTCATGAATTCATGAACTATTACTCCTTTAGGCCAAAACGATGGTGAATTTAAAACATGGAAAATTGAGTCAGGTGCACGTATTTTAAAGGACGAATACTTAGTATAGTTTCAATGCATAATTTTCTCAACATTTAACGTAAATGGGGAACCCAGCTTTTCGGACAAGTGATTTTTTATGTCAAGTGCATTTGTAGACGGTGCAAGTTTAGAAAGAAACAATATTTTTTACCCTTCAACAGCCTTTAGTCCGGACACAATTGGAGATGTTAGTGAAGTAGTTTAATTGGTGATTTTTGGCAAAAATATGTTTTTCGACAAAGTAGAAGTCGAAGAATCCACATTTAGTCGGGTCGTTGAATTAGATGGTGAGAGATTAACAACATTAGGTGCTGATATCAGTGGTAATGTTAAGGAAGAAATAGATAACGAAGCAGGTACATTGTTGTTAGAGTTAAAATTGGCTACTGGGCGGGATATTGCAAAGTCTTTAAATACGGAGGTTGCAACTTTCTTTGGTAAATGGCATATATCAGAATTTTCGTCGTCAGGATCATCGTTTTTACGTTTGGTTAAGGTTTTAGTTTTGCTTCCTAAATCAAAAGTTTTGTCTTTATTAATTTTATTTTCAAAATTTCCGTTGGTGCAGGTCAGATTTTCAACTTTCTTTGAAAGAAAAGTAAATTGTTTCTCCAGTTTTTCTAGGTCCTTTATATTTTTTATGACGTCTCGAACAATATTCTTTTCGGCGATCGGGTCGAATTCATCACAAAAGTAGAAAAAAGATTTTCTCTTAGCAAAAAGTTTTATGCAACTGATCGGGGCGTCAATGCAAAGTACATGAAAAACTCTTCGACAATTACCGCTACACATAATGGAGTCGATCATGTAATCAGAGATGGTATTACAAGCACCACAATTAGCCATAATAAAAAATCGATGTTAATATTTTTAGTTTGTATGCCGTGTTATGTGTTTGTTTATAAATTAAGTTTTAAATTAATTTTAAATATTGATTTAAAATTTTTGATTGTTAGTGTACGCAGAAAATATACAAATTTAATTTTAGTACATACACAAACCAAAAAGTGAGGATGTCGATAGTGTAGTTAATCAATGATAACGTCGGATGAGTAGTCATAAACAAATGACAGGTACTATGTAAAGATGTTTGTTGTATTTTTGCTAATCATAACAATATTGTCAAAATCATCTGGAGATTTATGCAATAACTTCAAACAGCAGCAGCTTCATCCAAAACATAGCCCAGATGGAGAAAGTCGTCAGTGATATGAAATTATAACAAAATTGTATGGCTTTGGATGCAATGCAGTCTCTTATATGAGAAGGTGAGAGGCGGTAATACACTGATTGCGTATTTATTAGGAGCATAGGTAAGAAACAAGTCTAGGGTGTAGGCGGATTGACCTTCAAAGTCAGGAGTTCGAGTTGGCTTTTCAACAAGCTGAGTTAATACCTTTCTTCAGGTGTTGTCTGGCCAGAAACGTGAAGGTTGTAAGATCACGAGAGCCCCTAGTCTTGTTCTATTTCAAAAAATATTACAATACTTCTTTGTACATCGAATATCGAGAACATAACAAATAATTTATCTGACATAATAAATTCTTAAATTATAGTTAATTCTAACTATTTTCCTTCAGAAATAGATTATTCATTATTGTGTGTCAAATTCATCAGATGACCTTATTTCAGACATTTGACAGATGACAGCCAGTATATCTATGAAGTATTTATGTGAAAGCGGAAATGTCAACTTAATCGTTTATGTGTCAATAATTTAGTACATTTTTGTCTCCTTTTATATTTCCAACCAATTCTAGAGCTTCACTCATGCTGCCAAGAAATAAATCTACTCGTATACTGTCTTTATGTAATCTGATGATTCCTTTCAAGAATGTCAACTCAACCATCAATGTATAACGCCATTAAAGGAAACAAAAACAAAAGGAAAAGTTTGTTCTCTTTATAAACTAAACTCGAGTATACCTATCAAATGAATTATTTACGGGTTATCTAACAAAAAGTCTCAAATCTGAAAGGCTTGCAAAAAAAATTCTGAGAGCGTATTTTTCTGTGTACATATTGTTTTTATGGTATGCTATCGAACGTCCTCAAAATAATTTCCTTGAAGTTGAGGAAAATTTATTTTCATTCATTCATTAAATAAGTATGTTTGCAACACTCAGTCGAAAAGTGTGCATTGTGCTCAAGGTTTCCACTATAATATTGAACTTGACCTTCCGCGTGATATACTTTTGAAAAACTTATAGAGCAATCTGTTTTTTTTTTTTCTGTGTAAAGCGCAAACAAGTGCGAGCTTATAGCATATTCATTTATAGTACGGCACAGCACAGTGGTGCTTATGAGGAAGTTTAGTGTTTGTCATAAGTGTGACGCTCATATGCCTATCTACGATGTAGTATAGGTATTGAAATAAAGGCTTTTGGGATGTTCTTTAGAGTACTTGTTCTGTTTTTTTTTTTTGAAACTTTTTTTCTTACATATTTGTACATATTTGGTATTCAATTAAATTATTTATGCTATTGAATGTCATATCATAAGGATTTGATGTTCATGGTAATGATGTAGAATAAAGCCCTTCTGAGAACGTATACTTTTGACATTTAAAATGACAGTTAATTTTTTAAAAAGAAAATATAAGGGTTTTCTAAATTAATTTATCAAAGTCAGAAGCGATAGTACTAGTATGTACAATAAGAAATACACGTGTCTAGGTTATATGATACATATTTCATTCACTCTTCCATATAGTGTTGATGAACAATAGACGACATAAGATACTTGAAGGCATTATATCAAATCTAGACGCAAAATGTTCAAAGAGGATAGCAACTCGGATTCTAAAGCTATATGAGCGGGTTTTGTCGGATACATGCACTACCTATCAAAAAACTTGTCCATGCTTCGAAAAATCGAGTGAGTTGACAAGTTAAAAAACTTTTTGTATTTGTATTGCACAAGTGTGACAAAACTGTCAACGTTAAAAGTGGCACTCATAATTCTTTTGCAACCAACAAAAAATCATACACGGAAAGCGGAGTATAATAATGAAATTTACAATTTGGTCTGTTACAATATTCGTTAATACCTTAGGTTAGGTTAAGGTTAGGTTATGGTGGCTATCCGTAATGCGAGTAGGACGCACTTAGGCCAGTACTGAACTGTTTCCTCCTCTTCCTCATACATACAGCTTTTGCAAAATTCATTTGAGAATACGCCTAGCCGAGTGACGTGCTTTCTTTCTGACACGTGGTGATGTTATTCCACCTGATGTTTGCCTTCTTCATAGCATCTTGCATTATCAATAGTTTACATGTAGCGATTGGTATGCCAGCATTAGCCAAACGTGTTAGAATGTTTTTCTTTTTATAATTTACAGGAACTCGAGAGGTTATTAGTACTTCATATGTTTATATATAAACTAGGTTGTACTGTATCATTTCTGGCGAGTTCATCTGCCTTACAATTTTCTGGAATGTCTCTAAGTCCCGGTACCAAGCAAAGATGAATATTAAACTGTTATGTCGACAGTTATGGACTGTAATAGAGTTTGTAGAGACAGAGCCCAGAGATTTGAAAGCGGCCTGATTGTGTGAGAAAATACAGATATCAGATTTTGATGTCACGTTTGCTTTAAGTGAGGACAAGACTTTTTTTATCGCCCAAAAGTTCCGCCTGAAATACGCTTCAATGATTGGGAAGGCGGAATGAGAGACTTAATTTCAGCCGTTCAGAGTCTTTGATCCATCTGTGTTAAAGTGGATTGACTCGTCTTTCAGGAATGCCATATTCTCCCAGAAAGATCTGGAAGGTATAGAAATCTGGCAAGCTGAACATTGGACTTTATTTACATAGTTTGTCGCGGTTTACAGCCACACTGTTGATTAAAATTGGTCTGAATACCGATGTATATAACCAATGCGTAATTTGAGGTTGTAAGCCCCATTTATTACCAATAGCTTGTTTGCAAGAGAAAAAAGCTACAGGAGTTACAGCAGTTTCCTCAAAAAAAGCAATAACTCGGTTTTATGTGGGTTAACACCCAGTCGACACCGATCAGCCCAAAGTATTAGTTTGTCTGAGGCATTTTGTAAGAGTTCTTTTAGGTTGTTAAGATGCTTTCCTGAGACCGCTATAGCAACGTCATCGGCAAAGGCAATCACTATGGAACCCTACGCATCCAGACCAGTTAGTATTTAATTTTCCACCAGGTTCCAGAGGAGAGCGGACAGAACACCACCTTGCGGTATCCCTTTACTAACGAATCTTCTAGGAGTAGAATTGCCCAGTTTTGAGTTAATTATTCTGCTAGTCAGCATTAAGTAAATTAACTCGCCAAGCGAACTATCTACGTTGTTAAAAGCACCTTCGATTTCAAGGAAAGCAACCATAGTGAACTCTCTATGATCGAGGGGAGTATTCGATGGTGCGTGCTAAGGTGTGTAACGCCTTTTTCACTAATTTGCCCTAACAGTAGGCTTGTTGAGACACAGAAGAAGTCTTGTATCAATACTTGCCCTTAAAAGGATATCAATCAGTCTTTCTAAGGCCTTTAGGAGGAATGATGTTAGACTTATAGGTCGTAGATCTTTAGGGTTGACTTGGGAGCATTTTCTCGCTGTGGGTATGAGAAAAACTTCCACTTCTCTTCATGCCGAGGGAATATGGACCAGATATAGCCAGCTAAAAATTTTTTCATGGATTGGTGCAATTATGCCTGAGGCTTTTTGTAGTTCGGCTGGTAGTATGCCATCTGTCCCTGCAGATTTAAATGGTTCGAAGCTATCGAGAGCCCATTGTAGCTTGTCCCTTGTGATCAGACCTTGTGGATAGGTTACATTGGAACTTGAACGAAGTCAATTGCTACAAGTTGCGGTTAGAGAGCTTCCAGGAAATTGAGTATCTAAATATAGTAGTAAGTTCAGCTATTCTTCACTTGAAATTGTCAAGAAGCCATCTGAATTTTTCACACAGCTCATGGCATCACTGTATTAGTTAAAAGAATTTTAACTAATAAAGTGATGCCTGCCTAGAGGCCAGGAAGATCGCTTGGATTTCCTTAATGCCTTCTTTTAACTTCTTAGGGATTTTTTGTAAGAATAGCTTAGGTAAGTGAAAAATATGTTTAAATCAATACGATAATTATCTTAACTTTCGAAAATCATATTCCAACTTTCCCTATTTATTTAAAATCAATTAATAAACAACTGATTTTCTTTGAAGCTTGTTAAAACAATATTCTTTTTTGTTCTGTAATTCAGTCAAAACGCAGATTCAACTTTCGATTCTTATTTGAACAAGCTTAAAACGCTCATGGCTAATGCCTTGAATCTTATCCTTTCTCTTCACCGGATGCATTCAACTTCATTAAACACATTCAAATCCATGATTCAAAACCATAAATACTTGGACTTCCTGAATTTTATCGAATGCGATCTGTAAGAGAAACAATCCAAAAATGCACCGACCCGCAGTATGCGGAAATAATTTACCTACCTCCATATTATATGCCTATATTATTTGTATATAAAGATCTGATTCCACTAAATGATAAATAAGCTTAATAACATAGCCACAGGCATTTTCACTATGTTCATCACAGCGGCAATACCTATATAACTTGCCGCCGTAAGAGATTTGCTTTTTTAAATGTTTTAATGAAACGAACAATTGACCAAGAAAATTCCAACCTGATCCATAAATCGTTCTTGAAACGCAATTCAATTTTGAGCACGGATGCAAATTAAGCGTCGTCGTTTCGTAGGTTCTAGCAGGCATTTGTTTTATTAAGCTAGCGGCAATAATTAATAATGTTGAAGTATACAAGTACAATATCGACATGTACAATTAGCATAATTATTGTTCAGTGATACTTTTTAACTAGTTGACAAGTTAACATGTTTGCGGGTGTGATACTACTTTGTGGGTTATGAAATATATTGACGCAATCATTTTAAATTAGTGAAAGAAATTTCGGGTCAAAAGGATTATGTTCTTAGTATTAAGACATTTTTTTTGAGGCTACTAAATTACTATACGCACTTATAAACTTTTTATGTGAAGTTTCGAAAATTTAATTCTATTTTCATTGTTGAAAATAAAATTTTGAAAATAACGGATTATCCATTTTGCAGTTTCAAAAGTATATGGCAGGAATTCGAAATCAATCAAAACTAAGTTATTAAACCAGTTTTTTTTCCTAAGAAAAACAAATGTGTAAAAAGAAAAAAACTCAATAAAAAATTACTACTACTACTACTACCAGTTTTTTTTTTTGTCAGTTGAAAGTCTGACATTTACGAAAATGGATCGCTTAACTATCAGAAATTAGGACTGTCTTACGTCACATTATGCCGTATTTTCCATTTGGATCTACACCTACGAGTATATCCAGATAAAGTCCAGCTCACACGACAACTGAAGCCAGCTGACCATTCACAACGTCGTAGATACTTCGAATGGGTGCTTGAACAACAGGCGTTGGACGGCGATTTTTCAAACAAAATTTTCTTCAGCGACGAAGCATATTGCTCACTCGTGATTGGACCTTACTTCTTCGAAAACGACGATTGAACGACTATCACCGTCAATTCGGAGCATTATGGTCATATGATAACCGACTTTTTTTCCTGCTATTGAAGAATACGACTTCTAGAATATGTGGTTAAAACAAGACGGTGCCACATGCCACACAATTTGGACAAATATGGCTTTATTGCAAGAGACTTTTCCTGGTCGCGTAATTTCTCGTCGTGTCGATAACATCTGATCACCAAGATCAACCGATTTCACACCGCTGGACTTTTTTTTGTGGGGCTACGCGAAAGACGGTGTTAATGCAGGTAAAATTTAATTCTTGAGCACTTAAAAACCAACATTCGTCGAGTTATGGATGAGATACCGCCCATATATGTGTCAAAAAGTGGTCAAAAATTATTTCAAAAGAATGGTTAGTGGTGTCATTGGAATCAGTGATCGTGCGGATTTCTCAGTCACGATGTCGCACTGGTCAAGTGAGCATGGCGCGTTCACCATCGAGGCATTTTTCAAGGGTAACGAGGTAACGTGGAACTCGACGGAAGACATTTGACATAAAGTTCAAAAATTGAAACCCACATTTTTAGACTGTGGATTAATATTTCCAATAAAACAATATATCAAATAGATTTTTGTATTTAATTTTGAAAATATGAATTTGACGCCAGACACCACCAGCTAAGAAATTTCATTTGGTATAACTCAAAAAGAACATAACGAAATCTTACTTTAAGTCACGAGCACCTATAAGAGTTCCTAAAAATTTTCTAAAAAATTCAGTGTACAATTTTGTTTTGTTGAAAGCACAAATTTGAATCTACTAGTATAATACCAAAAATTAAATATAAACCTTGAAACACATAAAATTAACTGCATTTCAATGTCAACAAGTTTTCCTCCTTAATTCGACCCAAAAACATCGATTACTGGTTTAAATTTTTCTATCTATCATCTCTATCATATAAAAGCGTATAGGTTTTATTTGACATTTTACTTAACTCGTAGATCAAATCACAATCTAGTTCAAATTCATAATTAACTAAACCAACTAATTGGATTATAAATAATTAATCGCACAGACTAATATTGATAAAATAACTACGTTGCACTAAAATATCTAAATTTATTAGATATGTATTCGAAGAGATTGATAAACTCGAAACTGAAAAAATTTATCGATTCATGTGTTCTGAAGACAAAATTTGTTAATATGAGTTTTAACTAGTTTGATATTATAATTAACAATAACAATTTTATTAATATTAAAATCAATTAAACTGCTCTCGGTAACAGTATGACGATGATGAAATGACATTAAGCAGCGAAAAATAATTAAATTTGTAAGAACAAAACAAATACGTTTAAGAAAGAACAATTGCTCTTACGAAATTAATTTTTCTTTTGTATACTTTTGTGGAGTGCATATAACATACTCTTATGTACAATGTACATGCTGATGTGCAGTGAACCAAAGTATATATACATACATACATTTATGTACCTAAACCTCATAGTTATCAGAATACCTACATACATACATATGTATGTACATATATGTAACTATAGCTCACTCTTTACTACCTTAAGTTTAAACTATTCTGAACGATAAATTTAATTAGACCACCGACCCCGGCGCCATTGTCGACACTGACGAGACGGCAAAATATAGTAAATGCCGGACTGACACATAAAAAGGGCCTTATAATGGTACTTTTTTATTGAATACTGAAACACACGTTTTTAAAAAAGTAAGTCAAGAATAATCCCCCTAACAATTAAGTTAATACCACTTCTTTTAAAATGACATCTAATCATAATTTCGCATTCAACTGAACTTCATTACTCAATAATTTATTTAATTTCTGCACAATTCTATTTGATGTTTTATGTTCTTGTCAAATTGGAAAAAAATAAGTAATATTTTTTTAAATTACAAAATACGAACGAGATGAAAATGTAGCTTTTCCTGGGGAGTGTTTTTGTAGACGATCAACTGAATGTAGAGGATAGTGAAGTATAGTTCCGAGTTTGAAGTTTATGACACTTGAAATAGTAACTAGTTGTCTCGGTCAAAATTTACTTAAATAAAGAACGCAAATTTTCTTAATGGAATAATTGCATTTATTCAATATGACATTTTCATAATTTGACACTGACAGTTAAATAAATTCTTTCTCTGTTTGGCTTTATGAAATATTTTGAATAGTTTGACGTTTTTTCTGTATGTGAACTGATATTTCCAATTTAAAAACACTGGTCGGTTAAATGGTTTTCTTACTGGCATTAAAATTCAACTCCTCCAATGGGTTTTGGTGGCCTTAATTCAAATCCAACTTTGAAATTAATGTATCAGAGATATAACTTTTTAAAATTCGAAGGAACACGTATATAAGGCTTTTCGAGACTATCTTAATTTATGAAGTAGCTTTTTTTTAATAAAATCCGTGATGGTTTTCCAAATCTATAATCTTTTTATTCTAAAAATTTCAAGAGTCGTTAGATTTCACCTATTTACAAAAATGCTTTTCAACTACAAAAGGTAAAACGGTTTGAAAGTAAGTTTTGTTCTTGTAACGAATCTGTTGTCTTAACAATTCTATTATATCAAGTTTTTGAAATGGATTAAAATAATGTTGAGAACGGATATTTTCCAAAAGTTTCAAATTCAAATTCGAAACTTCATATTGATTCAAAACTCATAACTAATAACAATATCCAGAAAATAAGTAAGATACTAAATGTTTTTAAATTGTATCTACAAGAGAAAAATGTGTACTTTTCAGAATCATCATAAAATGTATTGGTTAAGAGGTATTTTGAGTTTTAACTTAGGCTCAAAAAAAAAACGTTTTTTGTTGTTTTTAGCATTTTCAAAGGAGAATATTTTTAAAACCTGATGTGATAGAAAAATTCAAAGGCGAGATTCGAATTAAGCACATCTTAATCTTTAAAAAAAGGATTCTTTTATTTATGGAACAGAAAACAACGTTATTTTTCGACCAGTGTAATTATATATATGTATGTATATTATTTCTTTTGTAAGTTCCCCTTTTCAAGAACGTTGCATAACTCAGGACATAGCACAGGGACAACTCTTACCGGAAACAAAAACTCATCATAGTGGTTTCTATCTTTCCTTATCAAGTTTGGGTTTGGGGTTTAGGGTTTTTTTTAGGAATTTGGAATGTGGTAGGTATGTAGTCACTATTATTTTGAACAAGAATTAAAAATGGCTCCGCTATAAGAGGCAAGAAAAACTGAGACTTACTGCTACTGAAACAAATTTGGTTGTTGCAAAATCTCACGAATTTTGAAGCAGCGCCTTTGACGGGTTCATTCTTTGCTCTATTCTCAATCCGGAACTGAATGTGTACATTGAAAAGATAATAATATATATGTATATAGTTACTGTGACTAGATAAAGTTATATTATGCAAAATGTATCTATAAAACTCTAGGGGCGCTTATAGAAGAAAGATTCACATTCACAGAGGAGCAAGTGACGGCATGAAAGGGGCGTTTTGGCTACGGTCGGGCTGATTTAAAGTTGAAAGTGTTTTAATTATGCAGTCATTATTATCACTTTCATTTGATTATCTCTGAGGCATAATACACGAGAAAATGGTTTTAAGCGGTGGGCGTTTACTGCATACAATGCATTCAAATTGAACGCTCTCTGAGGGCTACTTACATAAATTTTACTTTAATATTACACTCAAACATTGTAGTTAATTAATGTTATTTAATTTGTATATAATTTTTAAATATGTATTCATAATTTTTCACATCTCAATAAGTGGCTGAAAATGGGCAATATATATATTTTAATTTAATTAAATTCATGTTTTTTGTTTTTTAATACAATATTATATATTACGTAAGTACAAAAAATGTAAATATTTAAATACAACAATATTCATGCCAGCAATATATATAAACATACATATAATATATAAAATTATTTTATTAATTATACATTTTGTTATTATTAAATGCGGTGCAAAATTTTAAGTTGTTTAGAAAAAAAACAAAGGCAACACTTACCTGCGTGCTGTTACGGCTAGACTGTCAGCACTACGTGTCATAAGAGTGACATCCTGACTAGCTCTACGTGACCTGTTAGTGAGTGTGATTAAACCAAAAAATAAAAAAAAAAAACGAAAAAAAAACACAAATAGTAAAAACAAACAAAAAAGTAAATACAAACAAATAAATTAATTATTAAAATAAAAACAAGCAAAACAAAATAGAAAAATACTTTTAATTTTTTTTTTAAATAAAACGGAACTTCAATTCAAAATGTCTTACTTTTATTATATAGGAATGTGAGTTTGGTTATTTGCATTTGTGCTGAGTGTAAGTTTCTTAAAGTTGTTCTTATATATTCCTTAAGGACCAAAGTTAATGGATTTTAATAAGTGAAAATATATGGCCTATGAATGAAAAGAATTTGTAACTTTCGAAAAATGTATACTTTTTAAAAGTAGTTTTGAATCTAAGTCTGGTTTTAAATTCAGATATATAGTCTTATTCTCGTAATTTTTGAAGTAAAAGATTATTGTCAGTTTTTTTTTAAGAGCAAAGTATCTCTAGGGAATATTTGAACTTTCAATTTTTGCTAAAAATAATAAGTCCACGGCAGCCCGTTCCATTCAATACACCAGATATAAAGCAGAACAGAATCACTTAACTAATGATTAATCGGATACACGAATATTCCAAACGTTGGGGATTAATTGTCAATTTAGAGAAGTCGAAAGTGATGATTTTTAAAAAACATGGAGGGAGAAATTGCGCAAACGAAAAGTAGAAATTCAATGGAGAATTGATTGAAGTGGTTAAAGAGTTTAAGTACTTAGGAGTTACCTTCACGAAGAACTTAAGTATGGAGAAACACTTTAGTGAAAAGCTTAATAAAGCAAAAATGGCGATAAACCTCACATGGAAAAGATGTTTTACAAACGAATGTGTGGCTCATAGTAGCAAATACAAAATTTTTGAAACGGTAGCAGAATCCATTACGCTTTACGCTGCACAAACTTGGGGAAGTAAATATTAAGAGATGGTTGAAAAGCTATTGCGCTTCTACATTAAACGAGCATTCTATTTACCAGCCAACACACCAAACTATGTCATAATGCTAGAAACGGGAATTTCTCCACTTTTTGTGAAAACATTAAAACTGCAAGTGGATTACATAATTAGAAGCTTAAATTTGGCAGACTATCGTTTACCCAAAATATCAGCTCTTAGGGCTATCAATTCAAGGAGTGGATGGTATCGCGAATAGCTTGAATTGGCAGAAAATTGTGGAATTAATTTGGTTTGTAATGTCGAGGACCTTTCCAAATTAAAAAAGGACATGTACCAAATTATTTCCAAGGTAGATGAAGCAGCTAGAACCAAGTACATGGGTGAAACTTCAAACTCCTTACATCGTATGGACTACTGCCAGCTCAACCACAATTTGCAGCAGTTAAATTACTTCCGTGATGAGCTTAGTGTCAGGGAAATATCTATGATGGTCAGACTAAGAGCTGAAATTCTAAACCTGAACTATATACCTCACAGAGCAGATCTTCCAGTCATCTGTAATATATGCAACAGGATGGAGAGGGAAGACGTTGTGCATTTCTTGGGAAAGTGTCCTACCCTAAGAGAAACGAGAAGATGTATCTTTGGAAAAGATTTTCTAACCATTGAGCAAGTCATATTCGAATTAAATCAAATGAATGTTTCTAAACTGTATCAGTTCTGTAAAATTGCTTTAAGATATCGAAATAGAATCTTACAAGGACTTTTTTGATGAAACACCTTTTTTATTCTTATTTTTATGTGATAATTGTTAATTAAAATAAATTTAAAATCGCTAATTATAAAATTTAAAGTCAAATTTAAAAAATAAATAATATTGTAAAAGTATATAAATAGTCAATTCGGTAGACGGCAGATAGCCATGTCTAATGATTTTGTTTTATATTAAAATGTTATATTAATTTTATTAATTATGAATAAAATCAATTCTAATCTAAATCAATTCTAATCTGAAGCAGAACTGCAAATCTACAAAATCTGTATGACCAGAAAGAAATGAGAGATTTATCAAGCTTTTCAGTTTAATAAAAGTTTTAAAAATCTACGTTTTATACTTTCTATTATATCAATATGAACGGAATAGTATGGCGCCCATATAACTTGAGTGTAATCGGAATTGGCCTGACAAATGAAACTTACAGAATTTCAATAACGTATGCATCACGGAAATCTCGGGAAAATATTTTGACTAGACTCAATCTTTTCGAGTCAGGTACAACACTAAGGTCAGAAAAACCGGATACTCTATTCAAACGCGAAGAATTCCACAAATAGCCATAATTTATTATATTATGTTTATGTGTAAAACACATTGTCTTAAATTTGTCAATATTTAAAATCAAACAATTTTTAGTGCATAATTTTTAAAAATGATTTAGATCTTCTTGTAGCTCTCTATATTCCTTGATGGAGGTAATAATTCGAAAAATGTTAAAATCATCTGCAGTAGTGATATAGAATTAATTAAATCAGAAGGCATTAATAAACAAAATAAACAGCAATGAACCAAGGTGACTCCCTTGAGGTTCATCAGAATTGACTTAAAATTGACATAAAGGGTAAATCCTGAACACGACGCTATAATATCTATCTTTAAGATATGATTAAATCCACATAAAGGAATGGTATTTAAATACAATTTTATTTAATTTATTAAGAATAATTTCATGACTTAACTTTTTAAACTCCTTGCTAAATTTTGTAGTGATGCAATCGACTTGAGAGTGTTTTTCAAATGCATCCAATCAAAAAGTAGAGCATTATAATAAATTAGTAATTGTAGATTTTTTTTCTTAAAATAATCTGCGAACATGTTCGAAGTTGACTTCAAAGGATGGCTTCAAGAATTTGGAAAGGTCAAATTAGCTTGTTATCCATACAATTTACGTTTACTATTTATGTATCGCCAACAAATTTAGGGGGTTCATTTTTTGATCAGACTCATTGTTAGAAATGAATTAAGAGTAGGTACATAAAGTTTGAACAAGTCACAAAGTCGTATTGTTCTTGATAAACTCTAATCGTCTCATAATTTTTCAAAATATTGAACGTCAACCAGGGTTTATTTCTTCTATTTTTAATTTTTTTTAAAAAGAGAATGAAACTATGGCGGACTTCTATTCTATTCTATAATCAATTAAGATTTTATAAAATCGTAAAATCATTTCATCTTAGGTCAAGGAAGGTGTAACTCTATTTGGTGTATCAGAAAAAAAGTAAGTAATCAACTAATTCACCTGATCAAAAATTAAATCAACATATAAACACTACAGAATTTATGTATCTACACCAACAAAACCTTTAAGAAATAGGTAAGTGTAAAATATTAGTGCGTTATTATTTTATTGATATATAAAGACATTTTTGAAAATAAATTAAGCACACGAATTTATACTCTACAAAAATAGGTCAAAATATTAATTAAACGTCGTCGTCGTGACTCCGTTAACACACACGTTTCAGCTTAGATCCATTAAAAATTTAAGTGATTATTAAAAAGTTTGATATAAATATGTATTACGAAATGCTGCCGACAAAATTAAATAGAATTTATCAATACACAAGTAAATAGACACTCCGCTTCAATTGAATACACACACAAATTTTTGAAAATAATTTTTACATTTTTTCCAAATATTGTGCCGTCTGTTAGTGCTTACTATTTCATTAAGATGTTAAGAAAAGATTTTCAAAAGAATTATCCAAAAATAACCACCAGTTTTTCTTTCGCCCATTTGCAAACCTTTCTACTAGGAAAAATTATATATTTTTTTGAGTCAACTGAATAGGTACAAAAATTAAAATAGTTATTGGATTGGAATAAAACAAGTTTCTGTTAAGTTTGTTGATTGCTACCTCTACCTTTACTTTTGCTCATTTCGTAAATTAGTTTCGATATGAATTCTGTAGCCTTTTGATATAGTTCAACTATATTTCGCTAAACGTTAACTTAATTGCAGAAGTTAAGGATTCTTTGGCTTTAAACTGACGACCACGCACCGTCATAAACTGTAGCTACTAACCATCCCCAAGTACATATATTTAAGATCAAATGAAGGCAGTGCAAATTTTGCTTCTCTGTGCAAGTTTCATTATGCGTACCGAGTGAAGAGGTGTGTTATCATGTTGGTGCGTTAGCAGGGGTCAAGTATATGGGTCAAAAAATGTTAGATTGTTTGGGAAAATGTCTTTCCAGGATTCCCTTATACCCAGATGCAGTAATTTTTGATATAACAACCTTAACCTTAACTATTCCATAATAGTTGACATCTTTCTATATAACAACACCTCCTTCCCAGTTGTGATGAAGCTTTTGATTCACCCTTCAGGGCTATTCCAATTAAATAGTTTTATCGTCTAAAAAAACCACGTGATACCATTCTTTTTCCTGATTATTTGAGTTTTGAAAACTATAGTCGCATAACTTTTAGTTGTTCGTCAAGTAACGGCTATTTCTTATGTTTAATCCGATAGATGGCTCGAATTTCAATAACTCTTAAGACTATTGAGCGACTTGCGTTTATGATAATTTTTAACTTCCCATAGGAAGCTATTGTATTCGTCCCGATTTGTCGAATTGAAAAGAGTCTAAATAAAAGATTTTAAAAGAGATGTTTGTGCGTGCGTGTGTACGTATGTACGTTCGTACGTTGAACAAGCTTTTTTCAACTTAAAATAAATTTTGTTATACATGAAATTGAGTGAGTGGTTTTTTTACCACATCACTTAAAAAAAATACATAATCAAAAAGAACCTGAAAAAAAAAATAATTATCACCTCCAATATTTTACGAAAAAAATGATTTCATCTTTAAAATAGTTTTGTGCATAAAAAATAACGTCTTTGGCATCTGGTTAAATTTTGAGAAAAATCGAATTGACAGTTTTTTTTGCAAAAAATTAAAACCTAAAAAAAAAACATTGCTAAAAGTTGGTAAAAATTGATTTTCGATTTAAATACCTTTTTAAAAGTAAAAATATTGGCTTCAAACTAATTTTATCTTATAGAAAATATTGTTTTCGACATACAGTTAAATTTTTATAAGAATGCAACACTCATTTTTTTCATAAAAAACAAAACCTATAAAAAATAGTACGCAAAATTGTCAAAAATTGATATAAGATCCTCCACGATGTATCATCGTGAATTAATGAAGGTATGGACTTCTAAACAATTTCATTCCGTGCTAAATTTAATTTGTATTTGTTTCTATAAGAAATAAACACTTTCAAGAAATGCTACTAAAATTAGTTAACATTGGTTATCGACTAAAAATCTCGTTAGAAAAAATTGATTTTGAAATCAAACTATTTCATCATATAAAAAATATTGTTGATATTTTTTAGTTAATTCCTTAGAAAAATTCAACAGACAACTTTTTTAACAAAACACGAAATCTTACAAAAATAATAAAAAACTGATAAGAAATGGTTTTCGACTCAAGTATTTGAAGAACAAAGAAAGATATTGACTTCAAATTACTTATTTCACACAAAATATTGTGTTGAATATTTTGTTAAAATAGAAGACAAATCGACAGACGGAATGGGAAGTTTCCAGTATGGGTCGCATCCCAGTCTCTTTTTAACTTCCCTTAGAAAGTTATTGTAATCGGTCCGAAACTATCCAGTATTTGAAAACGCTTATAAACAAAGATTACATTTTTGTTGTACCTATTCAGTTGACTCAAAAATACTTCTTCTTAACGTAGATATACTCTACCAGAAAAAATGTAAAAAGCGTTTTCGAAAATGTTTGTGTGTATTCTTTTGAAGCGTAGTGTACATAATAGAAATCATCTCATAATAAAGAACACATTTTTTTTTTGACGCAAAATCAAATATAAACCAAAGAACATATCAAATATGTATATATTTTTTGTTTGTTTTACATTTCAAAGCTAGATTAAACTTTGTTGATATTAATATCTTGACACCAAGGCAGCGCAACCCCATGTGTGATCGATCAATTCAAAATCTCGTGATAAAATCAAAATCGACAGTTTCAATAAAAAAGCAACATCTATCCTAGATTCGCATTAAAACTTTTAGAATTTGTACGCTGACATAGATTATGAAAGTTAAAAAAAAGTAAATTTTAGTCACTTTAAAATCAATCATAAATTATATTATTAGTGTCTAGTTAGCACCTCATTCTGTCATTAACTGAAGTCAATTACTAATTTTATTGGCTCTTTAAAACTTAACAGATAAATAGGCTACTTTTATCTGCCAGTTATGACACTTGATTGTTTACTTACTACACAAAACACATATCAAATAATATCTCCTCAATAAACCAACCACTTGTATTAGTTTATATAAGTTCCTTTTGTTATTGTTTGTAGAATCTTTATTATATCATTCAATTTATCGATGATATATAGAATTTATTTACTAACTTTAATAGCCAGAGAGAAGATTAATCATCATAGATTAAGTGCCACATTTCACCCTGATTGTCAAATTCAAAACAAGAGGCAATCGGTACAGTGGTTTCCTATATAGGTACATCCCATTGCAATTGATAGCAATAAAAAATCCAATTGGAAAGATCGTAATTTTTTCAAGTAGCAAATGATCTGATGCAATGCAATGCGCAATTCTTTTAAAGAATAATTTACTGATTTGCATTAATTAAAAATTCATGATTGTTTGATATTGAAATTAATTGAGAATAGTTAGTGTTAATCTATTTTAAGACACACGAATGTTTTCTTATTTTTTATTTCTCATACGCCAGAGTGTCCGACTAAGATAAATCGTGCTGCGTGGTACAGCCGCCGCCGCCGCGCCGGTTCAGAATAGTTGAATCATTTATGCGAAATATTGTATTTTTGTTTCGGATTTAGAATGGCTTTAAGAACGACTTAGTTTTTTTTTCTCATAGATTTAAATTGGGTTATAAAAATAATGACACTGACATTCTCTACTACGCATGTGAGCTTTGATCGGATTTAGGAAAATACCGATTCTATTAACTTTATAATTCTTGATGACTGAAAGTTGTTTAAATGATTAAAAACTAAAATATATTTGTATGTTGCTCTTACTTCCCAATCATTAAACTTTATTGATCATCAACATTTTTTTTTTCAAAACAAACACAATATATCACGAGAAATGAAAATAAGGTTCAATAAGTTCTAAAGGTCTATGACCATTCAAAGTTCTTTCCCAATTTCTCACGTTTTGTCTAAAAATGATTGATTTATAATAATTGAACAATAATGACGCAATGTCTTTATATGAGAATTTTTATTTATTTAAGGTAATAAATTTGACAACAGCTGTTATAAAATCATTCTTATCAGATAATAAAGTTTGTGGTAAGTAAACTCAACTTAGTTTGGGATTGTTTTTAATAACTTGAATGATACTTGAATAAATAAAGTAGGTTTTAATTATTTTTATTGTTATCTTACAACTGCAATTGCGAATTTGAAAAACTTTAAAAAATGGGGCGGGATTGGTGAAACCGATTTTACGATATATATCTCGCATTTTTTAGTCGTAGATAAGAACAAATGTATTGATTCTGAGATCAATAAGTTTAAGGCTGTTTCTAAAATTCATAAAGATTTAACTTTTATTTGAGTATCGAAATCAATTTAGGAGGTTTTAAATTTAAGACGTTGGTATAATTGATACCTCATTGAGGCTATATGGATGTGTTCGTAGAGTAGTGTCCAAAATAAAACACATTTAAAAACTTAAAATGCAGTCTGATATTTCAACAGAATTTCCTTTAAATGTATTTCAACTAATATTTGATAATTTAATTGATTGTGTTTTCTTCCAATGAGCTTGAAGATTCAACTTTTATTTAATCATTTTGTAAATGTTTTCAATAATTTGTATAGTCCAACAAAAATGTGTGGCGACTCCGTATCGTATCAAATGTAGTACGACTGCCTTTCAGAATAAAAACTAAAAAGTATCTTGGCAAGCCTTCAAAAAAAGATACAAATAAGAAGATTCAAATCTTACTTCTCTTTCTGGTTTTCAACGTTGCTTCGATCGATCTTTGAGTTCTCTGCGAGTCGTTGTAGTTTTATCTGTATAGTTAATAATAAGATCTACGAGCAATAAGTTTATCATCATTCCTTCTTAAGACCTTAGAAAGATTGATTAATATCCATTTAAGAAAAGTAAGACTTCTGCCTATGTTAAGGCAATTCGGTAGAAACGGTGTTACACACCTTAGTGCGCACTATCGAAAACTCCCTCCATCATAAAGGATTCACTATGGTTGCTTTCCTTGAAATCGAAGGTGCTTTTAACAACTTGGAAAAAATATGCACTAGCATCTGCAAATTGGGGAGTTAATTCATTTAATGCTGACTAGCAGAATAATTAACTCAAAGCAAAAAAGATTCGTTAGTAGAGGGACACCGCAATGTGATGTATGTTCTATCCCCTATCCTCTGGAACTCGGTGGGAAACGAAATCCTAACTGGTCTAGAGTGATATCCTATGCGGATGATGTTGATATAGCTGTCTCAGGAAACATCTTAGTACCCCAAAAGAACTCTAAAAAATGCCTTAGACAAACTAATAATTTGGGCTGATCGGTGTGGACTGGGTGTCAACTTACACAAAACCTAATTAGTCCTATTTTTGAAGAATTATAAAACTCCATATGTTAACACTCCCTTTATTAAAGATATCCAATTAAAGTATCTGGGTCTTATTTTAGACAGACAACTAAACTGGAAACGTAATATACATATAAGCGGATCACTTCGACCCCATCTGCGGCACTGGATACCCTACTCTGCCTAACACCTTTTAATACACTTAGCAAACAAATATCTGCAAGCTCCGCTATCCGGCTCAAACTTTCATTGCGGTGGGTTAACAACAACATTGGCCACTCCATAATTCTTAAGTATTTATAGTAAATTCCAAAGCGCACAGACTACACCATCCCCAAACTGCAATTTGACAGAAACTTCCAGATTTCTATACCTTTCAGATCTTTCTGGGAGGATATAGGGCATTCCTGGAAGACGCATCAATCCACTTTTAAAAAGATAGATCAAAAACAAATGAAGGGGTTGGTGGAGGTGTGTACTCTAAAAGACTGAAATTAAGTCTCTCATTCCGCCTTCCAAATCATTGTAGCGTGTCCCAGGTAGAACATTTGGCGATAAAAGAAGTCTTGTCCAAGCTTACAGAAAACGTGATATCAACATCTGAAATCCGTCTTTTCTCAGATAATCAGGCCACTTTAAAATCTCTGAACTCTGTCTCTACAAACTCTATAACAGTCCATAACATTCAATCATTTCTAATGGAGACGGCACAACAGTTCAACATTCACATTTGCTGAGTACCAAGCCATAGACATTCTAGGAAATTGTAAGGTAGATGAATTCGACAGAAATGGTACAACTCATTCTACCACGTTTGACTAATACTGGCATACCGATCGCTAAATGTACACTATTGCTAATGCAAGACGCTATGAAGAAGGCAAACATCAGGTGGAATAACATCACCACGTATCAGGTCACGAAAAACATCTGGCCTGCACTAGATTTAAAGCGCTCAAGGTGCTTGCTATCTCTAAGCAGATACGCCACGCGGCTAGGCGTATTCTCAAATGACTTTAGCAGAAGCTGTATGGATGAGGAGGATAAGGAAATAGTTCTGATCAAAAATACTCCATTACCAAGATCGGAATCTCAGACTGACATTTCGGTTTGCCTACAAGCTAACTACACACTAAATGTGAGAAAGTGTGCGTAAAATGATGCAAAAACCAAACACATTCTCACATTTAGTGTTTCGGCCCATCAAAATGCTTCATTATAGTCCTCAGCCCCATCTAAATGCTTCATTTTGAATGTTTCATGGCCTCGTTCAAAAACTAAACAATCCTAACCAACAGAATCTGAAGTGCTGACATGGTCTTAAACTAGAAGATTTGTATAGCTTTTTAATTTCAATCCAAATAAATGTTAATGTATATAAAATAAAATTGACCAAATACATATTTAATGATTTATTAGTGCTGTATTTTGTTTACTCAAATTATTTGCGAACGCAAAATGAGCTGCAACTGATTAAGTATAATTAGAAATGGACAAAAGTGTAACTGAATACTTTGTAAAACAACAAAACAGACAATTTTTCAGGTGAAGTTTGCTTACAGTATTTTTTTGGCGACGTTAGAAGTTCAGGTGGAAACAATAGGCGGGTGCCTCCGTATTTTTTTGTACAGAAAATGCTACGAGAAGCATACTTGTGAAGTTCCGTTGCCAACTTTAGCTAGTTCAGATTCCTCGATTAGATTAGTATTTTCATCATTTAAGCAGTTCGATAATTGCAAGACCAAATTTTAGTTTTGTTTGTTGCAGAATTATTCCTAAAAATTTCTTTTTGAGGGACTATGTTAGAGTTAGAATTTTGTTTGTAGTTAGATTTTGGAATAAAAATTTGAGGGAACCATGTTTTAAAAATAAGCTGCTTTGTGTAAAGCATCTTTAAGGAATAGAAATAGGCAATATGGTTACACACAATACCAACTAAATGAGTGCAATACATAGATTTAAGTAACTTTTTTTTATTCCAGTATGGGGAAACCGAACACCCAAAAGAAAAAATCGGTGAGCGCACCAAAATCCATACTTCTTGACTAAATAATGTTATCTTCTATGTTTACGCATAAAATTACGAATTTTGTAGCATATGAACATTTCTAGACATTTTACAATGTGAACAATTAAATATGGTATGAAATAATTGGCTGCTATAATTAATGCTTAATTTTTTCTAAAACGTTGATGAAGTTTAGCCGAAGCGGAAATTTCTTTAATGAACATATTTAAAACATTATTGGCTTTCTCAAAAATATTTTTCTACGCTTACCTCGGCTTTATATCTGAAAACTATTGTTTATGTATATTTTCTTCTATGTTCTGCATTTATAAAAAGTAATCTACGGTAGTATTTATTATATTACGAAAAACAAAAACATGTACGTAAAACTCATTAATTTGTTTTCATTATTAGCACCATTTTTACTAAACATACCCTTCAAACAATAATAAGTAAACTTGAACTTTGGTAACTAAACATTTTTAAGGAATGAATGAAAATTATATTTTTCGTTAAACTGTGGGAATTCACTAAAAAAAACTTCTGTACGTCAACAATAAACATTAATGTCGATTACTTGATCTCTTGAATGAGTTGTGCATGAATTCAGAACGATATATGTCAAAAATTTCATTTTATTTGCTCTGCATTTATTCAACAGGTTCGCTATAATCGTTCTGATTATTTTTTTTAAAACATTGGTGTTCCTTTGATGCATAGTTTTTTTGAAAAATAGTTGCAAGCTTAAATCATTAAAAACAAACTATAAATATACTTGGATTAATTAAATTGATACAGATTTTATTTACTTGCAAACGAAATATTTGGGCCGTTCATTAACGAAAATTTATTAGAATTCAATAAAAAAAAATGCGCTCGCACCCTTAACTTGATGGTTCTTCGAACGCATCTTTGATACAATATTCCGAAGTTAATTATGAAATTTAAAGAATTTCGAAGTGATTGCTGTAAAAGTGTAAATGAGTGAATTAATTATATTAAACTGATGTTGAACATGCTTTTTTCAAGACAAAAATGTACATTGGTTCGCTATCAACAAAATGACTGCAAAACTAAAGCTTAAAACTGAGTTTTTCATCGAAAAAGTAAAAAGAAAAATCTGAAAAAAAAACTTATTAACCTCCCCATTTTGTTTTTGCTTTGCAAAGTGCCGCTAGCCCACGTCATCGTTTTTTTTGTTTGTTTTCACATCTATTCATGGACTAATTGTCAAAATTACAAATACAACAATGTAAACAAACGGGGTTTGGGGAGTGAAACGTACGAAAGATTCCGATCTTGGTAAATGGAGTATTTTTGGTTCTGATGTAGCTTAAAAACGCAGGACTTATCTAATAGAATTCTTCCATATGGATCTCAATCATATTAACATAATCAGTCTGTCGCGTTTCGTACGGGACTCAAACTGGTTTCATTGAGCTTAGAAGGAAGCCTCAAGATTCATCACTATATGGACAGCTATGTGGGCTTACCATTTTCAGACATATTTATTTGGTAAACAAATAAACCAAATATATGTTTTTATTTGAATATTTCAATTACACTGATAAAAAGTAAACAAGTGTTTTGCAAAAGTATAGGTAAATGTTCCTATCAACATGCGTTTCTAAAATCGTACTTGCCTGGCACCCACAACGTATATGGTTAGTACAAAATAGCTTCTATGTATATGATATTCAAAAACTTTTCATATTTTATTTTGACATTAACACATATTCAAAATTATAAATTCAATTTGTGTGATGATATTTTATTTGATAAAGATATTAATTATTATTAATAATTCAGTTAATGATTCTTATGACCTTAACGTACATACTTTTTAGGCTTGTATTATGTATAGTTTTTGCAATGGCGATTCTTATAACCTTCTTTAACCTTTTTGTCAATTTTCATTGCATTGATAAAACAATATTATAAGTTTGAAATAATTAATTTTTTTTTATTTTCGTTGAAGGTGATCCAATAAGTTTATCATTATGTAGGTGCCGAAAAATAGACAAGTTGGCTTTCGTAATCATCGAGTTTGAATTAAATTAATGTTTTTCGTCAACTTTTGCGCTTAAGATATCTGTAAAGAAAACATGCGGAAACAATCCAAAAAAAAAAAAACATCAACATCAAACATCATTAACTACTTCTTGATGAAATATAAAGTTCTAAGTAAAATAGTTTTGTAAACAAGACCTACTTATTCAACAAAGAAATTCAACTTTGAATAGATTTTTGATCTTGGCGCAGTTAATAATTTGTATTTAATCAATTCTTATCTATGGATATTAAATTAAGTTAAATTGTGAAGTGAATTTTATAAATCAGATCACACCTATACCATATACGCAGGTTTATCTTATGCCACTTACAATTTAAACTCATTTCTAAACATTATTCTTATCAAACATTTTCAAAAACTTCTTGACATATTCTCTGATTTGACATTTTATTATCATGTTTTCAAAGAGTGTGTATATGATAAGCGAACATCTGGCCACTTAAGTTTTAAGTCTCGTATATGTTAATATCAGACAATTTTGATAAGATGGTTATTATTAGGTGCATACAAATATCAATTGATTCCTATATTTAATTATTTGTTCGTAATAAAAAATGTAAGCAACCTACTGCACTATAATATTGAATAAGTTTTTTCTGTCGAGGCTTTTCCAATAGAAGGTTTCATTTTCTTATTAAAAAGAACTGGTATTTTAATGAAGACATAAAGATATGCCACTAAAGTAAGAAACATAACCAAATCTTTTTCATAAAATTCGAAAAATCACACATTTTCGGCCTCAATAAGACTTTATCCCAGCTACGGTATTAAAATTGTCCCGGGCGAATTAAATGCCAAGCTAGGAAGGGAAGACATTTTTGGTGTAATGATCGGGAAAAACAGCCTGCACGACAACACTTCCCATAACGGTTTCAGGCTCATCGATTACGCGGCAGGGCGAAATGTCATAGTAGCTAGTACGCGTTTTGCACACCTCAACATGCACAAATGAACTTGGAGTTCTCGAAATCAATCTACCGTCAACCAGGTTGACCATATTGCGATCGACGCTAGACACGCTTTCAGCATCATGTATGTCAGAACAT
Organism: Eupeodes latifasciatus; assembly: GCA_920104205.1. NCBI lineage: Eukaryota > Metazoa > Arthropoda > Insecta > Diptera > Syrphidae > Eupeodes > Eupeodes latifasciatus. The sequence goes on along the minus strand of OV049924.1, from coordinate 170,692,541 downwards.
TTCTAGGAGCTAACATCGACTCTGGCCACTACCTTGTTGTAGCCAAGAAAGCACTTCAGAATTGCAGACTCAAGGCAAAACAGGGAGATGCTGGGAGAAGATACAACGTTGAACGGCTACATTCGCAAGAGATTGCCAAATCCTTTTTCGACCGATTAACGAGTAACCTCTTTCGAAGTGCTGGCAGCCACCAACAAGAAACCCTTGGTTGTATGAGGAATGTCGGAAGGCAAATACAGCCAAATAAAAAGCATGCAAAGCGGTGCTGCATAGAATGAAATGAAATTCACAAGTCCAAAAACCCCGAAGGCTGCAAAGATAAAAGTGGAATCGCAGTCAACGCTGAGGATATGGAAGAACCACTTCTGCTGACTGTATAACGGTCACGACAAACCAATTCCGCTGTCAGACAGGATGACCCATTGAACATAGACGACGAAACCAACAATCACGTCTTCCCAACTTAAGTGAAGTAAAAATTGACATATCTAAGCTGAAGTCTAAGAAAGCCGCTAGAGCAGATGGCTTGAATGCCGAGCTCTCCAAAGCAGCTGGAGATAATTTGATTAGAAGCATGCCCGAGCCCGAATGAAACCTTAGTATTGTTTACCTGATACTGAAAATAGGAGATCCACTTGAACAATGCTCCAGTTCTTGGATACATTTTTGGCCCATCATTTAGATACTTCTCAAAATGCTTCAATATCATACTTAAATGATCAAACCGATTTGCACCATTCTAATGTATTTGAATTACGTCACTATATGGTGCGTTCAAGGCGTCAAAATTACTCTATGAAGTTGAAAAAAGTATTAATTGATATAACATCATAATTCCAACTTAATATATGGTACATACCTAGAACTTTCATGTGAGGAATCATAAATGTTTAATTGATTTTATTCATTAAAATAAAGACTAGTCTAACAAACTATGCATAAGAATCATTATACTTTTATTGCTATCTACCTGTAACTATAAATTATGCTTTGAAAAAAAAAAAAAAACTTTTCTGAATAGCTTGATTCAAAACAAAAATCATGCAATGCATTTTTAAAAACGTTACATGTTGCACGTCGTTAAGTAAGTCGTGCGTGTACGTGATACAATGCATTTTATGATGTTTATACAAAATCACAAAGTCAAACGCGCCTCCCGCGTCAGATAATCGGGCATACCATTGCCGCTCGCCGCCGCCGCCGGATTACACAAATAATTGACATCCGTTGAGATAACAAAAATTCATGAATTCTAGAATTTCTAACACAAAACAAAAAAATACCAATTAGAATGACACTTTGACAGGTTTCCTATAAAAACAAAATTTGAAATATACTAAACATCAAAATTATGTATGCTTAGCCTTATACCTACTCAAATGTCAAAATGTCTAAAGCGAAACATGAATTAATTAATTTTACATGATTATTATAAACATTTTCCAGTTTGTAGGTACAGATAAGTATTGATGATAAGGAAACTATAATTTTCATCGAGACGTACAGTGGATCCAACGAATATTGGGACAAAGGTCAATTCGATAAAAAATTGATAATAGGCAAAGTTGTTTGGGATACCCAGTTTGTCTACATTTTGCTTAATTTTTGTTTCCATTTATAGTTTACAGGCACTCAAGGGGTCATTAATACCGTTAACATGTTAACGTTTAAACATAGTGCGAGTGTTAGGAGATAAAGGAAGGATCAGGGGTGGGTTACGCTTTAACGACAGGAAAGAGCATTGCGTTTTTGAAGCATTAAATTCTACACAGTTAGTAACTCCCCATTGGACAAGGCTATTGAGATCGGAATTTAATGAGCTTATTATACGCTGCCGTTGTTCGATATCTGAAGGACAGGGACGTGAATCTAGAAACGAATATGAAAAGCTGAGGGTACTGTTGTCAGCGAAACAGTTTAATGGATTTGAATTGGCAGACAGGAGATCGTTTATGAATACAGGGAAGAGAGTCAGTGACAAAACGGAGCCCTGGGGGACAACATCATTTATTTTATGAGTTTCAAACTTCAAACCATCCAATGTATTGAAAAGCTGCCAACAAAAATGTATTTGAATAATATAAAAAAGCAAAACACTTTTATATTAAGACGATTTAGGAGCATTTATATCAGACATACTATTGTTTGATTATTTGTTCGAGCCACTGTATATTTAGTCGAATTTTTATTAATTGTTCATTATAATTATAACTAATAAAATTTATTTTAATAGTAATTTAATTTTACTAAATGTCTAAATGTCTAAATTTTTTATTAACTCTAATGTTGATAATTTATTTGCGTTGGAAATTATATTATTCATGGTTTTCTTTAATATAAAACATTTTTGCCTAAAGACGAAATTACAATAATAAAGAAATATAGGTTTATAAGATATTTTGTCTACTGAATTTCGTTTTAATTTTTTTTAAGTAAATGATATGCACATTTATATTTTTTCCTATTCTACGATAAATATAAATATTTTATTGCACCTTCGTGGTGTGGGCAAAACATCAGAGACACAAAAAATACCTTTCATTGGCTTTTAAATCCAGAGAGATAAACAAAAATGATTTATTGTTTTGATGTACTATGTTAAAGATTTAAACATGCATGTACATAGGTAGGTACATATTTTGTTTATTTTTTAGCACACAAAATTTTAAAATCTTAGAATAAATAGTTACATTGGTATATTTAGAAAAATATAAATAATATGGTTGCCATATGTCTAAAAGATACTTTTTTACGTGTATAGATGGAACTAGATTTATAAAATCGCAAAAAGATCAATTTTGTGACATCTTGGATGTCAATAAAAGTAAAACTACATAAAAGAAAAATATCTAGAAGTAAAAAGAATACACCAAATTTGTAAACGATTAAACGTAAGCTCAGGCTTTCAACGAAAGCAAGGTTCTGTTAAAACATATCAAGGTTCTTTTCAAACCTGCCTAGATAGTCGTCCAAAAAACTTAGCTTTTGCTTGAATGGACTTGAATTTAAATATACGTATTGTGAAAAAAGAAACAATTGTTAACTTATAGCTTAAGGTAGGATTTATTACTTAAATCATTTTTGGATAACAAGTTTGTTTGAAATAAAAAAGATAGAGCTGTGCAGGTTAAGGTATTAAAGACGTTAACGCTTTCTGAGTTTTATTGTCACAAGAACCAGTAATGTCAAAAACAAAGTTAAACGTACACAACTTAAGCTCATACTTAAAAAAAATAAAATACTTTGGAATATTTTCCCAAAAAATCTTCGCATCATCATTCTTCGAACGCCTGTTTGGTGAAGTGACCGTGTTTTTACTTGCATTTAATAGCTCTCAGCTTTAATTATAAAGATAAGAACAAAACATAGCTCAGGAGTAAACAGGCTAGTTTTGCATTGAAGTGATGAAATGTTTGAGCATTTCCAACATTTTGACAAGTAATAACTTTACTATAAAATTAATTTAAAACATTTTATAAGCAGTGAATAGGTCGCGTTTGAGATATTACATTTACATATTGATCTACAAAATATCTCTTGCAATAATTTCTGAGAACTAAACTATTTCTGATATCCTGTTACACTTTTTTACACTAATCGCGGGGTTAATTATATTATTTATTATTGATAATTATTTGGAATAAATTATCACCAAGTAAAAACAATTAAAACAAACTAAACCGATAAACCGACGGCGGCGGCTGCGTAGCGACGAACGACGACGTACGCAACAATTCGGGCAATTCGCACTCAACCGAGTACGAATGCGACACAAAGAAGAGAACAAAAAAAGTGCAACAACACAGCTCGTTAAAGAAGCTGTAACCGCGGCTGCTCAGCTGGGCTGGGTTCTTTGGAAGAATTTTATTTATTATAACAATGTTGATTGATTTATAAAATCAATCAAATTGTTACAATTTAGGAATATGTTATTGCAAGTACCTACAGTGGGATACTATGCAATAAAATGGGCGCCAGGAATTTTTTTTTAGAAACCGAAAAAAGAAAATTCCAAAACTTTGTAAGTTGAGTGAAGCGAAAATAAGAAGACAACACAACGACCGTTTGGTTTTTAAATTTAATATTTATTCTTTGGGAAACCGTGGGATTGAAGATCCCTGGACTAAAACCCAAAATGTTTTCAAAAAAAAAAGTTAAAATTACAAACGAATGGAAAAATAAAAAAAGCAAATAGTAAAAGAAAATGAGTTCTTAACACCGGACGCGGAATATATCTATGAATATACAACCGAACAAAGAAGTAAAAGAAACAAACTACTTATCTTGTTTTCCTTCCTAATTATCCTTTTAAACACGATCCTCACACCTCGATCCTCGACTATTAATTTTCCTTCTAATATCCTCGATTTCCCGATTTTCTAAATCCTTCTTCTCAATCTTTTCTTTTTCTTTTCAAAATTCCTCGAAACTTCCTTTTCTATCACTTATCTTATCACTTGTAAGGCTCTATCAAGAGTGCCTTCCAAGCTAATTCCCAACTATGTTCTTCCTCCCTCGTCCATTCCAGTCACACACACATTCATCCAACACAAGCATCCGTTTTCGTGATTGTCGGTCACGGTATCGCGGCTTCCTGGAAGCTTTACGCTCATCAGGAAAGCCACCGTTGTTGACTCTCAGCGAAACTTTGCTTTCACACACACAATCACGGTTTCGACAAGTTGTTGGATGAGTTTCCAAAACTTGCCGAAACATAATGGCGAGTTCAGACCCCTTCCCAACTATTCTTATTTTTCGAGAAAGTTTTAAGAAACAAAAATCGAGAAGAAGTCTAAACTAGGCATTTTCCTATTACTATTAATTACGCGCGAGGTTCGAGGTGTGAATTTCGTACCAAATGTTAAATTAAATTAAATTAAAAACGCGGCGTTAAAAACCCATTTTTTACATACATAAACAATTAAATATTAATTTAATGAATCTACGTTAAAAGTTAAAATGTTACAATAAAATCTGTAGTTGTTGTTGCTTAAGTAAGGGTCCGCCTGACCTCATACTTCTTCGGCTCATCCGCCGGCATTTTCGACCTTGTCGAAAGAACTCGTTCCCGTTCTCGAACTCGATCACCTGCTTTGTTGCTTTTGCAAAATAAAGGCTAGGTACACCTGTGGCTGATGAGACCATGGTTGCCCTCAACTTTGCCGATATTTTGCAGCCACAACGAGAAAAAGAAAACAGCCAAAGGCTGGTTTTTGTTGCGGTAAAATTTACCGTAACAAATCCCACCCTTACCTCCCAAGAAATGTGTTTACTTTTCGAGAAAAGCAAACCATTTCTTAAGGCTCAGCCAGGGGTAGACAACAACAACAAAGGACCATCATTACATTTAAAAGAAAAAGGAAAAAAAAATCATTAGTATGGCACGTTAAGTAAACAAAAATGACAATGAACAATCAAAAAAAAATACTACAACAAAAGGGACTTGACTCAAACATCAACAAAAGGTTTTAAATCCTTAACATGCCACGTTCCTCGCTCCTTACCGCGATCATCTACCAAAAGATATGTCCAAGGTGACACTCTCTTGCTGACCTTGAAAGGTCCTACAAATTTGGTCGCCAACTTCGCCGCGAAATAATTTGCTGCATCGGACAGCGCGAAGTTCCTACGCCAAACGAGATCACCCGTGTGATATTGCGCGTCCCTCCTACGTAAATTATAAGTCTTTGCAGCCTTCTTTCCCGCTGCTTCCAACTTCCTAGCTATGTCCTCTCTCAGTTTCCGAAACTGCCTATTAATTTCCGTACTATCTGGGTCCCTATCGCTATCCCTAATTCCTACATCATGGCCACTAGTTACCATGTTCCTACCGAAATTTGCGAAGTATGGCGACACACCTAAAACCCCATGTTGCGAAGTTCGGATTGCACAGGCCACTTTTGCCAGTTGCGAATCCCAACTCCGCTGATTTTCCGAGACATACGCCCGGAGCGTAGTCTTAATAATTTGATTAATCCGTTCCGCCGGATTCGCTTGCGGATGATAATTCGCCGTAAACCGAAGTTGTGACCCGTACGCTTCGCTAAGCGTTTTCAGTTCCTTGCCACGGAACTGGGGACCGTTGTCACAGACGATCCACTTAGGAATCCCGAAAAGAAGAAACACGTTTTCTTCCAATTCCCGACATACCGCTTTCGCCGTTGCGGACCGTAACGCGAACAACAAAGGGAATTTAGTAAAATAGTCGACGACCGTTAAAATATACACGAACCCTCGCGACGATTTTGGTAATGGACCCACCAAGTCCACGCAAATCATTTCCCACGGTTGGGAATTGCCTACTCGTTCGGTCATTAGACCAGCTGGTTTTTCATTCACCGGTTTCACGCTTTGGCAAATTTTACAATTCCTAACATACCTCGTAATATCACTCCTCATTTTGGGCCAGTAATATTTTTCTGCTACCCTAGCAAAAGTTTTCTTAACGCCCATGTGTCCTGACAACGGAGCATCATGGCACTCGTTAAGTATTCTAGACCTATCATTTTTCCCTAACACTAACTTCCACTCCTCACCATTATCATGAACGACTATATGGTTCAACCTAACATGTTTATAGAGCCGCCCATTCTCCACTCGCCAAGATGGGTATTCTAACGGGCTCTTTTCTACCTGTGATTTCATTTTAATCACCCAAGGGTCCGAATCCGCCTCAGAGACACCAGCTACTTCTGGAACTCCTCGCGACAACATATCAGGAACGACATGTTCTTTGCCCTTTCTGTGAATGATTTTGAAATCAAACTGTTGGAGCCGAATGGCCCAACGAGCTAATCTACCCTGCGGATCCTTAAGGTTGCTTAGCCAGACCAAAGAGTGATGATCAGTTACGACTGTAAATCGAACACCTTCGAGATACGGCCGCAACTTTTCAATCGCCCAAAGGACCGCTAAACATTCCTTTTCGGTCGTAGAGTAGTTCCTTTCGTTCCTATTCAATGACCGACTTAAATAACAAATGGCTTTTTCGCCATCCTCAAACTCCTGAGATAATACGGCCCCGATACCATAGTCCGACGCATCTGTTTGTACAACAAACGGCCTTGAAAAATCCGGACATGTTAGAATTGGTGCCGTAACCAAACACTCTTTGGCTTTCCTAAAACTCTCCTCACATTCTTGGGTCCACTCAAATTTCTTACCTTTCCTTAGGAGATCGGTAAGTGGCCTAACTAAAATTGCAAAATTTGGTACGAACCTACGGTACCACGAAATTGTCCCTACAAAACTCCTAATTTCCTTCACATTTTTCGGTGCAGGAATCCTCATCATGCTTTCCACTTTTTCCGGGTCAACATGAAGCCCGTTCCTATCAACTACATAACCTAGAAATTTTAAAGAAGACCTACAAAAATTACATTTTTCCCTACCTACTTTTAAACCTGCTGCTCCTAACCTTTTAAAAACTTCTTTTAAAATTTCTAGGTGCCTATCGAAAGAATCGGTGACGATGATAATGTCATCCAAGTACACAAAGACGAACGGTTCTAAGTCAGGACCTAAAACGTCGTCAATAAACCTTTGCCAAGTTGCCGGGGAATTGTGCAAGCCGAATGGCATCCTGCAAAATTGAAACAGGCCACGCCCTGGCACGGTAAAGGCTGTGTACTTGCGCGATTCTTTCTCCATTGGAATCTGCCAATAAGCAGATTTAATGTCTAAAGAAGACAAGTACTTCGCGTTTCGAAGCTTGTCTAAAATTGATGAAATAAATGGTAGTGGATAAGCATCCCTATCTGTAACCTCATTCAATTTCCTATAGTCAACACAGAACCGATAACTGCCATCTTTCTTCTTAACTAGAAGAATCGGCGATGCCCAAGGACTCTTCGACTTCTCGATCACTCCAGCTTCCAACATCTCCTGGAGCTCCTGATCGATATGTTTCTGAATCGCTGGCGAAACAGGGTAATATCGTTGTTTTATCGGTTCTGCAGACGTCCTTATCTTGTGCTCCACTAAATTGGTGCACCCTAAACCTTCGGTCATTGATTTAAAAAGTTCTCCTAACACTAATTCTAATTCCCTATTTTCAAAATCGTTCAAATCCGATTTTTCCTTAATAGCTACCATGTCTGTCATCGAGGCCAATCTCTCTTGGCTAGAAAAATTCCACACCCCCGATCTCAAATCCGGGACTATGCCCGATAGCGCCCAAAAATCGGCACCCAAGATCAACTGGTGTGGAAGATTCGGAATGACAAGACATTCTATCAAAAAGGATTTGTTCTCAACCTCCACTGGTAGAGAAACAGACCCAGCTACACCTACACCTGCTCCATCTGCTAACTCTACTGACCCAACACTACTCTTTCCTAACTTAAGCCCTAACTCTTTCAAAATTTTCCACCCGTCACCACCCACAATGGTACGGGAGGCTCCTGAATCAAGTAACCCCAAAAACTTGATTCCATAAATCCTAACTCCTAAATATGGTCTAGTGTCCCTACCATTTGCCGCTAACGTGAAACTTAGTTGAACTCCTACACGCTGATCGTCAGCAGACGACCTCCCTAACGCCGACGGACTCCTTGTCCTGCTGACACAAGGGCCCGATCCCCATTTCCCGAACACCTCCTACAGTCCCTACGATACACTCCTACCGTTCCACAACCGAAGCAACGTTTCTGAACAGCACATCTCGAAGCAATGTGCCCTTCCTTGTTACATTTGTAACACCTAACCGACTGCCTAACTGGATCTTCAGAAACTGGCGCAACAGCCGCTACTCGGTGTTGTCCAGACGAACTTGGTTGGTAACCGCACTCCGGTTCCAACAAATTTTTGCCTCTAGAAGGCGGGGTAAAACTATCTACATTAACCTTCAGGGTATCTAACTCCCTACCTAAGATAGCAAGTTCCTTAACCGTCTTTGGTTTGGCACTAGCTATCTGAACCTGATAAAAAGGATCTACATTTTTCCTCAATATCGAAAGCATCCTTCCCTCTGACAAAGGTTCCGACAATCTTCGAAACAATGTCCTCATCGTGGTCAGATACGCTCCGAAAGTTTCCTCCTTTCCCTGCGAACGCCGATTAATCTCCTCCAACAAGAGATCATCGTAATTCGCAGGAAGGAACTCCGCTTTGAGTTCCTTGACGAGTTCCTGCCAATCCTCTAAATCTTCCCTAACCGTCCTAAACCACATAAGCGCCCTACCAGCCAAAAGCTCCGAAGCGGATTTAAAGAGGTGGTTTTCAGGAACATCGTTAGCCAAACGAAGTTCCTCCACTCTTTCTAGGAATGAATTTACTGATGCTCCACCTGAGTCACCAGTAAACTTCACCCCCCACTTCCCAATACGTTCGATGGGTTTTTGCTGAACGACCATTTGTTCAGAAAACCCATCGGCCCTATCCAACCTACGTTCTGACGGAACCCTAACTGACATGTTCCCTACTGCAGGACTACTGACACCAACTCTTGGCTCAGCCAACGTCTCTGTAGTAGGACCTAACGCAGACCGTCCACTACAGGGAGTCTGACCAACTTGTACCCGAAGTTGGGTTTGAACCTTAAGTGGAGTCTTTTCCTTTTCCACTTCTTCTTCCCTATCGCTATTCTCACTATCACCAGTGAGATCTCCTAATAAACATAAAACCTTGTTCCGAAGTGAACTAACTTCATCTTCTTCATCTTCGGCCTCACAAGGTGTCCTAGCTAACCTGCCTATACACCACTCAATCTTTGTCACTATCTTAATGTACTCCGATGACTTTGGATTCTTCGGAGGTACTTTAAGAAGGGCCCTAATCTCCTCAATCTTGGCTTCTATTGCCTCGACATCTTCTTCATAAGTGAAGGGGTAAACTAAGCTAACTTCCATCGAGTTCCTCTTAATGAGTAACCTCGATGACCTCAATGCCTTTCGCATTTCCTCAACGGTCCCTACTTTCAATCCCCTGACCTTCATCTCGTAGGCCAGTTCGTCCTGCGCTAACCTACCAATATTCATTTTAATTGACACAAAAAAAAACTTTTCAAAAAAAAATTATTTTAAAAAAAAAATTATTTACAAAAAAAAATATATAAAAAAAATCTACTTTGTAACCCCGAACTAAAATTCTAATTCGTAAATTAATTTATTGTTATTAAAAAAAACATATATTTTAAAAATAAAACAAACAAAATTATTTCCTAACAAATTATTCTAAAAGTAATCAAAAAAATTGAGATGGTCACACCAACTCGAACTAACTATACTCAATTCTTTGAAAATTTAAAAATCGACTATCACTCAAAAAATATAAAACACACTCGCAATAAAACTATCACGCAAGAAAAAATAAGTCACTCGAATATTGGAAGTCGCTAGAGATAAAACTCTCTCTCACACAAAAAAAAAGAGAACAACAAAAAAAATAAGAAGACAAAATGTCGACCGAAATAAATTATTATTTAAATTTAAATGATCAAAAAAAGAAGAATAAATCTGACTAATAACACGCAGTACAAATACAAAATTGAAAAAAAACGAGTTCACAACACACAATCACAAAAAAAATATACTTGCGATTTTTTTTTCACTTGTAAACTCCCTCGATGAAATTTTTCACAAACAAAAAAACTTTTCGCCAAATCCCTCGATCGATTTTTCTAGCAGCAACCAAAACACCTCAAAAATATCACCTCGAATAAACACCTCGATTGAGGTGTTTATTCGCCCCACGTTGGGCGCCAATTTGTTACACTTTTTTACACTAATCGCGGGGTTAATTATATTATTTATTATTGATAATTATTTGGAATAAATTATCACCAAGTAAAAACAATTAAAACAAACTAAACCGATAAACCGACGGCGGCGGCTGCGTAGCGACGAACGACGACGTACGCAACAATTCGGGCAGTTCGCACTCAACCGAGTACGAATGCGACACAAAGAAGAGAACAAAAAAAGTGCAACAACACAGCTCGTTAAAGAAGCTGTAACCGCGGCTGCTCAGCTGGGCTGGGTTCTTTGGAAGAATTTTATTTATTATAACAATGTTGATTGATTTATAAAATCAATCAAATTGTTACAATTTAGGAATATGTTATTGCAAGTACCTACAGTGGGATACTATGCAATAAAATGGGCGCCAGGAATTTTTTTTTAGAAACCGAAAAAAGAAAATTCCAAAACTTTGTAAGTTGAGTGAAGCGAAAATAAGAAGACAACACAACGACCGTTTGGTTTTTAAATTTAATATTTATTCTTTGGGAAACCGTGGGATTGAAGATCCCTGGACTAAAACCCAAAATGTTTTCAAAAAAAAAAGTTAAAATTACAAACGAATGGAAAAATAAAAAAAGCAAATAGTAAAAGAAAATGAGTTCTTAACACCGGACGCGGAATATATCTATGAATATACAACCGAACAAAGAAGTAAAAGAAACAAACTACTTATCTTGTTTTCCTTCCTAATTATCCTTTTAAACACGATCCTCACACCTCGATCCTCGACTATTAATTTTCCTTCTAATATCCTCGATTTCCCGATTTTCTAAATCCTTCTTCTCAATCTTTTCTTTTTCTTTTCAAAATTCCTCGAAACTTCCTTTTCTATCACTTATCTTATCACTTGTAAGGCTCTATCAAGAGTGCCTTCCAAGCTAATTCCCAACTATGTTCTTCCTCCCTCGTCCATTCCAGTCACACACACATTCATCCAACACAAGCATCCGTTTTCGTGATTGTCGGTCACGGTATCGCGGCTTCCTGGAAGCTTTACGCTCATCAGGAAAGCCACCGTTGTTGACTCTCAGCGAAACTTTGCTTTCACACACACAATCACGGTTTCGACAAGTTGTTGGATGAGTTTCCAAAACTTGCCGAAACATAATGGCGAGTTCAGACCCCTTCCCAACTATTCTTATTTTTCGAGAAAGTTTTAAGAAACAAAAATCGAGAAGAAGTCTAAACTAGGCATTTTCCTATTACTATTAATTACGCGCGAGGTTCGAGGTGTGAATTTCGTACCAAATGTTAAATTAAATTAAATTAAAAACGCGGCGTTAAAAACCCATTTTTTACATACATAAACAATTAAATATTAATTTAATGAATCTACGTTAAAAGTTAAAATGTTACAATAAAATCTGTAGTTGTTGTTGCTTAAGTAAGGGTCCGCCTGACCTCATACTTCTTCGGCTCATCCGCCGGCATTTTCGACCTTGTCGAAAGAACTCGTTCCCGTTCTCGAACTCGATCACCTGCTTTGTTGCTTTTGCAAAATAAAGGCTAGGTACACCTGTGGCTGATGAGACCATGGTTGCCCTCAACTTTGCCGATATTTTGCAGCCACAACGAGAAAAAGAAAACAGCCAAAGGCTGGTTTTTGTTGCGGTAAAATTTACCGTAACAATCCAATGGAATAAATCCAACACAAAAATGCACCGGTGCTGTTTTGGTTGATTTGGAAAAGGCTTTCCACAACGACTGAGCAGGCTTGGCATAAGCAAACCATTGTTGTATATGCTCTTAGCGGTAGAAAGTTGGTTGTCAAAAGTGACAATGTAACTTTTACCACAACATTCCAAATTAAAAATGATCGTCAACAGGGAGGTGAATTCGCCGATTCTCTTCAGCATTTACACCAGTAAGTACAAGAATTAGCGCAAGATGGTCATTGTTGATCTTCACGGGCAGAGGTTAACGAGCAAAAGTGTAGTGAAGTCCTTCGGTATCTGGTTAGATCAGTATTTATACTTCGACAGACATATAAATGCTACCTTGACCAGGGCCAGAGGAGCCTTCGATCTGACGAAAAGCCTGTTTTACAGCAATCGGCTTGACTGCTGAAGGTTATAAGCTACATAGCCCTCATATGGCCGATGATCGTTTATGGTTGTTCTGTGTGGTTCAACGTTGCCCCTTCCCAGCTGGAGAAGTTTCGAGTGTTCGAGCGGCAGTTTTTACGACGCTGCACCGGCTAACATTGAACAGCAGAATATTCTTATGCTTATAACTATTACAACGAGGTCCTATACAACGACGAGTATTTTGAAACTGGACGCTTGAGTGACTTTATTCCACCAAAGGCATTCCTCTTTTTAGATAGATGCGGTCTGATACAGGATAGATTGACAGTTCCGCTAATCTACCACGTCAGACTAAGAACCGTGGATAGACGACTCTCTTACAATCGGGACATCATGACACAAGACGGAGCAGAGCTCCTTCCGTTCAGTGGGGCTGTGTCCGAACGAGACTGAAATGATAGGGTGAGGCAGGAGAACCAGTTTTGTGACTTTAATTGGCACTTGATAGTGGGTAGTTGGGAGGGTTTTTAAGTCCTGGTCGGCTTACATTTGATTTGCTGCTGTGGTTGTACTAGATTTAAGTAGTTTTTAGCTAGAATAGGTAGCTTCGTTTAGGTTTAAGTTTTATTGTAAGGACCTAATTTTAAGTAGTATTTAAGTAAATTAAAAAAGATATTGAAATGAGTTTTTATTTATAAATTTTCTAATAAAATAAAAAAATAATGAAATGAAATAAAGTTAAAAAGATTTTTGGGCCCAAATGCATTAGTATTAAGTATTATAGTTTCATTTAGCGTGTCCGTATGAGGACAGTAATTTAGTTGTAAGTTATGGTTAATTAGGCTAGTTTTATAAATTTGCTTTAAGATAGATTTAAGAATGAATTCATAAAAATTGCATATGACTGTCATGCCAGAGGTCTTGGGTTCAATCCCTGCCTGTTCCATCTAATATTTTTATCCTCGCGGGTCCTGCCTTTTGCAGTTAGACGTTCGGATTCGGCATATAAACTGTAGGAATGCTTGAAAGTTCTAGGCCCTGGTTCTCTACGAGCTGTTGCGCCACTTAATTTTTGTATTAATGGATAATAATAATATTAAGTGCTGGGTTTGAAAAAATCCCCTAGGTTTTTAAGTTTTATTCGTTATTTCCAGTTTGATCATTATTTTAAGATTGACTCATTTTTTAACATACAACTTGTACTAGTATTAAAAATTAAGAATTTGTTTTAGGAAAATGGAACTACAAAATTGAAAATACGTCAGATCACCTCACTTTAGTTAAATGGACTTTATTTCTCCATATACTAAAATGAAACGATTCAGTGAAAATTGATAATGGATATCAAAACAACAATTAACATTTGCAACATTTTACTCGCAGACTATATAATTTTGATAAAAATGTTTTTACATTTTCACAATTTATTTCTCTAAGTACCTTTATCATATCTTGAAAATCAAACGGCCTTGAATAAATTCACACTTCATATATTATTTATAATTATCTTTTCTTTCTAATAAATAAAACATTTAACAATTATTTTTTAATCAACACTTGAATTATGTTCTCTTCGCAAGAAAAAGATGAAAACCAACCCAAATTATTTACGTACACCAATATAATATTACCTCTGTGGTATACCCAATCAAATAATTGTGTACTTCACTTTTATTCGAAATAATAAACAATAATTTTGTGTATTGAAATTTAAGATTAATACATTTATTATTTATTATGTCATATAATAATGGATTAAGTCATCATCGTTTAACTCAAAGCTCATCTATAAAATATTTCTTTATTAGATTGGGATTAAGATAATATGCTTTTCTATGTATTTGTCTGTGTATACACAACATACTAAATTTTGTTAATAAAAATAATCTATTTACTTACACCTTTTTTGAAATTGTTGCTAATTGGTAAATACCACACTAAACAGCCAATTCGATTAGTTGTTTGCATGTCTACATTATCACAATCTATATGTAACTTAATATTGGTATTGTATTACTTTATTTTATTTACATACGTGATCTGTTCTAAAAAACATCTTAAGGCGTTCCTAATTGTCGCCCAAAAGTCTTAGTATTTACGTTCCTATATATTTTCAATTTTATGATGAACAAAAATAAAATTCTTCTGAATCTTCAGAATGGGACAGAAGCAGATTCACAATCAAACAAATAAAAAGTCGATTTAGGAAAAAACTAGTACAAAAAAAATTCTGAATGAATCAAATCTTGGCGACCAAGTTATCGTACCTTCGTCCAGCCGAGAAAGAACTAAAGAACTAAAGGTATTAATCAAAACAATAATATTTACTTTTATATTGGCTATAGTTTTAAAATGTGTAGCTTATGTTAAAAATATTACAAACTAAGATAAATTAAAAAAAAAAAAAAAACAAATATTAATTAAGTGTCATTACGGATTTGGTTCTTGCTAATGTTGAAACAAAAATTGATGTTGAAAATTTGTATTATTTCTATGAAAAAGTTCACAAATAAAAATGATTATTTAGGTCGAAATGATGTAAAACACTGGTTTACCATTTGGTTAAGTTTACCGTTTGGTAAATGAACATCAAGTTTTTGAGATATTACTTTTTAATATTCGAAAAAAAAACTTGTACATGTAAGGCTTTTGAGGTTACCTAAATTTACGAAGTAGTTTTTTTTATCAATATCAATATCTGTGAAGGTTTTCCAAATTTATAATCCTTTTCTTCAATATTCAGTTGAAAATATTTATATTATCTATATATATAAAAATCAATGCCCCTTTTCGTTGTAATGTTATAACTCAACAATGCCTTTACCGATTTGGCTAATTTTGGTCTTGAATTATTCGTGGAAGTCCAGAGAAGGTTTGTGCGTAGAGAAAATTAAAAAAAAATCTTGAAAAAGTGTAAAATCAACATCTTTCTATACTCCCATATACAAACAATTTGTACTTATACTTAAAATGCAATTTGAACCTTTGACAAAACAATCGAAGACAAAAAAGTAACGTTAGTTCTGTCAAACAAATTTAATGCCATCATATGTCATGTACATCTCAAACGTCGAAGCAGTTTTTGAGTGATATTCAACAATACAATTCGGCATTTCAAATGACTTCTTTTGGTGCTACTAAAATTATTAGAGATAATTTTATGCCGACTTTTAAGGTAAATACCTCAACAAGATTGTCCCATGTTTATATCAATCTGAATCATAAAGTCTTACAAATTCTGATTCAACATCTACCTAAAATTGCAAACATGTTACGGATTCAAGGCCAGATTTATCATCAAGCTGGTTCGTTATTGCCATACCCCGACGCTGATTATCAATTTTTGCAAATTTATTTTATTGGTGATGAAAATCGTGAATTGGATCAACTGTGCAATAGTTTCAAATACAAGACGTGAAATTATTCGTGAGCTACAAAGGTTTTTCCATCAGCATAACGCATTAGTTCAATTGTTCAAAATTGCTCTTGATCGTATGCCATCTGATAATCACAAAATTGCAATAGCACCAAATTGAATATTCAACAAAAACATGTATATGACACAATCATGCAAGCCGTTTCCAATAATGCAGGTGGATTATATTTCTTGGATGCACCTGGTGGTACAGGCAAAACGTTCGTTGTATCATTGATTTTAGCGACTATTCGATCGGAACAGAAAATTGCTGCTACATCATTAGAAGGTGGTCGGACCGCACACTCTGCATTAAAATTGCCTTTGAATGTACAGGTGATTGAAACTCCAACTTGCAATATTTCGAGAAATTCTGCTATGGCAAAAGTTCTGCGATTAACGTCAATTATTATATGGGATGAGTGCACAATGGCGAATAAAAAATCAATAGAAGCATTTAATCGAACAATGCTAGATTTACCCGGTAATCAACAGCTTTTTGGTGGTGATCTGATATTGCTGTCAGGGGACTTTCGTCAAACATTGCCTGTCATTTCTCGATCAACTCCTGCTGATGAAATAAACGCCTGTTTGAAGTCATCAGTTCTTTGGAAATATGTACGAAAATTGACACTGAACATTAATATGCGTATTCACCTACATAATGATGCAACTGCACATGAGTTTTCAAAACAATTATTAGAAATTGGTGATGGCAAAATACCAATCGACAGTACCAACGGATTGATTAATTTTCAAATTCAAGCGAAACTGCCAGGTGTAGTCACGAGATATAAATCAATTGACAGTGTTATGAATCAAGATGAGGCAATGAATTATCCAATTGAATTTTTAAATTCATTGGAACCGGCTGGTATACCACCGCATTGCTTGAATCTGAAAATTGGTTCTTTGATTATATTATTGCGAAATATTAATCCACCAAAACTGTGTAATGGCACCAGATTGGCAGTGAAAAAGTTATTGCCAAATTTGATTGAACTACAATCTTAACTGGTAAATCAAAAGGAGAAGTGTGTTTGATACCGCGTATCCCTATGATTCCAACTGATATGCCATTTTAATTCAAAAGATTACAATATCCTGTGCGTTTATCATTTGCGATGTCCATAAATAAGGCCCAAGGGCAAACACTTCAAGTTTGTGGTGTCAATTTGGAAGAATCATGTTTTCACATGGCCAACTTTATGTTGCCTGTTCTAGAGTCGATACCCCTGTTTATTTATTCATGCTCAAAATGGAAAAACAAAAAATATTGTTTATCCAACTGTTTTAGACTAACCCATATAGACCTACCATAGTAAGAGTACCCAATTCTTTTTTATTTTTTAGTTTTTACTCTTTGCTGATAAATATAATATAAACAATATATCATTTGGGTCATTTGGACTTTTAGCTAGCAATTTAAAATATTTTTTTTGTTTGAATCAATGAACTTTATAATCATTTTTTTTTATTACTATGCCTTATACGTAGCGAAGCACGTACCGGGCCGCTAGTTACCTATAATATTCGAAAAATCTTCATAAGCTGTTAGATTTCATCTGTCTTATAAAAATCTAAAAAAAACCCAAAGCCATTCATGCTAAAACGGTTTTCAAAAGAGGAAGGTAAAATGGTTTGAAAGTACGTTCTGTTCTTGTAACGAATCTATTGTCTAAACAATTTTATTATATCAAATTTTTGAAATATATTACAAAATATAAAAATAATGTTGAAAACGGGTATTTTTAAAATTTGAGCAAATTTTGTTTTCAAAATAAGCACTAAAAGTAAAATCCGAAACGTGTTTTTCAAAACTATTGAAGTAACTAATAAGAGTTTTAAAAAACTAAGTAAGATACTTAAATAATTTAAATTGCATGTAGAAGAAAAAAATGTGTAATGTGCAAAATCATCCTACAATTTATTGCTAAGACATTTTAAGTTTAAACTTAAAAAACACTGATTTTGATTGTTGCTAGCATATTTAAAGCTCCATATTAAAAAAAAACTATGTGATAGAAAAATGCGAAATTCGAATTAAGGACATCTTAATCCTTTGTCCTTGTCGAAATTTTTCTGGTAGCTTAGCCAAATAAAATGAGTAAATCATTAAAAGCGATTTGTTGCTTTTTTGGCATCTTTAAATAATAACTTTTAAAAACTCTGTAAGAGTTTATAAAATACGAAATAATTTTTGTGAGCCCGAACAAAATTTGATGTTTAATATTTGACGTTCCATGAACATCTGTTTCAATTACACACCATTTAATGAAATGATTTGAAAAGGCTAAGAATTTATCATCAATAATTGTCAACTACTATATTGAAGGTCTATGTTTTGAATAGGTTTAAGATTGTATTAATAGTCTGAAAACTAACTTTTATTTTCCTAACAGTTGATTCAGATTTTATTCACAACGCCATGTTTTTTTCAAACCTATGGTTTTAGTTCCAAAAAACATCAATTGACTGGAAGTCGTGTTCTGTGTGATAAGTTTAGGTTAGTTGTAAATAATTTTGAAAGTTATTTTAAGGTCTTATTTTCTATATCCGTTCTATATTCTATTTAAAAATAAATGAAACCTCCCATTGATTGATATTATTATGTTAAAAAAAGATATCTAAGTTGAAAAAAGCTCAAACTATGCGTGACACTTATAGGGCCATTTGCTGAAATAAAACTTAAGTAGCTTAAGTATAAAATTAGGTTTTATGTGACAGTTTATGTAAAGGAAAAGTGGAACACATGTAAATATTTAAGTTTCGTTCCAGCAAATGCACCTTAGTTATTAAACATTGTAATTTCGTTTTGGTGCAAAATTACTTGATAGTATAAATATAAACTGTACATTAGACAAAAAATCGATATTGTTGTCTTAAATTATCTATTAAAAAAAAAATTTAAAACACAAAATTCGACAAAAATTTAACATGTTGCTTTTAATTGTTGCTAAACTTCATCTAGGATTAATATAAAATATTTTGCAGGTTATTATAATGAAGTGATTATGCGGTATAAAGAGGAGGTATTTTATTGCATTGATTATATACAAATTGAAGAAGTAATTGCATTGTTATACTAAATCAAGGTAAGCAACCAAAAAAAAATAACATCTTACAGAACAAAACCGCTTACAACAATCATGGCAAAAGTTTTGGAAAAACTGCTACTGAAAAGGCTTCGCAAAATAATAGAAGAAAGAGGCTTATCATTTTAAATTTAAAAATAAACATTCCACCACCAATTACAACGAATTACGGATTTGGTGAAAGAGGGACTTGAAAAAAAACTTATGCTTGGATATTCTTAGACTTTGCTAGCGACTTCAGTAGGAACTGCATAAGGGCTAAGATTACTTGGAACTAAAGAAAAAAAAAGCCGGTGTACTGCTAGAAAGTGTCCCAGGACAAACCGTATATTTTTTATACAAGGGCTATTCCAGTGGACCGCAACGCTATCAGGGCCATCTTGCCTCATTATACTGCAATATTGGTTATAGATAGATAAGATATGCTGCAAAAAAAATTGCAAAATGTAGTCTATAAGGTAAGTGTTTTGGAGCTAAAATAGCGTAAAAAGCTTAATGATACGAAATATTTCACCCGGCTAGGCGTATTCTTAAATGTAGAAGCTGTATGGGTAAGGAAGAGGAGGAAAGAGTTCTTCACATCTTCTGTACATGCAACGCTCTAGCTCAAAAACGCAAGACTTACCTAGGAGAATTATTCTATAACGAACTAAAATTCCAAAACAAGGACCGTTGTTGAATATTAAATGCTCCTTCGTGTAAAACGAGGACCTCCAAATTGAAATGTTTACAGAAGTGGTAAAAAACACGCGTTATCACATAATCATCGACTGCAAAGTTATACCAACTCCTAAGAAGAACCAAGCCTCATGGTCTAAAAGCTATAGAAAAGTATAACTTATAAATTAAGAAAGAAAAATCATTTGTCGATCTCTCATAGATTGTTCCTGATTAACCGGTGGCTTAAGACTTTTAGTGGGGTAAGAGTCCCACACTACTTGGTACCGATTGTCTTTTGAAGACATCCATCGGACAGTAAAAACAATTAAATTTGTTAAGAGCTTTGCTAATTGAATAGAACTTTCCAGTCTTATTTTTATTTTTTTAGAATTAAAACATTTTTTGCTTATTTTAATTATCTCTCAGTTTGTTTAATGTTTGCATAATAATAGCAAAGATAAATTCTTGAAAAAAGCAAATAAGTTAGAAAAATCAGATTATATGCAAAAAAACACACTTTAATCAAATAGGTATTAAAAATTTTAGCGTATTTTGGGATTTGCAAGCAGGCTTCATATGAATTATTTTGTATAGATATTTTGTCTGCTTGCCTTATGAGAATTGCATATTTTTTAAATCTCTTCATTGCGAGTTCCAAATCTTAAATCCGAATTATCTAGTGTGAAAAGTCGCGATCCAACACTGTCTGTCATAAATGTATATTATTGACAGTAAACATTTTTCCTATGTTTGTCTTTTTTGAAGAAAACCCAATCATACGAGTATATACATAAGTCACTTACTTCTTTTGTAAAAATGTCGGCATTTCTTGAGAATTTCGTTGTTTTTAAAGCTCACAACTGTTTGATATCCACTTAAACTTAACCGTCAGATATTTAACGGTTATAAATAAATGATTGGCTCTGATTCACTTTTCGTCGAGTTCTTAACGATATGAAAGATTTTATAGCACATTAAGATAGGGAGCCAAGTATTGAATTGATTTTAACCAGTTTTTATGAAAACAAGAACTACTGATTTTAAAATTTTCCAACTACTACACTCATAACACGTGCCGATAAAAAGAAAAAAACTTTAAACAATTTTGATGGCATTTCACTTTAAAGTAGTTCTTAGGTAAAAAGGTATAGGTATCTGAAATTCAAGGTGAACTTAAAGCAAGGAAGATTTGTTTAAAATCTTCAATCAACAACCGGTTGTTTTGTATAACGCTGGCGCTGTCACGTCGCGTCTCTGTCGTCAATTTTAATTGCGTTAAATCAAACTATGTTTATCAAATAGTTTTAGCACAAAATTTGCATTTGAAGCTTCTTATTTAAAAACATTGTTTTCCTCCTTTCTGCAAAGGTAGGTAAATAAGTAAACACAATAAACAATTACAGTTCCACTTTTCCTTTCAATTAATTCATCATTTTGAAAATGTATCAACATTCAACATAATATATTTTCAAACATAAATAGAAATACATATTTATGTATGTATAAATAGAAAAATTAAAAAAAAAAAACACTTTTACTAAAATGGCGTATCAGTATTTTTTGAAAAGGCGCTCGCGTTCGTTTTGAATATTTTTGAACAAACAAAGAATATATTATAATTCTTTTAGTAGGTACAAATGAACCCCGTTGGTGTTCTGTTCCGCGTCAAACTAAATTGATTTAAATTAAAGAACTTTCGTGACAGCTCTCGCGGGCGTTGTGTTTTTCTGTAGTAAAATTGTAGAAGAGAGAGAAAATAAAAGGAATAAAAACACAACAGCAAAACAAAAAAAAAACACACACATTTTCTGGAGTCGAAAATAAATTTAAAAAACATTTTTATAAACGTAGGTTCATATAGGTAGGCATATAGTACCTATCAACAAAATTAATATTTGTTCAGTAGAAAAATATCGAACCCTCTTGGTTTTGAAGAGAGCAATACCTTAATTTGAAATAGTCGTAGAAAAGGTGGTAGATGTATATATAAATATAAGATATTTATTTATTTTATTTTATTTTGCAATACCTTAATTTGAAATAGTCGTAGAAAAGGTGGTAGTTATATGTATACATACATATAAATATAAGATATTTATTTATTTCATTTTATTCTATTTCATTTTATATAAGTATCTATGTTTTGTGCACTCAAAACCAAATAGATAGAAATGAATTTATTCATAAAAGACAATAAAAGACAACCACCACCAAATGAACACGAATGTCCCAACAGTGGATCATTTCATACACATGCTAGACATAAAAAAGTCAAATCCAAATTTCTTAAGTTGGGGTATTTTTATATTACAACAATACCCCACTTACTAAAAAAAAAAAACAAAATAATGTTGTCTTAAACATTGGTCATTTAGTATCATTTTTGTTGCAGGTAACTTCGTAGAAGTGCATTATGTAAAAGGAGATACAATTTTAATTCAGGCTTAAATCTTAAAAAAAAAAGGCTTCGGGATGTGACGCCCCTTCCGATTTGTCTTGCTTAAGACTTTAAAAAAATATTCATAACAATATTTTGTGTGAGATAAATAATTTGAAGTCAATATCTTCCTCTGTTATCCTAATACTTGAGTCGAAAACGATTTTTTGTTGTTTTGGTAGGTTTTCGTGTTTTGTTAAAAAAATTGTCAGTTGAATTTTTCTAAAAAATTAACTAAAATTACCAACAATATTTTACATATTATGATAAAATAGTTTGATTTCAAAATCTATTTTTGTTAATAAGATTTTTAGTCGAAAACCAATTTTGGTAGTATTTCTTGAAAGCTTTTGTTTCTTGTATAAACAAATACATATTGGACTTCAAAGAAAATTTAGCACAGAATGAAATCATTTCGAAGTCAATACCTTCAATTATTCACGAGATATCGAGAATCGAATATAAAATTTTACCAACTTTGTTCAGTATTTTGTGTAGTTTTTCATTTGTATAAAAAAAAACAATTTTTTTTATTATTTTACTTTGAAGGCAATATCTTATATTTTTAAAAAGATATTTAAGTCGAAAATTAGTTTTTACCAAGTTTTAACAATGTTTTTGTTAGGTTTTTATTTTTTGTAAAAAAAACCGTCTATTCAATTTTTCTCAAAATTTCAATAGATGTAAAAAACGTTATTCTTCGTGGAGATTAATTCATTTTTTGTTCGTAAAATATTCAAGGTGACAATTACTTTTTTCATTTTTTTAATTATTGAACAAAAAGACGTTAATTAATTTTTTTTTAAAATTATACAAGTTTTGTAACACGTTACACTGTATAATATTAAATTTAATTGAACTCGCTAGCGTTATTAGTTCGTGGAGATATTTTGGGTCAACGAAAATGTTCGCCCTTTTTTATATTGTTATCTGCATCTTTCTGTGTTATTATTATCTGTATAACAAAATTTATTTGAAGTCGGTATCTTCACTGATTCTTGGGATATGGACGACAAAAAAAGCTTCCCGAACTTAAAAACACACGCAAACACAGACAACTCTCTAAAAGTCTTTTATTTAAACTCTAGGGACCTTGAAACTTCGAGAAATGTCAAAATTTTAAATTTGACAAATTGGAGCGATTATAATAACTTCCTATGGGAAGTTAATAATAATTCAAATCGAAGCGTTGGATGCTCTTGAAGGTTGTTTGTTAATCTTGTGTATAGTATTTAACAAGCTATTCAAGATTTATTAAAAATTAAGAAAATTTAAAAAAATTTATTTTTGTTCGTATTTAGAATGAGTAATTTTTAATGTTATTTGAGCGCCTTGAGTTTTATTACCAGCCCGCGCTTAATCTTTACAAAATTATTTAAAAAAAAAAGTAAGTATAAGTTCGAGAGTACATCTTCAGTATGTTATCGTCGTTGTTGTTTTCGAATTAGATTAAAACTATATGAAATTTAAAACTTAAAACTTTGGTCATCATATAAAAAAGAACAGCGCTAAAGTCTGCATCCCAAGCTGATTTCGATCAATTTGTTAATAATAAATATTGTTAAAATTTTGATTTTGTTTGAATAAAATAGTTTTTTCTTTGGTAAGTTTATAGTTTCAAGTAGGTTAGAAACTCACCTACGAAAATCACTCTCCTATTTTATAATTATAGGTTTGGAAGATCAATTTAAAATGTATTTTTTTAAATATTATTTACATTAATAAACTCAAAACTTTTATTTGAAACAATGTTGATATTTTTTTGGCTAGCATGTATGAAACGATCTACTGTGCGCCCTGAAGAGAATATCTGAATCTATCGCCATCATCATCATCACAAGAACAAGTTATTGATGTTGACGTTTTAAGTTTTTTTTTTATTATTTTGTATTTGTCTTTGTAAAAGAATAAGATATATTTTTGAAGTACAATATCAAAGCGTGTGGACATTTTTATTTATTTTGTTGGGTGTTCTTTTGCTTTGCTCCCCCTTGTTCGCATTATTTTTCTTTTTAATATTTTTGTTTTGTTCTTGTTTGCATTTTTTTGTTTTCTTTTGGTCAGATGCATTTTAATAAAAATAAAAATATGAATAAATTTTGTAATTTTAAAAGACTACGTTTTTTTTATCTTTTAGTTTATATTTTGTTTGTTTGTTTTGTTTCGTTATATTGACGCTTGATCTGACAGATGTCATCGGTCTGAGAAAATTAACCTCGTTTTTGTATTGTTGTTGTCGTGATATTATCACAAAAGAAATTAAAACAAAAAAACTTGTTGGAAATTTTATTCGAGTGTGAATGGTGATACAATAAGACAAATTTGTGGATCGTTCCGAGTTAAATATATGTTTGGATTACAAAAGAGTAACTACTGCAAATGGCATTACAACTGTAACAGCTTCAAAAAAGTCCTATATGATGTCTTCTGGGTAGGTTAGACACACACAATGGCTGCGTTCAATTTCGTGTTCGATAGCCTATTCTGGATATGTGGATTTTAAGATAACTTATTAAACGAAATGGATACACCTAAATTGAGATAGGTGTCAAAAAATAAAAAAACAATATTTATGCTAACTTATTTATTAATGATTTTCAAACTTTTACAGTTGGAATTTCAATAGAAAATTAATTTTTTAAGGTCATTCGAAAATACATTCTTATTTGTTTGATTTTCGAAAACTGGCAGGAAATGCCATAAGTTTAAAATTTCTTGCAGATCTACCTTTGATGAGGATTTCGGGTTTGCCCTAATTATTAACCTTTGTTTATATGATGATCCTTCAAATTCAACCATATGTATATTGAATCAGCTTTCTTTCAGGTAGCCACTTATACCAGAAATTATTGGATACTTTTGGATTTAATTTTAATTATTCATGTTTAAGCCTTAATGGTTAATCCATATTCTGTAACATAAACGAAAAGTCAAACAGATCATTATTCAGTTATCAGTTACAGTCATTAGAAAAAATAGATTCTATGTGCTTAGGTTTTTAACCAAGAACCGAACTGCTATCTTGTGAAACCTAGAGCAAAATTCTCCTCCATCCAGCACTTCGTAAAGACTTTTCTGCACAAAGCCGATTCTGAAAATATTTCAAAACCTTCCGTCTTCCAAAAATATCCTCTTAACTTAAAACAAAACAATGGCCAGGTTTAGACAACATAAGGAACTGCATTCTTTGAAAGTACATTTTTAACAAGGCAACTATGTAGTTGTTTTTTCAAGTGTCATAAATTTCAAACTAAGAATTTTACTTCACTAACCTCTACCTTCAGTTGTTACTTCTTAAGCAACTACTTGTATTTTGTGTTGTAAAGAAATATTATTTATTCTTTTTCCAATTTAACAAGGAACCCTTTTACAAAAAAAAAAACATTAAATGGAGTTGTGCGGAAAATAAATTAATTACAGAGCAATAAAGTTCAGCTCTCAGTTGAAAGAAAAAAACATAATCAGATGTCATTCTGACATAAGTGAACTCGACTTAATTGTTACGCACATTTTTCTTGACTAAATTTCCAGTCAACTTTCTAATAAAGTTGCCTTAATTGGAAGGCATTTTTTGACAGCTAGCCAATCAGATACAAGAAACTTGGCTTACCTTCAAATCCCTTATGTTGACTGAAAATGCTCAATTTTAGAGAACGAATTTTAAAAAATCACAGAAATCAAATTTTTCAACACAGATGTCATAAACATTAATAAAATAGTTTATGATATAAGCACTTGTTGGAAATACTAATTGGGTAATTTCTTTTCGGGTTTCTGCTTAAACTTAAGACTACCCTAAAAATGTGTTGTGGTACCCGTGCCGTGATGGTTAGTGCGTAGGGCTATCAAGCCGGAGGTCTTGGGTTTAATCCCTGCCTGTGCCATCTAAGTTCTTTTCACGGGTATTGAATCTTGCGAGGAATTGACAAATCCTCCAAGAGTAATTCTTGTCATGAAAAGTGCTTTCTCAAGTTGGCCGCTTGGATTCAGCTTAGAACAGTAGGTCCCTTCCATCCCTGACAACATTACTCGCACACAAAAATGGTTAAGAGTTGTAAGTCACTGGGCCCTAGTTCTCTACGGACTTAATTTATTTTTGACTTTAGTAAATAGGTATTCAGCCTTTAACATCAATTGCCAAAATGAATCATTGTAAAAGTGCAGAAAAATTGATAAGGCCTTCCATACACTAAAACAATATCGGAAGCTCGATATAAAGTAAATAAATAAAAGTTATCATACAAGAATGTTATCTTTGTACAACTGAAAAAACACGGTACCTTATTTCAAGTTACAACCAACACAAACGGATATAGTGTTATTGTTTATCTATTAAAATTAATAAGTATTTTTATACATCATACGCCTTGTTCTCTAGACTTAAATACTTATCTTTGATAAAAAAACACTAAATATTATCAACTGCGATAATAATTTATATTTACATTTATAAACACTTTAATAAGTTACTTACAAAATTGTAAATTAAATGTGATGAATAAAATGATTTATGAATTAATCAACAATAAAATAAGGTTATAAACGTTTTAAGTTTGATTAAGATGTGCAGAGAATTACAATGTTTGTTTTTCGTAATTTTTTCGCTGTTCAAATGTCAGTGTGAGTTGAATGACGGTTCTTGTTGACTTAAAAATAAAATAAGGATCTTTTTTAATAGTATAGGCATGCAACTCATTTGTTATTTACTTGTAAAAGTGTCTAAACTGTCAGTTTTAGTAGAGACAGAAAGGCATTAAAAGTGTTGGCAAAGCTTGACGTATAACAATATGTTTGACGTTTATTGTCATCATTTTACAATTAAGTGACATCAGTTAAAGCATTTTGATACAACTGCGTAATGACATTTTGACGTGCTGTTTTTATTTATTTGGGGAAATTTTAATGAATATATCAACCAAAACTTGATAATTAAGACGCAATGAAAATGCTTACATTTCTGAAGTTTGGTTTGTTTTTTGATAAAAATATTTATAAATGCCAAAACTTGAAATGACATGGCACTGTTAGTGTTGAGTGGTCACCTGAAAGTCAAAAATAGTAGGGGATAAAAATAACCTACAATATTTTGCATATGATGAAATAGTTTGATTTTAAAATCTATTTTTGAGATTTTGAGATTTTTAGTCGAAAAACAACTTTTACCAATTTGAGTATAGCATTTCTTGAAAATGTTTATTTAATTTATAAACAAATACAGATTGCATTTTTCTTTAAAAACATTAGCACAGAATAAAATCATTTTGTAGTCAAAACCTTAATTTTTTCACGACATATCGAGAGTAAAACATCAATTTTTACCAATTTTGCGTACAATTTTTTGTAGATTTTAAATGAAAGAGAAAAATGAGTGTTCGATTTAAAAAAAAAATTTACTAAATGTCGAAAACTATATTTTCTATAAGATGCAGTTAGTTTAAAACCAAAGTTTTGAAAAGATATTTGAGTCGAAAATCAACTATTTCGAAGTTTTAGCAATGTTTTATTTTTTTGTAAAAAAAACTGTCAGTGTGATCTTTTTCACAATTTAATAGAATGTTGAAAACTATATTTTTTATAAGCTGAAATTAATTTGGAACCAATTTCTTATATTTTTCAAATAATATTTGAGTCAAAAATAAATTTTTACCAACTTTTAGTAATTTTTGTTTGGGTTTTTTTTTTTGGTAAAAAACTGTCAATTTGATTTTTCTCAAAATTTTAATAGTTTTGCAGATTTTGTTCGTAAAATATTCGAGGTGACAATTATTTTTTTTGTCAGTTTTTTTGATTTATAAAAAAAGTTAATTCATTTTTTTTTTCAATTCCAGGAACCATGAAATATCGAGAAATGTCAAAATTTTCAATTCGACAAATCGGTGCGATTACAAAAACTTCCTGTTGAAAGTTAATAAAGAACATACATATGTCCAGTGTATCATTTCCTGAATGTAAACTTGTATCAACTGGCATTTCATTGTTGGTTATGACTTATGTGATATAAAAGGTTTCCAGGCTTAAAAACTCAAAGCAGTAATTGTGTAAAAAAAATCTAAAATTCGGCCGACTTAAAATTTTTGAATGTATTTACATAGGTATGTATTTCTCGATTGATTAATTTTAAAAGAAAAATTTCGAATGCGAAAACGCAATTAAAAATTATCAAACCATAGCTTGTTTCTATTTTCACAATTTATAAAATAAAAGACATTCTTAAGTATTTCATTAAAAAAAAACAACAACAACATTTTCAAATTTGTGAAATGATTTTAAATTTTGCAATAATATTTAAACAAATGTTGAAAGTAATGCATAAATCAATTAGTTGCTATTGTTATTGAGCTAAACACCTGTTAATTGAAAACTCTTCTTGTGGTGTTTTCATAATAAGTTTATTAATTTATTTACAATGAAGGCAAAATTGCAAATATTTTAATACCATTCTAACCTAATTAAGAACATTATAAATATGTATACAAAGCTGGTTCAAGTTCCTTAAATATAAAAACATTTATCAGCTTTTATTTAAACAAGAATTATTGTTTGATGTTATTATTTTGAATGCATATGTTATAATTTGTGTATATACATATAACTAATTGGAGGGTAAAACAATTTAAATTTTTAATTCGTTTTAATTGAAGACAACAAACAGAATTAATGTTTTTTTTTTTTTTTTTAAATTAGTAACAATGTTTATATGATGAACTAACTTATGTTTAAATTTACTAATAATAATAATTTGATTTATCAGTATCAAGAAGCCTATAGAGAAATGACACAACGAAATCATAGATGAAAAATACTATTATTACCTTTCCATTTCCTCGCATGTGCATGTCTAACTGTTGCTTTTCCGTGTAACATAAATCTGCTCACAAACTAACCACACATTCCGATTGATACAATCATAAATTCTGTGTTCAAAAGGTAAGGATCTTAAGTCGACTTAAGTGGTTTTACCTGTTTATCCTTTTTTTATTTATTCTCTCTAAAAACTATTTTTCTTTTTATCCTCGTTAACAAATCTTTTAATACAAGAAAGTTATGACCTTTTGCCATAACTTAATTGGTAGGGTTTTGCATTTTGCGAAATTTTAAAAAAACTTAAGTAGATGATGATACGTCTTATGTATCAATTTATTTTAGTTATCATATAACAGGCAGAAATGATTTTGGTAAAATATCTTAAGTTGATTTTAAGTTTGATATTAATCTAAAAAGTAAAATCGGGTATGTCAACTTAAGATATTTTACTACTAAAGTTTTCTTCCATTTACATTTCTTATGTTGACTTAAGGTGTTTTAACAGATTTAATAGATAAAAAAAGAATACAAATAACAACACGATAATGGTTTAATGAGAAACTGTAAAAGTTTAATTTTACTTTTTATATAGTTCTGTGTATAAAGGCAAAATTACTAAGAACTGTATCTTCATAGAAAATGTGACATTAGTATATTATGCGATTTTTAAACACATTACAGTATAACAATAATTTTATGATTTTGAAAAATATATGCTATAAAAATAACAAATCTGAAGAAGTTTTGTGATTCGTCATTTTTGTTAGCAAGAATTTTACTTAAAACACATTTTCCAATTATAGTAGGCTATTGAATTATTTAAACCCAAAATAAAATGCCATTATTTGAGTCACTTTACCTTGAACATTTTTTTTGAAACATACATTTCAAAACAAGTTTTCAAAAATGTCAATGTCAGGGCTATTTAGTATTTACATTACAAACAGTCACACGAGTTAATTACAATCTAAATTTCATCAACTACTTACTAAAACATTCTTATCATTCGGTTATAACATACATATATAGGTATATAACAAATAAAGACAACAACATTTTTGTGACCTCTAACTTATTATTACTCGAAACAAAGATAACCTAAGGCCCTCTGAAGAAATGTACCTAACTTATTGGTTTCTGCAAGTCATAAGTATGCCTTGCAACTTAATTTTATTATTTACTACGTTACACTTTTTGTTAGTAAAATTTCATTCAATACGTTGATTTATTGTTAAAGTAGCACACTTTTAGACAGACACAATATTTTATTGGGACAATCAGAAAAATCTAAATTCACCTTTGCTTCTTTTGATCAGGTCCGAAAATATTCCACCACGAATGACGTTTCTGACGTTGCATATACCGATTAGCTTCCGCTTCAAATGCTAATTGTTCTTCAGCATTTGAATCGTCTTCAAGAAAAACCGATGACGTCTCGGGACTCATTTGATTCGGATCGAAATTCTTTCGACGACGACGATCTAATTTTGTTTGTAACGAACTGCGACGACCGCGACTGCGTTCTTTATCGACCGGCGATTCATACATGCTTAAATTTTTCGTAACATTTTGCGAATCGGAAGGATCTTCGAAATAAACAGCGCGACCGCCCTCTTTTGGCGATGAGGCATGAAAATTCTCATCCGATGAAAATATAATATCAGGACTTTTTGGTGAACCATCGCTTTTTTCTGTTCGAACAGCTGATTCGTAAAAGGAATTCGAGTCCTTTGTCATCTGAAATTGAAGAAACACAAAAAAAAAGAAATAAGTATTTGTATTTTATTTTTAGTTTTAAAAGTTTTAAATAGAACTCACCTTATGACTATCACGCCTGCCAAGAAATGTTACTGCTATTGAGCTGCGACGTTTAGCAGTTTTGTCTGATTTTCCAAGCAATCCGATAGCTATGGAACTGCGTCTGGGCGTTTGTGTGGGTGCTGGTATTGTTGCACTTATGTCATCATGTTCGTCAATGTCTACAAGCGATGGTATTGAACAGCTGTTCCAGTCCTTTTTAAGGCGATACTTTCCATTGTCAAGGATATTCATTTTGCAATTAAAATGGATCCTTTTCTTTTTTAATTTCTTCTTCGACGATAATTCAATTTACGGTTTTTTTTTATTTCTCGTACGTCACTATATTTTTCTGTGGGTTTTGGTTATGCGTCACTGATTTAAATGTCTGGCCTAATTGAAGGTGAATTTCAAAAAAAAAATGTTAGTTAATTAAAGAAAAAATGAAAACAGTGTAATTTTTACACATCGAAAGTGGTTGCAAATCGTTCAAAACACAGGGATGATGAGCATTTAAAAAACAGGTGTGGTTGTACAAATACCTCCTCCTCCTATTTACACCAACCAATCAACCCACCAAATGTCATAACAACCGCAAATTTGCTGTTCATGGGAATGCATTTGTCAGCTTTATATAATCGATTAATTTAATTTACAAAAAACAACGCAATGCACATTCTAATTGAATTACACTGGTCGATAAAATCACGTTGTTTTCTGCTGCACAAACAAATATTTTTTAAAGCATTACGAATGTCCTGAAGTCAAAACTCGCCTATAAATTTTGCTATCACAACAGATTTTAAAAAACGCCTTCCGAAAAATGCAAGACAACCAAAAACGAGATTTTTAAGACCAAGTATATATTATAATAGTACAAATATTTATTTTCTAAAAAATAAGTTAGGTGAGAACTAGGGCCTAGTGACTTACAACTGTTACCCATTCCTGTTTGTTTATATTGAGCTCGCACTAAAGGGGTTTTGAATACCCTCATAATGATTAGGAAGGGAGGACAGGATTTGAAAGGAGATGTCGATGAACATTTTGAGTGTATGCACATTGTAATTACTGGGAAATATAAGGCCTGGTAAAGCGTTCCAAATTCCTGTAGTGCGGCTAAAGAAAGAATCTCTTTACTTAACAGTACGTCCGAAATTCGGTTCAAGGGTAAACTAATGAGCATTCCTAAAGTGACGGAGGAATAAAACTATCGATAAGACAATGATAGCCAGGAAACCTTGCGGCACTGTTCAAGAGAAGATAATGTCTCAGTAATAGAACGATCGCCTATCATTTTCAAAGCTCTTTTTCAAATTCTATTTAAAGTACTAAAGTACGTAATTGGGGCACCAGCCCGAATAAAAGAAATGTACTCAAGTTTTGGATTATAGCCAGATCAGAAGGGGTAAAAAGCTTCTTGCATCGTCTTAGAAAACCTATAACTTAGGTAACCCTTTTGCGACAGTAGATCGCATTGAGTTTTAGAATCATTTAATTCACGGTTCTTGATTCCCCATTGGACAATGCTGTCAAAATCAGAATTTAATGAGCTTATCATACGCTGCCGTTGATAGTCCACAACCGAAGAACAAGGATGAGAATCTTAAAACGAATATAAAAATCTGAGTGAAGTGTCATGACCAAAACAATTTAGTGGGTTAGAAGTTTCAGACAAAAGATCATTTTTCAAAATAAGGAAGAGCGTCGGAGACAAAACTGAGCCTGGGGCACACCAGCGTTTATTTTGTGGGCCTTAGATTTGAACCCGTCCAATACTACTTGAATTAACCGGTCCGAAAGATAATTACTGACCCAACGAATAAAAGATTCATCAATATCGATAAGAGAGCTTGATGCGAGTAATGTTGTCCGGGTTGGAAGGGACCTACAATTTTAAGCCGAATCCGAACGGCTAATTTGAAAAAGCGCTACTTATGACAAGAATTTCTCTTGGAGGACTTTTCAATTCCTTGCAAGATGAGTACCCTTGAAAAAAAACCATAGACGGCACTGGCAGGGATTAAATCCAAAATCTCTGGCATGACTGTCCTAGGCACTAACTATAACGGGTACTACTTTATTTTCTAGATACAATTTAAATTATTTTAGTATCTCACTTAGTTTTTCTTAATTTCTCATTTGTTATGAGCTGACTTATGGGTTTTTATTTGACTTAATATATCTGAAGTTTTGAAAAACTCTGAAAGTAACTCCTTTATGCTTTTTTAATAATTCGCTTAAGAGTCAATAATTAGTGCTGATTTCGAATCCAAACTCCGATTTTAACCATATGTGCTCATACTCAAAAATACCTGTTTTCATTATTATTCTTATATTATTTTTTTGAATATGTATATTCCAAAAACTTTGTGTTATACCCTTAAAAATACAAATTCGTTATTAGATCGGAAATTGATTGTATGCAGTCTTGCGTTTTTCAATTAAGAACCGGTTTAGCATAAATGATTCCGCGTTCTTTTAAGGTTACTGTTTGACAGGTGAAGACTTGAATGAGGAGTTTGCAAAAAAAAAGTAAGATACTGACCATTATTTAACGGAATATGGAATAAAACTACTTTATGAAAACAGCTTGAAAAAGCCTAATGTAAAGTTTATGCGAATTATAAAAGGTTGTGTCTCAAAACACTAACTTGATAGATTGATTTTGAATTTAGATTTGAACTAAAACCATTAACAACTGACAATATATAATTTGATTGCGAATGTTTATGTTTTATGCTTACGGTGTAAAGATAAACTTATCTTATAGACATGTCTTACCTACTCCCCTAAAGGTTAATGCATTCGTCTACATATTGGTACTCCAATTCCAAATCCATTATCTCCTATAACAATAGTGGTTCTATGTAAAGCAAAAAGGCTTACATTGATGTCAAATGAAGTTAAAATTCAACAAAGAAGGCAGTCAACCATAGATTGTACCTACCTTCCATTATGAGAACTATTAACATCCCATGGAATTGGATACGCCTTTTGTGTTCTTCTTAACCTATTTTGTATTTTCAATTGTCATTGAAATATAATCATGTTCCAGTCAGGGCCGGCCCCAGCCAAACTTGCAAGATTTGTAGAAAGCGCCCCTTTTTTATATTTTTTACACATAAACTGATACACAAGCATAAGCCTTTCCCACATTACCCAGGAGGTAGACTTTCAATGCGTTTTGTTTATTGAGGTATCCCCAGGAGGCCTAAACCATTTAACTAAAACGCAGCGAAGAAATGAGCAGAGGGGAAACTTTTAAACTTGGAAACTTACTTTTCTGGCCTTACATTTTGCAAATTCAGAAATGAGATCATCAAAGTCTAAAGAATT
This sequence comes from Eupeodes latifasciatus, assembly GCA_920104205.1. NCBI lineage: Eukaryota > Metazoa > Arthropoda > Insecta > Diptera > Syrphidae > Eupeodes > Eupeodes latifasciatus. The sequence goes on along the minus strand of OV049924.1, from coordinate 170,658,228 downwards.
TAATAATTTCTTTTCAATGGACATTATAGATAAACCTACCAATCTCTCTTGAGTCATGGTTGTCCTAAGCTAATTTTTAATAATTTTAAGTTTAGAAAAACTACGTTCTCCTGAAGCTACCGTGACTCGTGACCGGGATTGTATTAAGAATTTGGAGAGCAATTACTAAATTCGGGGCAAAATCTTCAAGGTTTGAACTAAAAATAAAATTTAACACATCTAAACTTGAGCTTTGTGGTCTAACAAGCTGGGATATTACGGTTAACTCTTGAAACAATTCTTCCCCATCTAAATCTTTAAAATTACTTTATGTTAAAACATTCTTCAAATTAAGGCATGAAGCACGTAGGTACATTTTTATTTTTTAAACATTCGCTTATGTTACTTAAAAATGCAAAATTGATACTATAGGTATCAAACCTTTGAAGTATTTAAAAAAAAATTCAACTTTAAATCTTTGTTTCGGGTCTAATATAGTTTCAGGACATTCATCAGCATAAAGTATTTTTATCCGTTGAGATCGCAATGATGAAGCTACAGGAAACATATTTGGTATTTCTAGGGAACTAGCAATACGCTCGGTTAATTGAACACACCTACTCATTAAATTTGTCATTGGAACGCATTAAAATCACTGTTTTTTGTATTTTCTAAAACTGTTATGCCAGTTGACAGATTAACGGACGGACTTTGCAAATAATTACTAGTTTAATTTATATTTTCTTAAATATCAATCCAAATTATAAGGGAGCGAATAAATGTAAAATCAAAAATTTTATTTCCTAACGATTCTGCAATGTTTTTTGCCTCTAGATTTCTTAGTTCTATAAGGGTTCCATATCTTCTTAATTTGTTTTTAAAGGCCTCAATGCATCTAACCTGCTCTCTCATCTAGTCTCAGAAGGGGGTTTCAAAGTATGACTTGGAATTTTTTTCTTATAAATATCCCACCTCGTTGTGGAACTTGAAAAAAAGTTATACAAACATTGAATTGTATCGAAAAATTTAACTGCATAAAATGAGCACCGAGCAGCATCATTAACCACTAAATTAAAGGAATGCGGGCAACATGGACCGAAAACTGCTCTTGGTTCCACGGTTAGAATTCGATTCTGAACACCCGCTTCTTTTCTTTCTTTCATATTCGAACCATTATCATAACTTTGGCTTTGACAGTTACTTATTAAAATTTCATGTAATTCAAGCTTGTCTAAAATCAACTGAGTCAGAGTCATTCCCGTCTTGTCTTGTAACAAAATACGTCACTTCTATTAAAAACTGATAGCTATTTATTTAATATTAATTAACCAACAAAGCGAAAAAACAATTGAAACAATCTGCATTCTGCACCAGACTAGATATATGTACATACATTAAAAGTAGCCGTTACAACAGTCATTAACTTTCAAAAAAAAAAAACAAACTGCCTGCGCAAGAACAGTTCGACTCCACATAGAATCATCCCTCTTTAATTTGTATGCTCTATGCTCCTTTTCCATTCTATTAAAAATTTCATCTCCTGTAATCAGGCACTTAACTCTTACACAGTGTGCAATAAGAAAACCTGCACGCTCTGACCCATATGATTCCGTATAAATAAGTTTTTTTTTAAATATCTCCCATGTTAGTTTCGATACTCAGTGTGCAAAAAAGAAAACTTGCACATCCATTGACCATTTGTAGCAAAGACACCTACCTACCTAATTTCCAAATATTTCACCCTGTTCATACAAGAGAAAAAATCTTAACACAAAAAAGTTCCATGCCATTGCCATCTCATATGTGCAAGATTTATTTCATGCACACCGAGTCCCAAAATTAACATAGAGAGTATGACGAAGCAAAAAAATTATTCATATTGAATCGTATGGGCTAGAACGTGCAGGTTTTGTATCACGCACCGTACCTGAATGTGAGTTCTCATCTACAAAAAAAACAACAAAAAAAACACTCCATATATATATACATATGTATATACATATATGGAGTGTCTTTGATTTGTAGTAGAAGGTAGCACAGCCACAATTACCACTTGAAAAAAAATTGCATGACCAAAGCTGAAAATAAAAATGACCAATCGTACCAAAAAAGGACCAAAATAATTTTTGTCCGCAATGGCTTTTAACTTCCCATAGAAAGTTATTGTAATCGGTCCGATTTCTAGAACTGAAAATTTTGACATTTCTCGACGTTTCAAGGTTCCTAGAGTCTAAATAAAAGATTTTTAGATAGATGACTGTGCGTGTGCATGTGTACGTACGTTCGGGAAGAAAAACGTTTTTGACATCTGGTAAAATTTTGAGAAAATCGAATTGACATTTTTTTACAAAAAATAAAAACCATAAAAAAACAATAGTAAAACTTGGTAAACATTTACTTTCGACTCAAGTATTTCTTCAAAAATTAAAAAAATATTGGCTTAAGCTAATTTTATCTCACAGAAAATACTGTTTCCGACATTCCGTAAATTGTGCATAAAAATCCAACAGTCAGTTTTTTTCATAAAAAATTAAAACCCACAAAAAATAGTACGCAAACGCTACGAAAATTTGGTAAAAATTGGTTTTCGACTAAAAATCTCGTTAACAAGAACAGATATTGAAATCAAACTATTTCATCATACTCAAAATATTGTTGGTAATTTTTATTTTTTTTAGAATAATTCAACTAACAACTAGCAAATCACGAAAGCCTACAAACCTTTTAAGCAAGACAAATCGGCAGACGGGATGTGAAGTTATCAGTGTGGGACGCACCCCAACCTCATTTTTTTTCAGATCACAATATGTTAACATTATGTCAGGAGATCGAATAAGTCAGGAGATCGAATACTATCGCTAAATAAAATTCATATAAAATTAATTCAAAAAAATGTTCTTGCAGACCAAACGCTATGGTTATTTTTGTCATCTTGACGCTCTTTGGCCAGCATTCCATTATTAATGGTACCCAAATTAAGTCTGCCTTTCGTTTTTATCAAAGTTAATTCAAAAAAATCCTCTGAGCAGCAGCTGAGCTGTGAGAAAGTAACATCATGTTATAAACGAACTAACTTAAATTTTGAAAACAATATTCATTTTAAGCGTTTGTATGATAATTGAATTTTTCCCAAAATTCTTTAGGTATGTATTTTATTTTTGAGATTATAAAAGGAATAGAGTCGAGTTATTTTTTTTCAATTTCTTAAAAAAGGGACCAAATGGAATAAAAAATGACCATGCGACCAAGTGAGAAAATAATGACCAAATTTTGTCTTAAAAGACCAAACTGGCAACCGTGAGCACAGCAACCTATCTGCTCTCTTTTTTCGGTGGCATTTTTTTGTTGTTTTTTTTTTGTAGATGAGAACTCACATTCAGTCAGGTACGGTGCGTGATACAAAACCTGCACGTACTAGGCCATACGATTCAATATGAATAAGTATTTTGCGTCGTCATACTCTCTATGTTAATTTTGGGACTCGGTGTGCATGAAATAAATATTGCACATATGAGGTGGCATGGAAATTTTTTGTGTTGAGATTTTTTCTTTTTTTCTCTTGTACGAACAGGGTGAAATATTTGAAAATTAGGTAGGTAGGATTTTTAGTACTGCGATATATTGAGTTAAATTTTTATTGAATGCAACAATGAGAGTGATGTTAGTTAGTGCGCAAGAGATAACTTAGGACAGTTGTGATGGATGTTTTTTTGAGATTATTTTAAGAATGTTTGTGGTTAAAAAAATGGCAAATAGTAGTACATATTTGTTTGCGCAAGATCAGATTACATTTTCTTGCTCCTGGTAATGCGCCCCCAGAATTCTGCGCCCTGTGCATTTGCACATCTTGCACATATGCTTTGTCCGGCCCCGGTTCCAGTTCAATTCAACATCTTTATAGCAAGTTCAGATGATATCAGTTTATCTACATATACATAGTTGCATGAAAAGGTATCCAGACCCACATTAGTTTAGCTTCATTTTGATAGAGAATAAGAGATATCATCTTTCTTAATACGGTTTAAAAATTCAAAGCGATGTTACAAGTTTAAGGAGAAAGGGATTTATGATAATCTTGTAGAATTTGTTTATTTTTACATAAATACTTCTGTGGGAAATATGTTTTTATTTTTAAATTTTGACATTAATTTACAAAACACATTTCGATGAATGACGGAATGCCATTTTTTTAAACAAACAGTTGCGGAAAACATTAATTCCGATTAGATAATTCTAAGAATTTTACTTAGAGTAAGTCGAAAGTAGAAAATTTAAATCAGGTAGGCCAAGTGTTTTTTGTGACCTGACACGTGGTGATGTTATTCCACCTGATGTTTGCCTCTTTCATAGCGTCTTGCATTAGCAATAGTTTACATGAAGCCAAACGTGTTAAGATCGGTTGTACTGTATGATTCCTGGTCAGTTCATCTGCATTAAAATTTCCTGGAATGTCTCTGTGGCCCAGCACCCAGCAAAGTCGAATATTAAACTGTTGTGTCATCTCCATTAGAGATGATCGACAGTTATGGATATTATAGAGTTTGTAGAGACAGAGTCCACAGTTTTAATAGCGGCCTGACTATGTGAGAAAATACGGATATCAGATGTTGTTATCACGTTTTCGTTAAGCCAGGACAAAACTTCTTTTATCGCCAATAGTTCCACTTGGAACACGCTACAAAGATTGGGAAGACGGAATGAGAGACTTAATTTCAGTCGTTCAGAGTACACGCCTCCACCAAAAAGTGGATTGACTCGTCTTCCAGGAATGCGCTATCCTCCCAGAACGATCTGAAAGGTAGACATTTGGAAGTTTCTGTCGAATTATAGTTGGGGCATGGTGTAGTCTGCGTGGTTTGGAATTAATTCTAAATACTTAAGAATTACGTAGTGTTCAATGTTGTTGTTAACTCGTGAGGCGAATAGCAGAGCTTGCAGCCAGATGCACCAAAACCTTTTTCGATTTTCTTGATTTTTTCCATCATATGAAAAAAAAATGTTAAATAAACTTAAATATTCATTATGATACATTTTTAGCTAACATTTTTGAAGTTTTGATTGTTAATTTTTGTTTTTTTTTCTTATTTTTTTTTTTAAATAACAATTTACTTCAGATACGACTTGAAACTAGCGCGAACTTTTTATTATAAAAAATGTATAGAGTGCGAAAGTTTTGCGATTTCAGTAATACCAGATAAGATAAACTAAAGGTCGGTGGTACAGAGAATGTTACCGAAATTTATTTCGTGGGATTTGGTAATAGCAAAAGTTTTAGCTCATGCGGCGCAATCTGTAATAGGGGTGATTATTTGTATTTCATTCGTGTTATGGAAACAAAGGTTATTATGATTTGTGCAATATGGTGCTCTTATTTCTACACGGTTAAAAATGTTGTTTAGGTTTTTTTTTATCACATCCAAATATTTCTCAAGAGAAGCAGGAGCTAAACAAAACTTGGGCAGATGGACAGACCGTAACAGCGTGGAGAAAAGTAATTCGTAGAACTTTAAAAATAAAACAATAATTTTAAAGGTTTGGACTGATTACAAATATAGGGCTAATAGAAAGTGCAGTCACAACTTGCTGTAGTTGGAAAAGACCGGAGGAGGTCCACCTGAAGAAGTTCCAATTTCAGATATGGAGGACAAAGTAATTCAACAAGTAGTTCACACTGTTTGTAGCACCACATCCTATTAATCCAAAAGAAAATTATAACTTAGACGAAAATCTTTGAGAACTTTTATAATGCATAGATGCTTACATCATTGTTGGAAGAGATAGGGTATCAGAGGCATCTATTAATTCTCTTCTCCTTTGTATTAACTTAGTTTTGTATTCGATAATATACTCACATTACCGAAGGCCCTCGGAAAAACCCAAGAACATCAAATCGACACCCACCATCTCTTCATCAATTTCAAGGCCGCATATGACAGCATCTACAGGGACGAGCTGTATAGAGTCATGTCTAGTTTTGGCATCCCTGCCAAACTCGTCCGTTTGTGTAGGATGACTATGGAGAGTACGCTCTGTTCCAAATGGGTTGGAATAAACTTAACAGAACCTTTCGATAAAATCGACACAATCGGAAGAACTAAGCATGGGGTTTTTGTGAGTATTGGGGGAGAGTCGGGAAAAATGAGTGTAACGGTTAAAAATAGAGCAAAACAAATAAAGGAATAACTACACCGACGACGTCACGGTCGAAACGTCTTAATCGACAGACGTAACTTTGAGGTAATTAAGGACTTTGTTTAAATGTCTCCGCTATGAGCACAGAAAACAACACCAGCTCTTAAGCAATATTCACCAACGAATGAACGAATATTCGTCGATTTTGACATTTCTTTCACATGAGAGTTTTTAATTCGTCGCGAATGAAGTTTGACAGCCGAACACCATTCACCACCGAAACCTAAACAAGAATGATTTGTTTAAGTTAAGTTCGCGCGATTATTTTATTCATTGCGAGTGTGGATAATGTGGAACGCGAATAAAGTTTAACAGTTCCTATCAACTACAATTTTTTTCGCGACGAATAAATTTGTTTTCTTAAATTTATTAATATATGATATTGAAAAGTAAAAGTATGCATCATAAATCAAATAGAAACTACAATTGCTACCGTTTTGTTATAAGAATTTGTGTGGAAATATGTCTTCAAACGTATATAAACTCACATTTTGTAATTCATTCGTCGTTCGTTGGTCGCGCTCATGTGAATGCTACTTTAGACCAAAGGAAGAATTACTCTTGCTAACCGCAGTTTCTTTGGGCTAAAAAAGCAATTTTGAAACCAAAGTGTCTCTATATAAGACTTTTATCCTCTTCCTGCTATACGGTGCAATGAAAAAAGCGAATGAAAGCACCTTGAATCCTTTCGAGGGAAAAGTTCTTCGCGTGATCTACGGTCCCGTATGCATAGAAGGTAAGTGGAGGATAAGATGGAACGACGAGCATTACGGACTGTACAGCGACGTAGATTTAGCCAGAAGGATAAAAGTTAAACGACTGAGATGGCTGGGTCACGTAGAGCGCATGTAAACCAATGATTTGGACCGGAAAGTCTTCGAGTCCACACCCACAGAACAGCGCAGTAGAGCAGGACCGCAGATCAGGTGGTGCGAAAAAGTGTAAAATATAACTTCACCCAACTTGGAGTGCGCAACTGAAGACATCTAGCAAAGGGCCGAGCTAGATGGAGAAGTTTGTTGGATAAGGCCCTTTTTTCCAGACTCAGAGACTATTCATTTTGATATGTTCAAATAATCGTCAATATTTTCCAAATCCAACTAGAATACAAAATCCATATTCATATACAAAAGTAGTATTCGAGACATAATATCAGGAGCGTGAAGCAATTAGAACCATTTATGAAAAAAAACTTGTAGCTTTAAAGAAAACCACGTGATTGTTTTCTAGTTTTAAGATACAAATGAATATACAGAGGAAAACTGTCGGCATACATGAGTGACATGAATGCCACTGCCACCATCATTTAAACCAAAGCTATATGCTATGTATTTTTTGTTTATATAAAATGTAAAATTTATTCAACTAGAGCGCGCACAATCAATTAAAAATTACGTTTATTATAATTATTTTTTATTAGTTATTTAACATAGAACGAAGAAGGAAGTAGGTAAAATATACGACTACGACACACCCAATTTGCAATAAAGAATAACTTAAGCTTTCTATATAAATAAAGTCACAAGTTTAATAAACTCGTAACAGTTAATTGAAAATAAATATACATTGTATCTATGTATTGTACAACTTAACTACTTACTCGTAGTAAGCAACATTCTTGAATGTTCATTCCCTTTTGTTTTGGAAAAGTATCTGACATCACCTTGAATTCGAGCACTAAGCTGGTCAAATAAAACCGACTCGTATTATATGAAACCTTACATGTAGATTTGTGTTTTGTTTTATTTTTGCTTGTTGCTTTTTAAACAAGTGTAGCAGCAACTCTTAACGACACAAGGGTAAAAGATTTTAATAATATCAATATAAATATATTTATATAAAGCAACAACAACATAAAAGATACCTACTTATTTGTTTTTGTATCTATCTTATATATGGCTAGGAGTAAAATCGCCCGTAAAAGATATACCTACCTTTATAAACTTGTTCTTTTTTGTTTATCAAGATGTTTTAACTTTTATAAAACAAGCAATATGAAACTTGATTTAATAATAGTTATACAAAAAAAAAACATTCTTCCGGCTCAGAAGTATAAAAGTTGAAAATTAGTTTGCTATATTTGTAAACCTCGTACATATCGATACAAACACAATTTCGATATTTTCTTTGGATTTCATTAGTTTTGATTGGAATCTCTTTGAAATGTCCCAAAGGTTAATTCGTAACTATACAATATATGTATATAACAACAACAAAATGATAGTTCAAGCTAATTAAAGATCAATAGATAAAACTTTTGAAGTACCAACGTACCTTATATACAAATTTGTATTTCTGGTATGAAATATTTAGTGATTTGTATTGTATATTTGTATATCACATAACACATCTATTTAACACAATCTATATAAGAATAGAGGTGATTAGCACATATTTAAAAAAACTGATAAAGGGTTTTTTATTTTTAATCAAGATTTTGTAATTATTGAAAATTAACATAGTTTCTTTATATAATTTAAAAGTTATAGGAAAAATATTGATGAAGATATATAATTTCAAAAAGTAATTACTATCTGTTTATTTGCAATGAGAGGTAGTTATATAAATTTTTGATTAGAGATGTAGGAAGAGATGGCAGTCAGAAGCAGCCCTTTCTGCCGTTTTAGTAACATAAATTCGTTTGACTTATATAGGAAAATAAAAATGTAAAAATTATGACGGATTTAATGTATATTTCCGGCTCTTCATATCTCCAAGAGGATTATTTACCCTTTCCGCAAGTGAGCTATGAAAGGCCTATCCTTGCAGGGCCAACTTTCATTTCGATGACCACTATGACCTGGAATCCAATTAAGAGTGAAACGGAGGTTGATGCTGAGGCTGGATAGTTCATCCCGAAATTGTTGGACCAGTATAGAGGATGTTGTGGCACAATTGATAGCCATAATACCCGCCTGGCTGTTAGTACAGATAGTCATGTTTCTACTTTGGTTTAAGTTTGATTTGAGTATTTTGCATGCTTCTCTGATTGGTAGTAATTCCGCATGAAATACACTGGCACAATCAGGTATCCGAAAGGACTTAGAGACATTTAAGGACTCAGAGAAGCTTCCCGAACCAACTCTACACTCCATCTTAGACCCTTCAGTAAAGATAGTGGTATTGAAGTCTTTCGTAACTATATGTTATCCTCCCAATCCTTTCTGGTAGGAAAAATTACTTTAAAATCTTTACTGAGGTTCAAGGCAAGGGTGCAGTAGGCCGGTGTCCGTCACAAAAATATCCGTTGGATTCTGTAGTTACACTGGTAGGCAGTGCAGAATAAGACATACATATGTTGGGCAGGATCGAAGGACCCCTGTAGTGCTATTCCTTGAGCCTTCCTTAGTTTCTCGATATTGTATTTCTTATTAAACGCAGGCCACCACAAAATCGATCCATAAGACAAAATGGGACGTACAATGGCTGTGTACGTCAACAAAATTATCTTCGATTGAAGCCCCCGCTTTTTACCAAATATTTTTCTACAGCCGTAAAAGGCAATGCACGCCTTCCTAACCCGTCCTTCAATGTTTACTTTCCATTTTAGTTTTGGATCTCGAATGACTCCTAAGATATTTCGAGCTGGAGGATAAAGACAGGATTTGACCGTTCAGTAGTCCACGGCTTGTGGCCCAGCTGCTCACTTTCTTCAGAGCCATCTGCGTGACTTTGCAAATAGCGATGACGAACTTTTCCTACATCGGTAAAACCAAATCACCAGCATAAGGTACCGTCTTCACCCCACAACTTTTTACTTTATGAGGATTTTATTCATGACTCAAATCCATAAGAGCGGAGAGAGAACACCTCCCTGGGGTGTTCCTCTAATCTCATGAATGGAATGGTAATGCACAGCCGCCTCAGAAGACTTGCTTTGAGACATGCGTGCTGAGATTCTACTAACGGACATTCGTCGAGAATGTCCCTGATATGAGTGCCTAGGATGCGTTCCAGTTTTTTAAGCGCAAAAGAGGTCAAGCTAATTGGCCGGAAATCCTTTGCATTCCCTTTTCATGAACGAGATTAGTGTTTGGAGTTCTAAGCGTTTCCGGGTTGCCCGTAAAATGAGTCGCCATTGTAGTGCGCATACACTAAACTATATTGCATAAGAGTTTTATTGCAGGTCATTGCCATAGATCTTTACTCCACGTTCCTATAGCCAACCCATTTCTCATATGTACTCGCATTTCATTCACTCCAGAAAATTATCTAATAAAATGTTCAATGCCACTTGAGTCTCAGATTACTTTTACTATGGTCAAGTGTATCTATCTATTCGTGAAGGTTCAACGCACTGCCTGCTGTGTAGTAAATATGCCTGAACGAATTTGGATGCATTTGTGCATTGTGAAAGGGTCATGCATATTGGTTATGATTTTGATGACATAGCAAGTATGCTGCCTGATTCTGTCATTTGTTTCCCACCGAATTAGAATTCAATACAATGTATATGTTTTAGTAATAATATGTATAGGTTTAAGTTCTTAGTGTGTAAGTAAATTATTTTGTATAAATAGCCTAAGTCTGATCAAATAAAATTCACTTTTAATTTGGGAGTCAAACAAAGAAACTCGGCTTATTAGCCTTCTTTTATTTATTGCCTAATCAGATCGGCTCTTTAGCCAGCATTCATAATTGGCTTGAGGAAGCCCATATCCTCCATAGCTTTATAGGACAGGCAGGGCGCATTACATGGCGATCTTGCCAGTATTTTTTTAAATAAGATATTATGACATATCATCCGGGCGAGCCAACCAAAGATATACCGCAATATATTGCAACATCCAAAACGGCGGGCCCAAAGCCTTTGACGATTGAAGACTACAAAAAGGCAAATAATCAAACATCAGCCGGAACAACAAGAGCAACAGCAGCACAAAAGAAAACGCGCTGGGCGCAAGGTTAAAATTAGACAAGAAGTTGGTAATCTATACAGGTTAGCTGGATTAGCCAACAATGAACAAAAAAAAAAAACATTTTATTGAACAAGCAAGAAATTTGCAGCGACAGGCAAATATGAAAAATAATAAAAACCAAAAATAAAAAAAAATAAAAAAAAAGTATGTATGTATGTATATACCTACATAAAAAAAAAAAAACAAAAACAAAAAAAAAATTAATACAAATGGGAGGAAAAACGTCCAAAGAAGAGGCGATTGTTAATGCTAAAAATGTTAAAAGAAATAATAAATAATAATAATAAAACTCCAAGAAGAAAATATTCTCAAAAATATATAAACGAAAAAGGAGATGAAATACTAAAATTAGAAGAAGAATTTGATAAAAAGTATGAAGATTCACCTAAGGAAACAAATCAGCAGGCATTGAAACCAATCATAGATAATTTGTTGGTCAGATTGAAACAAATATTAGATGATAAAAGGAAATTATTAGATACAGAAAACGTAGGCGAAGAATATATTGAAATTGATCAAAAATTAATCGAAGAAGAAATAAATAAATTAGAATTAAAAATGGCAAAATTCGACATTTTATCAAGTATAAAAATTATCCCAGAGTATGGAGGGGAAGCAGAAAAACAAACCAATTTTTTAAATTTAGTAGACTATGTTGACAGCTCTCTTAGTGATGAAAATGAAAAAAACAAGCTCATAAAATTTGTTTTAGGAACAAAATTAACCGACAAAGTTAGGAATAAGCTAAATACTGTTAAAGAACCCAAAACAATCAAAGAACTTAAGGAAATCTTTATTCAACTTTTTAAAAGTAAAAAAAATTCTCTTCAAATAACTCTGGTATCAGAGCTCACTTCACTGCAATTGTTAGAACAAGGAGATGAAAGTAGGGAAACAATCTGCAAAATGAATGACCAATTAGGTTTAAATGCATTCAAAAATGGGTTGCAACAAGCAACAAAGTAAACGGTCTTCTCGGCTAGACCCAAAACACTCAATGAAGCAATTCAATTAGCAGCAGAGTTAGATTCGTCTAATGAGTTTGCACAAGTTAACCATTCCAGAGTAAATAACTCCAGGGGTAACAATTATCGAAATTTTAACAGGAACAATAGCAACAGATTTAGTAAATCAGGAAATCAAAACAACAATATGAGATATTATAATAACAATAGATATAACAGTAATAGTAATAACAGATTCAATAATAATAGATATACTAATAATGCAAACTACAATACACAAAACCCAAGAACAATAAACTATATTGAAGGTTCGGAAAACACACAAGGAGTCTCCGAAGCCCAGAGAGACTCAGACTTCAGTTTAGAAAACAACCAATAAAGGCAATCCTGAATCTTAACCTCCATTTTACAAATTATATAATAGCTCAATCTGACATAACAAGAAAAGATCAAAAGTTTTTAATTGATACAGGTGCTGATATCTCAATCCTGAAGAGAATTAGCAGAAAATAACATAAATATAACAGATAAAATAACGATTAAAGGAGTCACAGATTTGGAAGTATATTCGTTAGGTTCAATACAAGGGCAATTAAAAATCGAGGGCGATCAGATCAAGCAAAAGTTCCAAGTAGTAGATGACAGTTTCCCAATCAATACGAATGGTATTCTAGGAAGAGACTTTTTGATAAAAAACAATTGTAAAATAGATTATGAAAACTTTACCCTATCTATTTTATTCAAAAATGATGAATTCATTTTCCCAATGTTTACACAGCTTCCTAAATCACAAAATATTATTTTACCCGCAAGAACACAATCACTGCATCCAATAAATCTTGAAGTACCGGAAGACAGCATCGTGCTCAATCAAGAAATACAAAATGGAGTTTTTATCGCGAATTCAATTATCCCAGCAAAAGGCATCACTCAAATAGCATTTTTAAACACTTTAGAGCATGACGTAACTTTAAAACCATTCAAGTCAGATGTAGTCCCACTCACTGATTTTCATGTTATTGATCTAAAAAAGAATTTTGAAAAGAACAAAAAAGAAAATCAATATGAAAGACTAATAAAGGAACTAAATAACGACATATCAGATATTAAAGCAAAACATTCCATTTTAGACATATGTATGTAAGGAATTTGCGGATTGTTTCCATCTAGATGGAGATACATTGACAGTAAATAATTTCTACAAACAAAGAATTTCTATGACAGACAACAATCCTGTTTACATTAAAAATTATAGACTTCCCAATGGAAAGATAGAAGAAATCAACCAACAAGTAGATAAACTTCTTGAAGATAACATAATTGAACCTGCAGTCAGCCCATTTAACTCACCTTTGCTCGTGGTACCGAAGAAAGATTCCCAGGGAAAAAAGAAATGGCGTTTAGTTGTGAATTTCCGTCAATTGAATAAAAAAATAATAGACGATAAATTTCCCTTGATAAGACTGGATGATGTACTAGATACACTGGGCAGAGCTAAATACTTTTCCACCTTAGATTTAACTAGCTCCTTCCATCAAATAGAATTGGATGAAGAATCTAGACCAAAAACAGCATTTTCAACACCCCGTTGACATTTTCACTTTAATAGGTTACCGTTTGGACTAAAAATATCAACGAATAGCTTCCAACGTATGCTATCTGTAGCCTTAGCAGGTCTTAGCACAGAAGCTTTCTTATATGTGAACGATATAATTATATTCGGCTGTAGCCTGAATCATCACAACAGTAACCTTATAAAGATTCTTCAAAGGCTCAAAAAATAATAAAACCAGATCCGCAAAAGTATGAAGCTATTACTGCATATCCAACACCAAAAAATGCAGAGGAAGCCAAAAGATTTGTAGCGTTCTGCAACTATTACAGGAGATTCATAAAAGACTTTGCAACAGTAGCCAGACCACTAAATATGCTATCTAAAAAGGGAGTAGAATTCATTTGGAGCGAAGAATGTGAAAATGCCTTTATCACTTTGAAAAACAAGCTTATAAATCCACCTATCTTTAAGTACCCAAATCATGAAGAGACATTCATAATAACTACTGATGCTTCGAATGTTGCCTTAGGAGCAGTACTATCACAAGGTGAGATAGGTAAAGATCTACCGATTTCATATGCCAGTAGAAGTTTAACCAAGCATGAGCTGAATAAACCAATAATCGATAAGCAACTGCTTGGCGTATATGGTAGAAAATTCACTGTGGTAACAGATCACAGACCGTTAGTAAGTCTCTTTACACATCAAAGTTAACAAGGATAAGATTGGATCTAGTAGATTACACCTTTAATATTATTTATAAACAGGGATCAATGAACACAAATGCTGATGCGTTATCACGTATCAAGCTTGATTCTGAAATATTAAAAGAAATTATCCCAACTTCAAATGTAAATATTATGACTAGATCAAAATCAGCTAAAATAGCAAATGAAAATCTAAAAAACCAAAATGTTAAAAATATAAAGTTAAAAACGAATAATACACCTACATTATATACATTTGGGAATGTGCTTCCCTAACAGAAGTTAAAAATAATAAAAAATTAAAATTCAAAAAAGTGCTACAAAAACATGAAGTATGTACATCAGCGAAAATCCTCATATAAACTAAGGTTTAATTCAGGAGAAACCTGTACAAAAATTCATGTAAACAATACAGATGTGGTGATAGAATACAGTGATAATTCGAATCTCGATTTAGGTCTGATCTTGGAGAAACTGGTATTTAGAATGAATAAAGAAGATATTAACCAATTAGCAATTGCTAATAATGACGAAATATTTGAGCACATAAGTATGTATATATGAATTTAAAAAATTGTATAATAAATTACAACAAAAAATTGAAAGAAAAGCACAGTTAAAAATATTGATATATATTCCTCCAATAAGAGTTATTGATGATAAAGAGAAAGAAAAAATAATAGAGAATTTTCATAATACACCACATGCCGGTGGACACTCAGGCATAAAAAGAACGATAAATAAAATAAAACAAAAATTGGTGAAGAAATACGTTAATGAATGCATAATATGTGCACAGAGCAAACAAATCAGGAATACAAAAGAAATATTGGTATTAACAGAGACACCAACAACAAGTTTTGAAGTAGTAACAGCAGACACAGTAGGTCCACTAAGACCCTCAAACGACTTTAGATATATACTCACTCTACAATGTGAATTAACAAAATACGTCGAAGCTATTCCTATTAAAAGCAAAGATGCAAACACTGACTGTAGCAAAAGCATTGGAGATAATTTCCTTCTAAGACACGGTAGTTTCAAAACATTAAGAACAGACATGGGGACAGAATTTATCAACGAAGTAATGAAAAACGTTTACACATTATTTGGGATAAATCACATAATATCAACACCCTATCATCACGAAACATTAGAATCTATAGAACGAAACCATAGAGTATTAAATGAATATCTAATTGCCTTTGCAAAAGAAAACAATTGGCATGAGTGGATTCCCTATTTTGTCTTTAGTTACAATACAACACCACACTCCAGCATAGGTATATTACCCTTTGAATTGGTTTATGGAAAATTAGCTAAACTACCAGAAGGCTTAGCTCATAACATAACAAGCCCTATATATAACATTGATGATTACAGTTTAGAATTAAAATTTAGATTAGGTCAAATAAGAGCAATAGCTAAAAGATTATTAGATAAAAGTAAAATAGAAAGAAAGGAATTAGTAGATAAGATTGACAACCCATTACAATTAAAAGTAGGAGATAAGGTATTTTTAAAAGTAGGAAATAAGAAAAAATTAGAAAACCCTTATAAAGGACCATACGAAGTAATTGAATTAAAGGGCGTAAATAGTAAAATTAAGATTAATAATGAAACCAAAGAGGTACATAATAATAGATTAAAGAAATAAACAAAAAAAATTGTTTTAAATCAAATTTTTTTTTCTAAAAGAGTGAGGATGTAGTGCGCATACACTACACTATATTGCATAAGAATTGTATTGCAGGTCATTGCCATAGATCTATACCCCACGTTCCTATAGCCAACCCATTTCTCATATGTACTCGCATTTCATTCACTCCAGAAAATTATCTAATAAAATGTTCAATGCCACTTGAGTCTCAGATTACTTTTACTATGGTCAAGTGTATCTATCTATTAGTGAAGGTGCAACGCACTGCCTGCTGTGTAGTACATATGCCTGAACGAATTTGGATGCATTTGTGCATTGTGAAAGGGGCATGCATATTGGTTATGATTTTGATGACATAGCAAGTATACTGCCTGATTCTGTCATTTGTTTCCTACCGAATTAGAATTCAATACAATGTATATGTTATAGTAATAATATGTATAGGTTTAAGTTCTTAGTGTGTAAGTAAATTATTTTGTATAAATAGCCTAAGTCTGATCAAATAAAATTCACTTTTAATTTGGGAGTCAAACAAAGAAACTCGGCTTATTAGCCTTCTTTTATTTATTGCCTAATCAGATCAGCTCTTTAGCCAGCATTCATAATTGGCTTGAGGAAGCCCATATCCTCCATAGCTTTATAGGACAGGCAGGGCGCATTACACCATCAGTACTTCCAAAAACTCAGCTGGATAGGATGTTCACAAATGATCAGGTTTTTCAGAGAAGATGGATTGTAATATTCCTTCGATAAGACTTTACTAAGTCTGGTGAAATCTTTTAAGTCTTCTATCGATTGACAAAATTCTCTCCAACATTGTTTTTTGGCAGTTTCTATAACTTACTTATAAACTTTAAGGACGACTTTATATGGTTGGTAAAAATCTTGCTTGTGACAGATATTGAAGATCGTTCTGGTCATTTTCCCTTGAACAGAAAGATCTTCGTTCAACAAGGGAGGGAATTTTGTACGGCAAACTTGCAAGCAATTTTATATTTTAAACCTATGAGCTATTACAGTAACATGCGGAATCGAGATGACAATTGACAACTATATGAAATACAAGAAATAAATATCTTGAAAGTTAATTTAGTTCTATCGATTCAGTGACATTAAAGCCTCTAACCACATGGTTTTCTACTTATTGCTTAATACGTTAGGAGCAACGAATATCAAACATGTGCTAATTCATCATTACACCAACATTTCTACGATTTTGGAAAAAAAAACTAATAATAAAATTGTGCTTATCAAAAAAAAGATAAACTCTTTGAATGTTCCTAGAATAAATTCAAAAATTTGTCACTCAACCAGTTCTTACTATACTCATCTCACATTCCGCATTTTAATAAAAATAGGTACCCCCTTCGTTCCACATATTTTATGAGGTAAGTTAGGTAGTACGAGTAGGTGAGGTACCTAACCTACTCGCTTTAAATGCAAAAACCAAATAAAAAAAGCTATCAAACTACAGAATAAAATTATTATTATTGTTATCAGTTTATGCATCTTTAAAACGAAAACAGTACACATTTATCAACTCGTATTAAAGACGAATTACTTGCCACGAAATTATCAGGTTTCGTTTTTTTGAAGGTCAAATCAAAAAATCTATATTATATAAAAAATTAATTCGGAAAAAAGTGACTTGGTCAATATTTTCTGCATGAATCACATATCAAGTTAACGTGAATATACATATACAACGAGTTCATTGTGCTTCGTCGCGACCGACGACGCGACGTCAATCTATCAAAACAGTTCGCTCCACGAATACAAAAATATATTTTTTGTTAATTTATTTAATTCTTACACATTTGAAATACGTAAATACAAAAATTGGACGCATATTTTTATATTTTTTTTTTCGTCAGTCGTCAGAATGTTGCAATAATGCCAAAATTAAAATGAAATAAAATAAAATATGTTATATTTTGGAAATGTGTTCGATAAACAAAATACAAAAAAATAAAAGTGTGCTGTCTGCTTTAAATTCCCGCTCATCAACATTATCATTCATGAATATGCAAATTAACCGGATTATTTAAACATTTTACAAAAATCAAAAGTCTCTATAATTTGAATAGATTGCCAGTTGGTATTTATTTTCTTTTTTCGGTTTTGAAAAATTTTCCAATAATTTTTTTGGTTTCTTTTATATTTTTAGAAAAGTGCATCAACAAAAAAAAAATAAAAAACAAACAAAAACAAAACTGCTTTTCTTCCTAAATTGAAATTTGCGGTCAATTAAAATGGCGCGCCGCAAAACCGTTGATTTTAATGACGACTTTTTGAATATAAAATTGGGAATGTGCCAAAATAAAATAATACAAAAAAAAAACACACACAAAATTAAATTATCTTGAATTAATTTTATGATTAAATATTCATGATGGGATATTGGTAAGTATCCGTTTTTGGACTGAATGCGGATTCTTTTAAGTTATATCGGGTGATTTTTTTGAGGTTAGGATTTTCATGCATTAGTATTTGACAGATCACGCGGGATTTCAGACATGGTGTCAAAGAGAAAGATGCTTAGTATGCTTTGACATTTCATCATGAATAGACTTACTAACGAGCAACGCTTGCAAATCATTGAATTTTATTACCAAAATCAGTGTTCGGTTCGAAATGTGACAAAATGACAAATTTTGTTCAGCGATGAGGCTCATTTCTGGTTGAATGGCTACGTAAATAAGCAAAATTGCCGCATTTGGAGTGAAGAGCAACCAGAAGCCGTTCAAGAACTGCCCATGCATCCCGAAAAATGCACTGTTTGGTGTGGTTTGTACGCTGGTGGAATCATTGGACCGTATTTTTTCAAAGATGCTGTTGGACGCAACGTTACGGTGAATGGCGATCGCTATCGTTCAATGCTAACAAACTTTTTGTTGCCAAAAATGGAAGAACTGAACTTGGTTGACATGTGGTTTCAACAAGATGGCGCTACATGCCATACAGCTCGCGATTCTATGGCCATTTTGAGGGAAAACTTCGGAGAACAATTCATCTCAAGGAATGGACCGGTAAGTTGGCCACCAAGATCATGCGATTTGACGCCTTTAGACTATTTTTTGTGGGGCTACGTCAAGTCTAAAGTCTACACAAATAAGCCAGCAACTATTCCAGCTTTGGAAGACAACATTTCCGAAGAAATTCGGGCTATTCCGGCCGAAATGCTCGAAAAAGTTACCCAAAATTGGACTTTCCGAATGGACCACCTAAGACGCAGCCGCGGTCAACATTTAAATGAAATTATCTTCAAAAAGTAAATGTCATGGACCAATCTAACGTTTCAAATAAAGAATCGATGAGATTTTGCAAATTTTATGCGTTTTTTTTTAAAAAAAAGTTCTCAAGCTCTTAAAAAATCACCCGATAGTAAGCAGTTTAGGCACGCAATTAGCTATTTTTTAAAATCGTTTTTGTGTGTGGTATTGCCAGGATGTGGGATTGAAAAGATATAGAGCTATTTTCTTTATAAACAATTGCATTTTTGATGAGAGGTGGGTTTGGAGCGTATATCTAGACATTGGGCGTTTGGTTATTTAATTTTGAAAAGAGACAATTGTGTGAAAAATTGCATGTGAGCGTATTTTTGAAATTAAGTTTTGTCAACAATGCAAACAAAAAAGAAAAAAAACACACAAAGTGTGTGGTTTTGAGATTCTGTATCGTGTGGGCAGCTTTTGTTAAAGTTTACTTAATTTTTATACACCTCTATCAATGTGTGTTGGTGTTAATTATCAAGTTTTATCTATTTTCTATAGTAAATAATTGAAAATTCATGAGATTTTGTATAGAAAGACACATTTTCTTGACAGATATATGTTAGTTGTTTGAGTTAAAATTAAGGTCGTTGCCATGGAATTCTTATTTTTAAGCTTAAAAGACAGCGGCATCCGACAAAATGTATTTCAAATCCAATTAAAGTAAAATCAACACTGATGTTGGACACACAGGAGGACTGATTTATGAATCATTGATTATCTTTGTGCAAAATTTTAGCTTACGGCCAGAAAAAATGAGGGGAACAAGGACAAGTTTAATAATGGTGATATATGTATTTTTGTATTCGTAAAAAAAAATACTAAACAGACATTATATTATAATCGAAGAAATTATTGTCAATTCCGCAATCAGATTATTGCAGACTTTTCAAATATGGAGCATTGTTGAAATACCCAGTTATGTACATTCCTCCCCTCAAGTAAAATAACTGAAATACCCGTACTTCTAGAAATGATCATCAATATGCAAAAATTCTTTCTTAAGACGCACTACATGAATGTGGATTTGATTTACTCAAAATTTCCCATTTGTAACTTTTTTTTTACAGTGTTTAGTCTACTGAATGTCAGTTTTAGGGAGAATAACCTGCTAATTTTTTAGCTTTAAGCTTCATACACAGTTTGCAAGTGAGATTAAGCTTTAGAGCTTTGTTTAAGAAATGGAGATGTTGCTCCCACAAATTTAAATTATTATACAGATATTATTAACTAGTAAATTTCGGGTGAAATATTAGCAAAGAATAAAAATAACAAAAATTACACATTTTTGGCGATTAAGACAACAAAATGAAATCTTTGACCAAAAAGCTTTTTGTTTATGACTCTTATCGAAAATAGACAAATTCATTAAACTAGGAGTATTGAATTGTCAGAAAAATTATGCATGACTTGAGAATACCCAAAATTGGTTTAAAATATTTTCATATTTTCGTAGTAAATAACAGACTTCGACTTTAAAATTTAGCAAATAATAACTTTCAAATAATTACTTTCCATGACAGCAGGTTTCTATATTCATGGATTAGATAAGTGGAAGCTTAAGTGAAGTTGACCATTTGAGACATTTTAAAATCTTTATTATTGGCTTGAAGTACAATTAAAACATATGTGAATTTAACTCGACTTCGTTTATATGGCCATGGCGGGAACGTTTGCAGTGATCGATTTTCATGGTACTGAATTTTTGATGATTCGGGCACACATTCCGGCTTAAACGGAAGTTCACTGGCCCTGATCCCTACCAATTCTATCGACGTGTTGACATTAACCAATAACTTAACGTAGATACAATGAAAATAGCCTAGAAGTGTTAAATCGCACGAACAAGACGGCCAATCGACTAGGCCTTTGCATGAGATAACCACGCCCATTAAACTTACTCTTCAATATGTAAATTGTAAGGTTTGATTTTTTTTTGTTTTATATAATTAACTCAAGGGGTTATTAGTACCCTTAAAAAGTTTAAAGTTTAAACACGGTGCGAACTTTAGGAAAGTCAGGAAGGAGTAAAGAGAAAATATCGGTGGGCATTGGTCTTAAAGTTTTGAATATCAATATAATAGGGAAAAACAGAGATGGGTAAAGCATTCCACATTCTTGATGTGCGGTTAAAAAAAGAATCTCTATACTTGACAATACTTCCGAAATTGAGCTCAAGGATTAACTGATGAGCATTCCTGGAAGTGCGAGCATTACAGCTGAATTGTTTTAGAGGGGGAATGCAACTGGCTAAGTCGACAAAACAATTTTTGTAAAAATATAGATAAAACAACGAAAAGCATGAAACATTGCGACAGTATTTGTGATGTAAATGTTTCGGTTATATGTCTACCGCCTATCATTTTTAAAGATCTTTTTTGGATCCTATCCAAAAGTCTTAAACTTTGTTTAGGGGCACCTGCCCAAATATGCGAGTTATATTCAAGTTTTGGACGAATTACATCCAGATCAGAAGGGGTGAAACATTTCCTGCACCGTCGGAAAAATCCTAAGCACCTAGCAGCATTTTTGGCAATGTCGAATATATGATTATCCCATAAGAGGTGATACACATACCGAGTACTGAAAGTTGATTAGTTCCCTGGATGCAAGTGCCACTCATGGATAGCGGCAACGGGGCTAAGTTACGCTTAAAAGACAAGAGACACCATTGAGTTTTGAAGTATTAAATCTAACATGGATAGTAATTAACCATTTGGACAATACTGTCGAGATCGAGATTTAATGAGCTTAACATACGCTGCCATTGAAATTCCACATCCGAAGGACAAGGATGTGAATCTAGAAACGAATATGAAGAGCTAAGGGTACTGTCGTCAGTGAAACAGTTTAATGGATTAGAAGGAGCAGACGAGAGATCATTTATGAATATAATAGAGTCAAAAACAAAACGTTTCCATGACCTTGGAAAGAAGGACGCCTCCTTTAGGGGCAGGCTGGACAAATGCTGTTTTCTATTCGCTCGGAAAGAGACCTTAAGAGTACGTGGTTTTGCCAGCGTTGAAGAGGACCCTTCAGAACAATAGGGGGGATACTATCCGGGTCAGCGGTCATTCAGCACTCTTACAACTGCACGAGTGCGAAAGACGATTCGTCTCATAAAATCGGTTACGCTCTTAGGAACAGGAGGCCTTATGACACGCTCTGGTAGCGTCGAATTAACAACAAACTGTGCTGCAAGCAAATTGGTTTTATCAATCGAGCTTACATAGGGAACGTCATTGTAGACAAGCTTGGTATTTCGTACGTTTCTTAAAAATATGGCATGTGAAACCATCCGGTTGAAACCACATTTTGTCCACGTCTATTATGGACTTCCAATTCGGACTAAAAATAATCAGTAATCGTAGCGCGATAAGGCTGATCACTCATAGTAATGTGACGATCGTTATGGTCGATGAAAAAATGTAGCCCAATAAAGCCCAGCAAAGTGCACCAAACGTAAAGAAAATGTGAATTTTCTCCTGTCCAATAACGCATATTTTGCTTAGCTATCGGGCCATTGAGATAGGGGGAGAGTTACCACCAAAACTAAATTTCGGTTGCACGTTCGTGTTCTTTACCATGATGCAAATGTTGAGTTTACTGACAATGACAGTTCGATGATTATTGAGGGGTTGCGTTTACAAATTGTCAAGTCCCTATTGTAAAACCTTTTACATATTCTTATAAATTGTTTTATTGATGAGTTTAATAAAATGTTTTAAATCTACAAATTAAATTTCAAGGACAACATCCATGACGACAGTTATATTTTGGGAAACATTATCGTTAAGGTATTTTTATAGCTTAAGACATACGGCTGAGAGGATACAATTATGCGTCGATGCCAATAAAAAATCATAAAAAAGAAATTCTCGGACTTTGACTTTAAAGCAATTGTTTTTTTTTAATAAATAAAACAGACGTCTTCATAAAAAAGCCTTTTGCGGGCCTAAAAAAAAGCTCATATATGTAAATAAAATTTGAAGAAAATTTAAGCTCATTTAGTTTTGTTTACTAATTAAAATTTATTTGTATATCATTATTGTATACAATTTTTAAACGTTTTTTTTTAATTGATTTAACAAAAACTTCAATGTATGTACTGTAAAAAAAAAAACAATTATACATATAATGCTCATAAAATTTGAACTCTACAAAAATATGTTAATGAAAATTTTAAGAAGAAAAAACAGACATTTTTCATAAAATATTCAAAAATGTGTGTATTCATCTAGCGGCAAAATATTGTGTTTACAACTTAAGAATTTTTATTTGATTACCTTAAGCACCACACCTCCAGCAGTGGAACAATAATTTTCGCTTTCAATTTTCCTTTGATGGACACAAAAAAAGATAAACAAATTATAATCAGTGAAAATTATCCCATATAAAATTAAATGTGAGCTATTTTGAGTAATAGTTTAAGAAGAAGCAAATATTATTATTTGTGATGTGATAACGTTTACCCGTAGGTATAAAAAGACTAAAACCCCCGTGCGTCGTCGTCGTCGGGTAATGGAAAATTTTCTGAAGGATGATCGAAAACGAATAAAATCTTTTACCAAACAAAGAATATTTTATGTTTTCTTATCAATTATGACCTCGTTCTATTTAATGATTTCCATTTGGGTCCTTTTAATGTATATTAAAATAGCTATTAAAACGATAAGAATTAATATTTTTTTATAATAAGATGCTTTTAAACATCAAGAGTTATTGAATGCATTAGCGAGAGAGCATTCATATTGTAACTTATTGGCAAAAATATTGAAACCCACATTTAGTATAGATATTGTGTTAAAGTTGATAATCTTTGACAGAAACTGATGTAGTCACAATCACAACACAAATTTTATTCGAAAATGGAAAGTTTTTTAAAAATCTAAGAATAGCATTTTTTTATTAAAAATAAAACAATAATAATAAATATGTTGAATTAAGCAACATTTAACTCTTAACTCTTAACTCTATTTTATTATGTTTAACACTTAAACTATTGTTGTGAACTTACCATAATTCTAAACCCTATACATTTTCTATAATACTTGCTATAATAATTTTTGTACTTAACTTAACCTCAATTATATTTTATTCAATTCTTTTTTATAATAAACTGAAGTCAACTCGAGTCGACACTTTTATTCGTTTATATCCTCGACATCCTAAAATAATTTTAACAGGTTATGGGCCCAGTCCCTTCGGAATAAAAATTAAAGTAAATTAAAATAGTTATTTTTTGACACAATAACTTCTTTTACTGGAAAAATCCCACTTTTTAATGGGGAAAATTATTTAACATGGAAGCCTCAAATGGAGGCAGTTTTGCACAAGAATCGTTTGTTAAAAATTGTGCTGGGACTGGAAACTAAACCATTAACAGATGCTGCTAAAATCGAGGAATGGAATACGAAGGACATGGATGCTAGATGCGAGCTTATTATTGCTATGGAACCCGCCCAAGTATCTCTCGTGCGATCTTACACTACGTCCAAGGAACTTTGGGATTTTTTAAAGAACTCGTTCGATCGAAAAGGTACTCGTCAGAAGGTGGAGGAATTTCGTAAGTTTATTAATGTAAAAATGCTTGAAGATCAAAATATGGAACAATATCTTATTAATTTCAACTTAATTGTAACACGGTTGCGAGAGATGGATGCAAAGCTGGATGATGAGCTGTTGGTGATGGTGTTGCTGGATGGATTGCCGGAGAGTTTTAAGGACATACAAGCTGCTTTCGATGCAAGCAATGAATTTCCGAAAATGGACGTTCTGCGTGCTAGACTCCTGGAGGTGGGTGATAAAAGGGAGACAACAATTGATCGGAAAGATGATGCACTTAAGGTTAAGTTTCATAAAAGAAAACCACATGCGCAGCAACCAGGTACGTCAAAACAAAGTTTTAATTATAATTGTCATCGATGCGGCCGCATATGAAAAAAGACTGCCGTGTTAGAATTGAAAAGGAAAAATTACGTTTAGTCGAAGATAGTTCTCAAGAGGAAGGTTTTATGACGAGAGAATTACAAGAAAGTACACAATTTTAAGGAATTTCACAGAATGTTAGCGCAATCAACAATAGTTGCACATGTGCTGTGACAAGAAATTCTTCATAAGTCTAGACACCAACTACTCCGGTCAAGTACAAGTTGCAAATAAAAAATCAGCTAGTGTCGAGGGCATAGGAACAGTTCAGTTAGAGATCAAAGTAAATGGAGAACAAGCAAAAATTTGTTTTTATCGTACTCTCTATGTTCCAACTTTGAGAAGTAATCTTATTTCGACAAGCAAAGCTACTGACAATGGGTGTAGAGTTTTGATAGAAGGAGCACGTGCACAAATATTTCGTGGTGATAAGCTGTTGTTAGAAGCTGTGAAACGAAAGGGTTTGTACTCAGTTGTACTTTCATTGAAAGAAGAGCAATGCAATAAAACAGAGAGTATTGAGCAGGCAAATAATCTTTTAGAATGTTGGCATAAGAGATATGGTCATTTGAATTGCACATCACTCCTCAAATTAAAAAATCACTCAATGGTAATAGGGTTGCCAAGTTTAAAAAACAATCAAATAGATTGCGTTGCTTGTATACGGGGAAAACAAACGAGAATGTCATTCCCTACAAAAACGGAAAAGTCTTCGAAGAATATTTTGGAAATTATACACACTGACCTATGCGGTCCCATGAACACTGAATCAATAAACAAAAACCTTTATTTTGCTACTTTTATTGACGATTACTCTCGTAAGGTCTTTATATATTTTTTGAGACAAAAGAACGAATACTTGAGTGTTTTTAAGAATTTTAAACAACAAGTTGAGAACGAGACAAATTTTAAGATTAAAACACTGCGGAGTGACAACGCTCGAGAGCTTTTGAGTGAAGATTTTTCCAAGTTCTTGTCCGACAATGGTATCAACTGACTGTCGAGTACACTCCACAACAGAACGGCGTAGCTGAGCGCATGAACCGCACGTTGGTTGAGATGACTCGTTGTTTCATGATTGAAGCGAATCTTCCTAAATTCTTATGGGCTGAATTGATTCTCACTTCGGCCTACATTCGGAATCATTGTCCTACAAATCTGAATGAAGAAAAAACTCCTGAACAGATTTGGACGGGTAGAGTACCGAACATTAGTCATTTTCGTCAAATAGGCTGCCGTGCTTTTGTTCTGAACAAAGCCCTAGGCAGATCAAAACTAGATCCAAAAAGCGATGAATATGTCCTAATTGGATACTCGGTGGAGTCCAAGGCATATCGTTTGTGGAAGAGAGGGTCGAGAAATGTTATGAAAAGTAGAGACGTGCGTTTTATTGAAACCATTGATATCGAACAACCTGAAACAGAAAACAGTAATTTTTATGAGTATAATATAAACAACTGGAATAAAATAGAAAAGGTAGTAGAGGTACCTCAAAAGCCAAAGAAAATTAAGAATGAAGAAAGAGAATAAGAATGGAAAAAAGGAAACGAATGAAGACGAATATGAAAAAACCAATGATACAGAAAATGTTACATGCGGAAACCAATCTAATAATAGAGGGGATATTCAACTAGAACGACAGCAAACGAGTAAGGATTCTGAGCCCATAAGCAATAGACTTAGGTCACATTATCAAGATGAAGTATTTGTGGAATCAGCCTTAACTACCAGTTTTCTTGAAGATCCAACCAATTTCAGAGAAGCTATGAATTCTCCTGATGCTAATGAATGGTCTTTAGCAATGAAAGACGAATATCGCTGTCTTATGCAGAATAATACTTGGACTTTGTGCGAAATACCAGTCAACCGTAAAGCCATAGGGTCTCGGTGGGTCTTCAAGTCAAAATATAATCCAAATGGAACGATTGAGAGACGTAAGGCGAGACTTTTCGCTAAAGGTTATAACCAGAAATTTGGAATCGACTATGTGGAAACTTTTTCTCCGGTCATACGTCAAAGTTCACTTCGTCTGATTTATGCTCTCTCGGTTCAGTATGATTTAGAACCCCATCACCTGGATGTGTTAACAGCATTTTTAAACGGAAAACTTAACGAGGAGATTTACATGAATCAACCTGAAGGTTTTATCGACAATGATCATCCACAAAAAGTTTGCCGCCTGAATAAAGCGCTTTATGGATTGAAGCAGGCAAGTCGACAATGGCACACAACATTAAATGAAAAGCTGGAAAACTTGGCTTTATCCCAATCAAAATACGATCATTGTGTTTACTTTAAAATCAATAAAGAGGAAATTACTATTATAGGAATATATGTAGATGATATAATAGTAGCATCAAATTTAAAATTAAGAATAAAATTAATAAAGCAGAAGCTGGCTGAGAGTTTTGATATAAGAGATCTTGGGCATCCTTCTCTTTGCATAGGACTTGAAATCAAAAAGCAATATAAAACTTTATCAATCTCTCAAACTCGTTACATAAATAATCTTTTATTTAAATATAATTTACAAAACGCCAAACCAAATTTTATTCCTATGCAGGTCAAACTTAAACTTGAAAAGCAACCAACTGTCATTGGAGAACGTGCTGCTGTTGAAACACAAAAGTACCAAGAATTAATTGGATCCTTGATGCATCTTGCGGTATTTAGTCGACCTGATATTGCATACAGCGTAAGCAGTTTAGCACAATTTGCCCAAAATCCTAAGAGACAACACTGGAATTCTGCGATTTACTTAATGCGGTATCTTACTTTGACAAAAGACGCAAAACTAATTTTTCGAAAAACCAATATGCCTCTGATAGGCTATGTTGACGCGAGTTGGGCTGAAAATGTAAATGATAGGAAATCTCAAACCGGTTCCTGTTTTATATTTTCAGGAGCTTCTATCAACTGGGAATCCAAAAAGCAACAAACAGTGGCAACATCTAGCGCAGAAGCAGAATATATTGCACTATCTGAAGCTGCCAAAGAAGCTTATGCACTACGTTTTCTATTAGCTGAACTTAAAGTTAATGTAGCGGAACCTACGATAATCCATTGCGACAACCAGAGTGCACAACAAATCGCAAATTATGGAGGCAAGCAATCAAGGACGAAACATATGGATTATAAGTACCATTTTATCCGAGAAGCAATTGAGAAAGGGGTAGTTAAAATCAATTATCTCCAAACTGAACTCATGGCTGCAGACGGATTGACAAAAGCGGTTCCTAGAGATAAACATTTGTTTTGTTTCCAATCATTTGGAATGAAGTTTGAACATATGTAAATGTTGACGAGGAGTGTTGAATTAAGCAACATTTAACTCTTAACTCTATTTTATTATGTTTAACACTTAAACTATTGTTGTGAACTTACCATAATTCTAAACCCTATACATTTTCTATAATACTTGCTATAATAATTTTTGTACTTAACTTAACCTCAATTATATTTTATTCAATTCTTTTTTGTAATAAACTGAAGTCAACTCGAGTCGACACTTTTATTCGTTTATATCCTCGACATCCTAAAATAATTTTAACAAAATAAAATATAATAATGTAATCATGAATTGTTATTCATGCATCGCAAGATTCATTGACGAAGCATAATGCATCGAGTGGCTACGAAATGAGACATTACTACAATGAATTTGCCGCAATTACCTGTCACACTGTCATTAACGATTCTCCCTAAGGGAATAGAAAAATAATTAATTGGTAACTATAATTATTCGTATAGGCAGGGCCGGATTTCAGGGAGGGCAACCGGGGCGGAAGCCCGAGGCCTCCACAAACGGGGGGCCCCACAATAGAGATTTCGGAAAATTTTTGTTTCAAATTCCAACTAGTAAACACTAGTAAACATCTTTTCCTTTGATATGTATTTTTTTGTTGCTCTTTTACCTTTACCTACAGCCAACAGTACTTTGTACATACATGATTATTTAATTATATTAATCTTAAATAACAGAAATCATTGATCTAGATTTGTTCACACCAATCAGGCAATCAGTGAAATCAAATGGCCCTGATAAGAAGCACTTCCAATTCACTACCCATCTTGAGGGAGTACCCCAACCGCTTAATGGCTGAGTGGGGTAGTACTTGCCCGCAACCTCGGAGGTTGGGTATTCGATTCCGTGTCTCGACAATTTTTTGTTCTTATATATGTATATATGTACATACATATAAATTAATTGCTGTATATGAAGAATCGGTGTTCTTCAATTCTTGGAAAAATCAATTATTATTGACTAATTGGTAATTTGTTTCATATTTCTTTATGCAGTCAGGTATGCAGTTTGATAAGCAAATAACTATTATTGTGATTAAATGCCATCAATTATTATTCACGAACTTTACTGCATGCAAGAAATTGAAAAAAAATGATAGTCGGTCAATAGTAATTTATTTGTATAATTATTGAAGAATTTCGATTTCGATTGTCATACAAAATCCATCTCATCGTGACAAGCTCGAAAATCAAAATTTCAGAGCTACAGTCCCAAACCTCGAAATTGCATTGAGAATGTATTTGGTTTTGATGTTAACAAATTGCACTGAAGAGCGCTCATTTTCAAAAATGAAAATTATAAAAAATAGGCTCCGAACCACGATGGGACAAAACCGTCTATCGAAGCTTTCTCTCCTGAGCATTGAAAGCGATTTACTCCGAGAACTGGATTTCAACGAAATCATCAACGATTTTTCGGCGAAAAAAGCTCGAAGGTTCCGTTCGTTAACCCTAAAATTTAATTTCAGATAATTCTTTTTTCCGTTTATATTTATATGCATGTGTTTGTTCAATACTAAAGGAATCTACTTGGTTTCACAATAAATTATTTATTGAAAAACTCGAGTGAAAAAAAATGGTTTACTTTATTTTGAAAATAATTTGTGGTGAGGGGGCCTCCGATCCTCTAAATCCGGCCCTGCGTGTAGTCGTGATTTGTGTAAAGAGTATTGTTTAATCCCACGTGTATAGATACGAAAAATGTACATACTCGTACATATATGTACATACATATGTATAGGTACAGTCGACTACCCCAAATTTATCTCTAACTCAAACTATTTCGTCATATTTTTCATATTAAAACCATCCTCTAAGTCGAATTCTTCTAAGTCGAAATTCCCCCTAACTCGAACAAATTCTTTAGATTCTTAGACTATTTTCAATCCCTCTATATCGTTAACAGAGATTTATAAAATTTAAATTTTACAAAAGTTAACTTTAAAAGAACTTCATTATTAGTTTGGTAGATAATGTGTGTCGTGTGAGCGACATTATTATTTTTTACAATTCAGTGCTAAGTTTAAAAAAAAATTGAATAGATTAGATCTTGCCACAAAGATTCTTTTCATTGCAGAAATTGAGAAGGAAGTTGAAAAGAAAAAGAAAATTACTGAAGATTTTTTGCGTTCCCAAGAATACTTTTTCTTCGATGTGGGCTGAAAGAGAAAAAAGTAAGTTCTCAGCAAGATTGTTCTAATATAAGTGGTAAACTTTAGCGGAACAAAGTTTTTGAGTATGACAAAGTGTTGACAAAGCTGTTTTCAAATGGTTTGAAAGTATGTGGGCAATAGTTTACCTGCAAGCGGTGCAATCTTAAAATATAAAGTGATGGTTAAAGTACTTTTGTTGATAATAATAAAGCCAATGAACAACAGATATAAGAGCTTGTTCGAGGATTCAAACCGGACGATTTTTATAATGTCGATGAGACAGGATTTTTTTTACAGATGTTTGTCGACACGTACCTAGGCTTTGAAAAATAAAATGTTTTGGAGGGAAGTATAGTAGAGAAAGAGTAACATGCCTTGTGGTGTCCAACATGACACGCTCAGAAAAGCTTAAGGTGTTATTCATCGGATAGATAATAATTTAATAAAATGAAATCTTTGCCAGTTGATTATGAAGCCAACCAACGTTTTTTGATTGCGGCAGATCTTTCTACTAGTTGGCTTTTAAAACTCGATGTTAGGTTTAGACGACCAAAGCGCAAGGTATAATTGTTAATCAATAATTGTTTTGCCCGCCCAAAACAAGTCAAGGAGAAATTAAATTTTATAGAACTTGATTATTAATCCCCACTCAACATGACCTCAATAGTTCAACCGATGGACATGGGCATTATACAAAATTTAAAAGTTCATTATAAACACCTTATACTAGCCAAGATCCTTACTGTTTGGGAAACCGAAAAAGGGGACTATAATATAGCACTACTAGACTGTGTATACTAGGTTTCAATGCCGTGCTTACAGGATGTAACTTTTTTGATAATTGAAAACTGTTTTAAAAAGGCCGGCTTCAAGGACCAGACTTGGGAATATGAATATGATATTCCGCTTAGCAAACTAAGATGTGGAACCGACGCACGTCTACCATACCAATGAAATCGAGTGGATCTAAAACCCAGCTAACTGAAACTGATTACAATATTGCAGGCGTTAATTAAACGGATTATGTTGAAGTCGATGACGGTATTGTAGCTACAAAAATACTGGATAGCGAAACACAATTTTGGAAGAAATATTTCATGATGATGATGACAGTGAAGCTGATGGAGAAGCCGAAATAATGAACATCACAGTGCCAGAAAAGAATGTAATCGAAAATGCAATCGAAATATTGCAAATAGCGATTGAATTGACAAAAAATGTACCAAATGAGGTTCAAAACAGACTTTTCTAAAATAGAGTCATTTTTTACCCAAGCCAGTTTGACACATCAATTAAAAATTACTGATTTTATTATATTCAATAAAAAACAAAATAATAAACTCGAATTTAAAAAAAACTCCCTTTAAATCGAACTTATTATGACATCCCGTGAAAGTTCGACTTAAAGGAAGTCTTCTGTATGTACATTACATACATATACCTTATGGCATCAAAGTCGATTCTAATGGGTGTTTTTTTTCAAAAGTGAAGTGATTTATTTAAGTTTGAAATTTTAACGTGAGTACAAAAATAATGGTTTTGTTCGAAATACGTATCGAGCGATGAAGTTCACTTTTGGTTGAAGGGATACGTCAGTAAACAAAACTGCCGTAAGCCGGTTGACTATTTTCTGTGAGGATATGTAAAGTTGCTAGTCTACGCTGATAAGACCGAAATGATTGACCACTTGGAGGATAACAATCGCCGTGTGATTGCCACTTATGTTGGAACAATTCATCGCCGGAATGAATTGAATGTCAGAAATCATATTTAAAATAATAATGCCACTAGATAAAGTAAATGTCAATTATGTAAATTTCCCGTCAATTTGAAAAAAAATATCATTTTTGTTTTGTTCAATTTAAAAGTTATATACCTCCAATAAAACACCCTTTATAATTATTATAGAAAACTGTGGTACTGTGTTTGAAGCCGATAATAATATTTTAATGAGAGAATTTCACTTTCAGTATTCGCAAAGAATTTGGTGCAACGTTGATAACAATAGCTAATTGTATTGTTTGTAAGACAGTCAAGGTTTTTTGAAATGATTTAACAGACTTTAAAAACGATTATCATTTATAACTTAAATTCGTTGTGTGATACCTAGACCTTAGAGGCTTTGTAATGATAAACAACACATTAGCTAGTAACTAAAACTTAGAAACTCTTACGGCCATATGATTGAACAAAACCGGTTCTTCAGCATTTAAAATTATTTGTTTTGATACTTTAAATTATTATGTTCTAAATAATAATGTTTGGGATAGACTGAATTGACATTTTTACGAAAATTAAAACATAAGAAACATTGATAAGCATTGAATTTCGACTCAAATATCTTTTTAAAAAATTAGATATAGTCTTCAAACTAATTTCATCTCGTAGAAAATATATTTTTCGACATTCAGTAAAATTTTTATAAAGTTAAAACAGCCAGATTTTTCATTAAAATCTACAAAAAATAGTACCTATCCAAAATTGGTAAAAATTGATGTTCGATTCTAGATCTCTCGTAAATAAATGAATGCAAAATGATTTTATTCTGTCCTGGTTATGGTGTAAGAAAAATTAAATCTGTATTTGCTTATATGTATACAGTGAATCAAAAAAGAAATCGGACATTCCATTCGATTCTTAATGCATTTTCCAAGTCTTTCTTTTTGGTACAGTTGTAGTTTGTAAGCTGATTGTCTAAGTAGCTCCATAAATGTTCAATAACATTCAGGTCTGATGATTGTGGGGGAGGTTTAATCAAATGTTTGCAGTTATACAAGAGCCATAACCGAGCATTTAAAGTCTTGTGTGTCTTGTGTTTTGGGTCGTTGTCTTGGTAGAAGTAATATTCTTCGCTGATTCCTCATTTTTTCAAAATTTGAATATATTTGTATTGATCCATAATTCCATCCACAATAACAAGATTTCCTGCACCAGCCGCCGACATACATCCCCATACCATAAGGGAGCCACCTCCATGTTTTACAGTAGGTCTCAAGTTTTTTTCCTTGAGCTCTTCATTCGGCTTTCTCCACACATATGTTTGTCCATCTGATCAAAATAAATTAAATTTACTTTCCTCAGAGAACAAAACACGATTCTAAAACGACAAATCCTTCTTTTGATAGCACCTTACGAACTCTAAATCTAATTTTTTTCTTGCCACTCTTCCATGAAAATTACTTTTTCGAAGCACTATTCTCACAGTTTCAGGGTTAACATCTTTTTGCAAGTATTTCTTTACCTCCGCCGTCAGCTTTGGTGCACTCATTTGGGTATTTTTTTGAACTTGTTTTACTATCCAACGTTCATCGCCTGCAGTAAACTTCTTAGGTCTTCCAGATTTTTGTAGATTTTCAACGGATTTTGTTGTTTTGAACTTTTTTATGATATCCCCTACCGTAGACTTACTTCTTTTAACAATTTCTGCAATAGCACGAACAGATTTACCTTCTTTAAAATGTTTTATTACTAATTTTCGCAATTCTATCAATGCGTTGTATAACCACGTTGTGCTTCCATTTTGACCGTTCTTATAACAACGCATATAATAAATCGAATAATCATCTGACATATGTATGTATGTAACGGCATTTTATTAACCTAAAAATAATATCTTTGTTCAGTTGCATAAAAAAAGATGAGTATACGACAGGGTGTCCGATTTCTTTTTTGATATTTTATTTGCGACCTTTTCTTTCTAAATTGAATTTCGACGGCCAATTATTAAGAAAAATATTTGCTAAATATTCATAATAAATAATACAAACTGTGGTTTGATGCCCAAATACGCAATTTTCAAACCTTCATCAAATTTATTTCGTGATTTAAGGAGCAAAAGATATGTGTCCGGATTCTTTTTTGATCAACTGTAAGAAATAAAAACTTTCAAGAAGTTCTACTAAAATTGGTAAGAATTAATTTTCTACTTAGAATCTCGTTAATAAAAATAAATTTTGAAATTAAACTATTTCATCATACGCAAAATATTGTTTATAGTTTTTAGTTAATTTTTTTTTTTAAATTCAACTGACAACTTAAAAAAAAAAACATGAAAACCTACAAAAACAACAAAAAACTGATACAAAATATTTTTCGACTAAAGTATTAGGAGGACAAAGAAAGAAATTGACTTCAAATAATTTAACTCACATAAAATATTAGTATGAATGTTTTGTAAAAGTCTTAAGCAAGCCAAACCGACAGACGGAGTGGAAAGTTATCAGTGTGGGTCGCATCGCAGCCTCTTTTTATAGAATTTGACCACTATACTTGAATAAAGATCGAAAAGAAATTGGTTTCAACTCCTGCAATCTCTAAGATATCACATGAATTTAAAAATATGCAATTTAAATGACAGAAGGTATTGCATTGAAAGTTTCAAGAAATCATGTGTTCAGTAGATTCAGCCAAAAGATTATTATCGAGATGAAAAATGCAAAAATATTGCTTTAAGTTTAGTATTTTTAAATATTCAGATAAAACCGATTTATCTACACTTTTATCTGGTCTGTTATCCATGGTTATTTTGATTATTTTAGATTGGATGTTATTACTCGACATAATTATTAAATGGCTCTTATGTCTATTTGTGAAGGCTCAAAAGTTGTGGTCTATATAAACGCTAGTATGTATAATGTCCTTCCACCTTTTGATGTAATAAATATGTAAATCTAAAATAAAGCGCACGAAAAGTAAATCGTTAAATGGTTTTAAATGCTTAGTTAAATTTTACACTTGAAAATGTCAGCGTCCGTAACATTTTACATTATGCAGCTTCTATTTATGACTTTATGATTATGTATTTTCGGAAAATGTTTTACTATTGCACATAAAATGTCCTTGTGGTCTGATATTTAATCCAAATCCTGAATGAATCTAAAAATTAGGTCTTTGGAAGAAGTAAAAACATTGCTAAACTGTGTTCTAATATCCTAGATCCCCAAATTTTAGGGTCTAACAAAGCGAAATTCTATCTCAAACTAGGATCTAAATCAGAATTTCTAACGCTTGAAAACTTGTTGTCGAAATGAGTTAGAACTCAATTGACTAGAACTTTTTCAAGAAATTTGCAGTTTAATAACTATTTGTCTTAATATGAAACTGTTTGTTTGTGCTTCCCCCTATTTGCAATTGAAAAACACAATAGCTATTTTCAAATTTGAAATTGCATCTTCCAGCCTTACTATCTCAACAACTGATGTGTAAATAAAACACGCTTGATGAACTCTTCATTTTTGTTAAGCAACGTTCACACTATAGTATAATGAAATTACCAAATATCATCACTCTTGACCAAGGTCATTTGATTTATAGTTTCTTATGATGTCTTTCACTATCAGTTAAAAAAAATCAAAAATTTGCTTATGATTGTTTTTAGTTCACTAAACTTTTATAAAGTGAAAGTTTTAAAATTATCTATATGTGTGTAATAGATGATGGGATACAATACATAACCTGTGCATGAATACATAATCATAATTTTATTCAATGTCAAGAACCTTAGTCACCTGTATTCACTTTTCAAAGTCATATACAAATAAATAAAAAAAAACTCGTTTATTTGGTTCTAAACACAATAATATGAATTGTTTTCAATATTCAAAACGAGTTTTTTTCCACACCATAAAATTTAATAATAATATAATAATATTTTTCAGTTCAGCTATCGAATGACAAACAAGGAAAACAAAAATAGAACTCTGGAATCTACTTATGTATGTTATTAGAATAACACCTATCACGATATTAACAACTTTTACTGAAAGGAAAGTATTATACTTGATTTAAAATTTAATAATATTATGTTTAAATTTAAATACACCAACGATATGAAAACTAAAATAAAAATTGCACATGGGTTAATAATTCGATGACAAGTAACTGACAAAATATTTGTATCTATTTATAATGCCACATATTAAAACGTTTTTGGGTCGGTAACCTAAGGTAATTATGAAATAATAATAATCCCACATGAATACAAAATAATAATGCTTTCATCCAAATGTCAATCCAATCAGATAAAGAATAGTGAAAAAAACACACATACTAACTTTTTTTATACTTTAAAATTTAAACTATGACATTTTTTAAGTGAAACTATAGAAATTTTGTTTACAGGTTTCTGAACTCAACAAACAACTTTTCATATCATTCTATTGAATAAAAAAGTAGACAACAAAAAAACAATACTTTATAATTAATTAGTGGGCATTTTATAAAATGTTGCTACCCGTTTTTTTTTTTAAATTTTTTTATACTAAATGGATTGAAATAAATTAATGAAATGAATAATTCTAAGCTTGCAGTACAAGAAGTAATACAATTATTGCCTTGCTGGGATTAAAATTTTGAAACTTGAGTTTGTTGAAATTTGTATGATAAAGAGATTACTGTCATAATTTGACAAATGTCTCAAGACTACGTATTTTGTTTTCTTAATTAATTTTTTACTAATGAGCATATTATGACCATAGTAAACTTTATGATAAGATCCGTGAACAAAAAAACCGATTACGTAACATAAAATATATCTATAAACAGATTAATTTCATTATTTCAAAAAGATTTCTCAAATGAAAATTCAATTTGGAAAGACCACTTCTCGAAATTATATAACGGCGATGACGAACCGAATTCCGCTGTAAGGGAGATAGAACCACTCAACCTAGGCGACGCAGATCAACAATTCCGCCTACCTGACCTCGACGAAGTGAAGATAGCTATATCTAAACTGAAGTCAAACAAAGCTGCTGGAGCTGACGGCATCGCTGCCGAACTATTCAAAGCAGTAGGCGATGAGTTGATAGGGAGCATGCACCAACTCATCTGCAAAATATGGTCGGAAGAAAGCATGGCCGATGAGTGGAATCTCAGCATAGTTTGCCCGATACATAAGAAAGGCGACCCTTAACATTGCATATAAGATCCTCTCTGCAGTATTATGTGAACGTCTGAAGACGTTCGTCAACAACCTGATAGGTCCTTATCAGTGTGGCTTCAGACCAGGAAAGTCCACTATCGACCAAATATTGATACTACGGCATATCTTGGAAAAAACCCAGGAACTTCAAATCAATAGCCACCATCTCTTTATCGATTTTAAAGCCGCGTATGACAGCATCTATAGGGAAGCTCTACAGAGCAATGTCTAGTTTTGGCATCCCTGTCAAACTTATCCGTTTATGCAGAATGATGATGGAGAATGCACACTGCTCTATTAAGGTCGGAAAAGATATCACCGATGCATTTGATGTCAAAAAAGGTTTTAGACAAGGCGATGCACTGTCATGCGACTTCTTCAACATCGTTCTGGAAAGAATTGTGCAAAACTCAACCGTCAACACTAGAGGCACAATCTTCCAAAGGTCCATCCAATTACTCGGATACGCAGATGATATTGACATAATTGGAAGATCAAAGCGTGATGTCAGTGGAGCGTTTTTGAGCATTGCGACGGAAGCGAAGAAGATGGGTTTAGTGGTCAATGAGGGCAAGATCAAGTATATGCTGTCATCAAAAAAGGACATTGAACAACGACGTCTAGGACAAAACATCACCATGGACAGCTATAACTTTGAGGTAGTTAAGGACTTTGTCTCTCGAGCATCTAAAATCACCATCCCTATTCTCATTTATGGCGCTGAGGCCTGAACCCTGTCAAAGAAAGATGAGAGCGTCTTAGGATGCTTCGAGAGAAAATAGAGGAATAGAGGAGAAGATATAAAGTCCAAAAGCTAGGTCATGTAGAGCAAATGGACATCAACGGTCCAGCCCGGAAGGTCCGCGAATCCAATCCCGAGGGACGGCGCAGTATAGGAAGACCGCGACTCATGTGGCGCACGCAGGTGGGTAAAGACCTCAACCAACTTGGCGTGCGAAACTGGAGACAGCTAGCTAGGGACCGAGCTGGCTGGAGACGCATGTTGGTTGAGGCCCAGGTCCGCCACGGACTGTATCGCCACCTTCAGTAAGTAAGTAAGTAAGAAGGAACTAAAAAAGGAACAACAGACATCTGTTGTTTTTTCATTATTCCATATTAATTTGCAAAAATAGCATTTTTGATACATTGATAGTGATTTTTTATTTAAGACGTGTGGTTTTCAATCTGGCAACACTTTTATCGGAGTTGGTCTTTTTGATAATGATGAATTCATAATGAATAAACTTACTCTTGAACAATGTTTACAAATCGTGCAACTTTTTGTGAGCCCAATATCTCGCGTCATGGGCCTGGGGCGTGGCCTCCGAGATCATGCGATTTCAGACCTCTGAAATATTTTTTTTGGGGATATGTATGAAGTCGATTGACGCCTTGGAAGAGAATATTCGTCGGATTATTGCTGACATACGGTTAGGCCTTTTGGCTAGAATTTATTCAAGCTAGCTCGGCCAGAAACCATTTTTAAAACATAATGGGAATCTCCGCTCTTATTATTATTAAGCTTAGTTCTTGGCCATAAAATTAAATTATATGCGTTTTATTTCTTCTCGAAAAATACACGTCCAAAAACAGCCTTTACAACTAAAGGGTGTGTGGCGGCCGATTCATATTTTCGAAATAAAATAAAAACGTGTTCATAACCGAAACAGTTGCGTAAAATAAATAAATTGGGTGGCGCAACAGTCCGTTTGAGAACAAGGGCCTAGTGAAAGACAACTCTCAACCATTCCTGTGTGCGAGTACTGTTGTCA
The DNA here is from genome assembly GCA_920104205.1 of Eupeodes latifasciatus. Lineage (NCBI taxonomy): Eukaryota > Metazoa > Arthropoda > Insecta > Diptera > Syrphidae > Eupeodes > Eupeodes latifasciatus. Next base: position 170,618,901 of record OV049924.1, on the reverse strand, counting down.
GGGGTGGATAGTTGCGTAATCTGTCAAAAATTTGCAGTGAGTACTTTTAAAATCACTGGAAAGCTAATTTTTTCCACAACGGATTCAAAACTCATATCGACGAAAGCAGTAAAAACAAACGAAAAGCATTACAAAATCTCAAATATTATTATCGTAGAAATTGTTACGATATTGGAAAACGAACGATCGTTTTTGTTTCGCTTTTTATTGAATCTGAACCCAGTTTTGAAAAGTCTTCAATAATGACGAAAAAAACAGACGAAGATTAATTCTAAGTTTTTAAAAGTCATTACTTTTGGCCTTTAATCATCTTAACAAAATCTTATTTTGATCGACGATTGCTTTACTGAAATAAATGACAGAAAAAAATAACAAATTGGCAGCATGGATTTAGGATAAGTGCCAATAATTATTGAAAATATTTTTAGGAAAAAAAAGATAATGTGTAGTGAAGATTTTTGTATTTTAAAAATCTCTATATGGATCGAAAATCTGGCAAATGTCAGATATAGAATGTAATTTTTATATGTATCTACCTATAGCTTTGATAAAATGACGAAAGTGTCTTTGATTGATAATTGACAGTATTTGATTTCTTTCATGAAACCTATAAGTTTGTTCTGCGTATGACTTATATAAATAATTTTCTAAAGATTTGTGGGATGTGAAAGAATCATGCTGTATTATATTATATACATATTATGTACATATATATGTATATATATTATTATATTAAGGACCTAAAACACCTTTATTATAAGTATTGTACCTATATGTACTCTAAACATGCTTACAATTTTTTCATGGAGACTGATATCACTTAATTCACTTACGAATGCAGAATCAAACGAATGATGGTATTAAGCTCATGTCAAATAAAAATTCGAGTACAAAATGTTAGTTGACACTCGTTCCTGAACATTTTGGATCCCAAAATAAAGCTTATAAAGATACTAAAATCCAGAACGATTAGTTTTTACAATGGTTACATTTTAGCGTTTCAGTTTTCAGGTCTAAATATGCCTCTATGCATTATATCATTAAGATTAATGTCTAATTTTGAGGGTTTTGAAATACGTATATATTAATTAAATATATGGATAGTTTATGTATATTTCATTTAAAAAGAAAATATGAGTCCTCGAAAATAAGAGCGTTTTTGTTTAACTAACAAAAAAACTTAGTTCTGATCAAGTTTGTCGAAAGGAATTCAAAATTCTTAAGTTTTAGTATATAACATAGTATCCCCCCATCCCTGACATTACTTGCACACAGGAATGGTTGAAAGTTATAAGTCACTAGGTCCTGTTTCCCTACGGACTGTTGCGCTACCTAGTTTATTTTTGCCCCAACCGAATACTTAATGGAAAGCAGCAAAGCGTCTAAAAAGACCCCAAACATAAATCCCTCAGTAAAATCTTAAGATAATAAATGGATCGAAAACCATAAATAAAAAGCTGTTCTTTTTGCTGAAAATTTAGCAAATGTTTCTGAACCACTCCAAGCAAATACGGCTACAGATCCCTTACTGTTTGTTGCTAGTAACGACGAATATGAAATTCCTTTTAAAAGAAGCAAGAAGGACGTGTCAACATAAGTTGTCTAATAAATAATCACCAGGGTACGATTTATTACTGCTCAAGCTTTGAAATAATTGCCCACGATAGCCTTTAAAACCTCCAATTCATAATACACGAATGCTGTAAACTTAGATATGTATGTACCACAACATTGGAAAAGTGCAGAAGACTGTTATATTTAAACAAGGCAAGCCAACAACAGAAGTAACATCTTACAGATAATTATCGCTTATACAAATCTTGGGAAAAGTTTTCGAAAAACTACAACTGACAAGGCTCAGCAAAATAATTGAAGAAAGGAGACTGAATTCAAACCATCACTTTGGATTTGGAAATAAACATTCCACGATAGACCAATAGCATTGAATTACGGATGTTGTAAAAAGAGCACTTAAAGAAAAAATGTATAAAAATAAATAAATTGGGTGGCGCAACAGTCCGTTGAGAACTAGGGCCTAGTGATTTACAACTCTCAACCATTCCTGTGTGCGAGGACTCTTCTCAGGGATGGGTGGGACCTACAATTTTAAGCCGAATCCGAACGGCTATTTTGAGAAAGCACTTTTCATGACAAGAATTAGTCTTGCAGAATTTGTCAATTCCTCGCACGAGGCAGTACCCGTGAAAAAAACTTTAGATGGCATAGGCAGGGATCGAACCCAAGGCCTCTGGCATGACAGTCCAACGCACTAACCATCATGCCACGGGTACTACAAAAAAAAGTATGCTCGGCTATATTCTTTGATGTTTCTCAAGCCTTTTACAAGGTTTTGTATACTTGGGACTTGAGTACAAACTACATAGAGGCCTTCCCAGGGAGCACCACAAAATACCGAAATCTTATGTTAGAAACCGACTTTTTAGAGTATCTTACCACCAAAAGTACTCGGAACTAAAGAAAACAGAAGCCAGTTTACTCCAAGGAAGTGCCCTACGACCAACCAATTTCAGTGGATAAGTAAAATCAAGTGTTTGGACGCGAAAATGGCGTATCAAATTAAATGAAACAAAATCGACGAATATACATTTTAGAAACAAAAACTTATACAATGTTACAAATTCTGTAAACAGTTCAGAAGAATGTCTTTGGATGCAAAGCTTTAATGAAAAGGGCAAACCAAACTGTGGGGCTGTATAAAAAAATACAATGCTGAATCTTTCCTTAAATTCTAAAACAAAGTCCTTCTTGGAATGATAAATGACCATTTGCATATTAGAAACATAACGATCTACATACATCATGGCCTTCAAATTAAAATGGTTACAGAAGTGGTTAAAATACAAGCTGTACACGAACATAGTTAGTTACTGCAAAGCTATACAAAGTCCAAAATGGAGACCGTCTTAAATGGACTAGACAATGTTTGAAGATTAAAAAGAACCTCATGAGCTGGTGGTCTATAAGCTTTGTGAAAATGTGAAAATGTTGCTCTGAAGTGCTAATTTAAAAAAAATGTATTAACTACTAAAATATAAAAAAATACATAAATTTTGACAAAACAAAAAGTTCCAAAATGACTCCCAAATTAGATCATAGTTCATAAAACTACTTGTAATAAATTTTTAAAAACTTTGATTATGTCTCATAAAACATCAACAAATAAACATTCATATGTGTATGTGTTTTATTAACAAAACATTCAATCATGAGTCATAAAGTTAAGTTGTTGCCTTGAAACCTTCTTAATATATTATCTTTTAGGCCTTTACCGACGACGAGCGACGACGATAAGATAAACCTTTATAAAATATTCGTTCGAGAAAAAAAATTAATCTACGTTTGTTTTAATTGTGCCACTGTTACTTTATTTACCAAAACCTTTACCAATATTTACCTGCAATTAACATTGTAATCTGATACACGGTTACTTTTGTTTATTTCTTTTTCTGGAGTATTATTCCGATTAATAAATTTATTATCACATAATAATACCTCTGATAGAAGTTGTTTTACAACAAAACAATAATAATCATAATAATGTTTGTATGTTTCGTAACTCGAACAAAAATTTAAGTACATAGGAAAAATTTACTTCAACTCTCGTTTTGATTATTTTGTCTTTCTTATTAAATAAATTTCAGTTCATTTTTATTTCATTTTCATTTTATTTAATTTATTTAATATAATTTCTAGGATCTAGGTTATGAAAGCATTGTTATTATTTGTGTTTATTTGTTGTTTATATAAACTCGTTATGCAAAATTTATTTTTGGAGCAAATGTGTCGGATTTTTGCTTCTGTTTAAAAACTGTTTCATGTTTTCATAAGACCTCAAATCACCTTAATTCAACGTGTATACATTTTTTGTATTTATACATTTAAGAACACTTTATCTCGATTCTCGTGATGATTTTGTCATCCTGTCAATTAAAAAGAATTTTGTCATCTTTTTTAAATCATAAATATTTATTAATTGGCTTTGGTATTTTATTGATTTTTGGTATTTTTAGTTGTGTTTTGGTCGTTTTGATTTTTGAACTTTTGACGTATTACAAAATTGGACGTTCTAAATAAGAGATTTACAACACCATTAATATACAGGGTAATTCTTCTTCCGGCTTCGAGAGTAAAGTTAAAAAACACATTGTTGACAAACATTTATTTCATTATAAATTTTGGATTTGCCATTAAATGTTTAAAAGAACATATAATTCATATGGCCGTTTCGGAGAGATTCACAACAAGCAATTCTTTTAAGGTGATTTGTAAACACTTTTTCTTCCCATTTTTGGCGGTATCTAATTAACTAATGTAATCAATGTTGATTTTAATTGTACTGCCTATAAAGCTGGCATAAACATTATGTTTTGAGTAGAAAAAAATATAACGGCCATTATCGTAAATGGAAAACATTATGACACTTCAAATGACAGCTTAATGATGTCCTAATTTATAATCAGAGTTTTCGACCTCTAAATTTGTGTTGTACAATTATCTTCTACGATGTTAAGGCAAATAAATTAACTACAAATTGAACCTAAAGTTGTGCCTGTAGATGTACCTAACGGTTTTCAAAAATTATTTAAAATACGTTTTTTACAAAAAATCGCCGAATTAATACTAAAAAAAGGAAACTGAAATTGACAATTTGCCATAAGTTATACCATAACTCTGGAGTTAGAAGATTGGGGCAAAAAAAAAAAATGTATGGGATGGGCGGTCATTTGTTAGAAAAGTGAGTTAACAAACAAATCCAAAGATTGGAATATCTACAACAGCCTGGAAAATAACCAGAAAATCGTTAATTTTGTTCAAGGCCAAGGGGGATCCAAACTTTTAATCACACACTTAACATAAAGATGCGTTTTTGAGAACCGCTTAAAATATTCTCTAAAGCAGGCTGACAAAATTTAAATAAATAATGTGTATCTTAGTCTTACATTTACATATTTCAAGGGCTTAAGTGACAATTTTAGTTATTAGAATATTTTAGAACACTGTTGTCCAGTAAGACGATTCCCTACATATGAAAACATGAAAAGATTCCACCAGTTTTCTAAATATGCCATTTTTAAGAGCTAAAATACAATAGTTTAGAGGGTTTTTGATTTACTGTTTTGGGCGAACCTTTTGAAAATATTTGGATCTTAAAGAAGTCAACAAAACTTTTTTTGAATTTAAGGAAATAGGTGCATTTGAGTACATAATTTCTATTAAAATTAAATAAAAACAAATAAAGTTAAACAAATAAGTTGGGAAGAAACTTTAGTGTGTCACTTACAAACTACACGTTGCAGAATCTCTGTTCACTTTAGTTTTCGAAAGAAACGTTCATTTTGTTTTTAATTAGCCTTTGGTTTAACGATAGTGTCACTTTTGTCATGTTTGGGACATTTATATTTCTGCAATTCGTGTTTAAATCTCAGTTCTAGAGCATACAAAGAAAATTCCCTTTACAAAGTAGATTTCTTTAGCTTTTTAAGATCTTAAAAATTTTGTATTTAATAGAAAATCAATTTTGAAAGAAAAAAACAGTTTAAGAAAGCCGTACACTATTTATTTGCGTAAAAAAAATAAGATTGGATTTAAGACGAATTTCAGAAATTTAAAGGCAAATATGGTATTGGCGATCTCTTATTCAAGGTTTCTTCTTAAGGACCAGCTGGCCAATGCGACCCTCCCCCCTTCATTTAGTATTGCCACTTTAAAGCTAAATGAATTTTCTTCATTTTGACACCAATCGCGTCATTTTGTAGGGTCTCATTTTTCACAGAAATACTTGAAATTTTCGAGTGAATAAACATTTTTTTACTTCCCACAGGAAGTGATTGTGATCTGTCCAATTTTCAAATTGAAAATTTTGACATTTTTCGACGTTTCAAGGTCACTAGGATCTAAATAAGAGATTTTAAGAGAAATGGCTGTGTGGTCGTGTGTACGAATGTTCAGCAAGATTTTTTTGTGGTTCATATCTCACGAACCAGTAGAGATATCGACTTCAAACAAATTTTGTTATATATGTATGTATGTACAATGCAATACCAATTCAAAAAAAGGGAACATTTTGGTTAACCCAAAATATCTCACGAACCAATAACGCTAGCGACTTGAATTAAATTTTATATTGTAACATGATACCAAACTAACGAAATTAAAAAAAAATCCACTGACAGTTTTTTTATCAATCAAATAACTAAACAAAAAAAGAGGCTGGGATGCGACCCACACTAATAACTTCCCATCCCGTCTGTCGATTTGTCTTGCTTAAAAGTTTGTTTATATGTATCAATTTTAATCAAATTTGCGTACTATTTTTTGTAGATTTTATTTTTTTATGAAAAAACGGACTGTTGGATTTTTATAAAAAAATTACTGAATATCGAAAACAATATTTTCTGTGAAATAAAATAAGTTTGAAGCCAATATTTTTAATTTTTGAAAAGCTTTTTGAGTCGAAAGTAAATTTTTTGAATAAAGAATGATATTGACTTCAAATTATTTATTACATACAAATATTGTTATGCCTCTGTTTTGAATTAAGCTTATATACGAATTTATTATGTACCTATAGTTTTGTTTGTAATTTATAGGGCCAATTTCTTGACGAAGTTCTAAAATCAAATAATCGGCTTATCTTTGGAACGTCAATTTGGAAATATTTAGCATTTCTTCACATCTAATCATATCTGTAGAACTCGGTTTAAAATTATTAATTTTGAGTTATAGGAATTTTAGATCTCGGTTGAATGGAACTGAGTTCTAACGTGTTTTTTTTATAGTTCTGACTCGAAATTCTTACATTTTACGAACCAAATTATAAAAATGATAAGTTTTCGGTGGAGCAGATATTTATTTTAGGATATATGTAGTTTAGAAATTCTCACTTTTTTTTAAATAAAAATTGTGTTTTCTTGTCTTTTTCTTGGATTTCGTTCGAGATTGGTGTTTTTTTTTTCAAATTATTATTTTTTGATGTGTTGCACTAAACATCTTTACTCGAATAAAGATCAAAAGAAATTGGTTTCGGAACCTGCAATCTCTAAAATATCATACGAATTTGAAAATATGCTATTTAAATAATAGAAAATATTATATTAAAAGTTTAAAGAAATCTTGTATTCAGTAGCTTCAGGCAAAAGATTTTTGTCGAGACGAAAATTGCAACAATATTGCTAAAAATTTAGTATTTTTAAATATCTACACTTGTATCCGGTCATATGTATAATGTGCCTCACCCTTAAATAAATCGCACGAAAAGTAAACAGTTTAATGGGTTTAAATAAATAAATTAGGTGGCGCAACAGTCCGTAGAGAACCAGGGCCTAGTGACTTACAACTCTCAACCATTCCTGTGTGCGAGTAATGTTGTCAGGGATGGAGGGGCCTACAATTTATATGCCGAATCCGAACGGCTAATTTTGAGAAAGCACTTTTTCATGACAAGAATTACTCTTGGAGAATTTGTCAATTCCTCGCAAGAGGCAGTACCCGTGAAAACTCTTTTTTTTTTTAATTAAGGTGGCACAGGCAGGGATTGAACCCAAGACCTCTCGCATGACAGTCCAACGCACTAACCATCATGCCACGGGTACTGGGTTTAAATGCTTATGTTAATTTTACATTTGAAACAACAGCTCCTATTTATTACTTTTTGCCAAAGTATTTTCTAAAAATATTCAATCATTGTCCTTGTAGTGTGAAATTGTATCTAAAACCAAGCTCTCATATGCTAAACCCCCAAATTTGAGGGTCCAATAAATTGAAGTTCTACCCCAAATTGAAATCTAAATCAGAGTTCTAACGCTTAAGAACTTGATAAAGAAATGATTTTGAACTAAACTGAGTTAAAGAGACTAGAACTTTGTCAAGAAATTGGCCGTTAATATTTTTAAATGTTTGATTAAAGTATTTTAGCAGTTCGTCTAACTAATTTCTCTAATTTCTATGTTACGAGCGAGTTGATACGACCTATTGGTACACTTTTTGTTTCATTTCTTTCAAATGCAACGGTATGTTGATGGTGTAGTTTACCACACACAACAACAACAACAAAAAAAACAAGGCAAAATCAAAATTTATCAGTGGAATCACATTGTTTGCCGAGGCCGACGACGACGACCGCCGACAACGATGCCGAAGATTTTATGTTGCAGCCACAGGCCCACAGCCACCATTATGTATATCTAATGTAATCCGGTTTAAATGGACCCCGTTAAAAAAAGATATGGTACCTACATACATATTGTAGAGAAAGGGGTATAGGCAGTCTTTTTTGAACGATTTGCAATTAAATTCAAAAATGTGTCTTTTTCGTACCTTTAACTCCAATGTAAAATTTTATAAACCTTTTCTTGCGGTACAGGAAAAAGTCACATCTCAGCCAAAAATAACAATCACAAAATAAAACAAAATTTTTAATTTTTTTTAAATTTTTTTAAAAAAATTTCGACACACAATTCACTTTTTTCAAGGCTCTACACGCACAAACTTCTTCTTCAAGTTATGACAAACTTTTCATATTTTAAAATTTTTTCGCGGAAAGAATGACACAAGATGCAACACAAAAAAAAAGAAGAAAAACTGCACGAGTTTTCACACAAGAAAATAACAGAAATTAAAGAAAACGAAGAATATAAAAGATAATCACGAATGCAAAAAAAGAAGAAGAAAAATTCGAACAAAATGTCGAAATGAAATCGAAAGTTAAAAAGAACCCGCGCCAAAGCGATTCACTTGTTCATGTTCCACTTTTGGTCAATTTGTTGTTGTTGTTGCTGTTGATGTTAAAAATAAGACACAAACCAAAGGAACGGCCGACACAAAAATTGATACAAATTCACCACAGGCACAGGAACAGGCACGGGCGGTGACACAGGCGGAGACACAAGGAATAGGTAAGTATTATTTTATTTAATTTTGTATTTGTGTTTTTTGATTTTTGACACAAGAAAAGTATTTCTATTCGTAATTCTTTAAAATTTCTTATTATTTTTGGGAAGTAGGTACTCGCATGCAGAATTTAATTGCAATTGAAATTGAAATTGTAATTTTATTTCTCTTAAAATCAAAAAACGCACGGTGCATTAATTATGCGCAAAATGCTAGCGATCGGTGCAAATAAAAAATTTAAACTGATCGAAAATTTCTCCGCAAAAGCGTCAGAAAGCGGCTCTGTGGCTGGCTACACTACAGACAGCTTGTTAGTGCGACATCAAAATACAACAAAAACAAATAAGATATGGAAAAAGAGTGCTCCCCAAAGCAACAACAAACTTAAAGAAACACTCACAATGGGGTTCATATCGATCGCTCCGTGGTTGTTTGTGTGTTTGTGCAACTTTACGGTAGTGCTACACCACACGACTCCATCCCACCGCTTTACCCGTAAACTTGAAGCTCTACTGGTTCAGCTGTTTGTATGAGTTTACGAGCGTCGAGCGAGCGTTTATAGCTTACACAGAAGCTGCAATGGTTTTGCAGGTTTTTTGTGGTCCATGTTTAGAGCTTTTGGTGCGATGGTCTCTTGGAGAGATCTTTGATTTCAACTCAACACCCATACAAACAAACCAAAAGTGCATAAGGGAGCTTGGAGGACAAAAACAACATAAAAAAGCTTATGTTTGAGCTTGGATGGTGTGGCGATCGTTGATCTTTGTTTACAGAAAAGTTTGCAGAATCGTGTGTGTTTTAGCTGGGCTTGTAAGAAAGCGATTTTTAAGAGAGAGAGGAAAGTTGCGGTGACATGACGGTGAGAAGCTTTTTCATCAAGCACGTGTGTTGGTTTGGTTGGATATGGATATATTTTATGGAGTTTTTTATTTTAGCTGCGATTTAAACAAACTTTTAATTCCACCAAAAAAAAAGAGAGTCAAAAAGAGAGATAGAAGGAGAGTAATTTGAATAATAATTTTTAATAGAGATCGGTATAGGTAGTTTAAAATATAACCTGCTTTAAAAAACAGAAAACAAAATAGAAACGTGGTGCACGTGAATTGGAAAAAAAACAGGAAGTGGTTTTTAACTTATTTGTTTTGTTTAAGGAAAGTGCAATGTGCAAATAATGGGGTAATGTGGTTTTTTTCGAAAGAAATGTTTGAAATATAAAAACTGTATACTAATTGTCGATAAAATCATATTTTTGTTTGTTGCACAAACAAAAGAATACTTTTTGTATAGGATGTCCTATAAGATGTTCTGAATTTTAATCTCGCTTTTAAATGTTTCTATCAAATTTGGTTTTTAAATACGTTCCTTTAACAATTCTTAACACAACCAAAAACTTGGCTTTAAGGCTAAGTTAAGAGTTAACATATCCCTTAACAACAAATTGCATGATGATTTCCAAAGTATACAAATCTTTGCCTCCTAGATACAGTTTAGATCAGTGTAATAGGTATCTTGCGTACCTTCTGAAAATTCTCATTTTAATTTAAATGTTTTAAAAACATCCGTTTTCAACATTATTTTTATATTTTTTAATACCTATATTTCAAAAACTTGATGTGATTGTATTGTTTATGCTACGGATTTGTTACAATAATAAAAAGAGGCTGGGATGCGACCCACTCTAATAACTTCCCACCGCGTCTGTCGTTTTGTCTTGCTTAAAACTCCGACCGAAGCTTCGGTTTCGGCCTTCGGTTCGGCCGAAATTCGGCCAAAAAAACAACATTCGGCCAAACCTTCGGCTTCGGCCATTATAGGCCGAAGTTTTGGCCGAAGCCGAAGAATCTGTTTATTATATCGAGCATCGTAGTAGGCGCTGGAAAAAATTTAAATTTTTGAAGAAAAAATTTCAATTTTTGAAGAAAAGATTGCAATCTTTTCTTCGGTAGGTATTCAAAAAACACATGTGTGTCATCATAGTAGGTGCCGAACAAAATTTCAATTTTTCAATTTTGCCTGACACCTTTTGCGCGTCGTTTGTGGAAAGGGGTATTCTTGACTTTTTTCAACCTCAGGCTTCGTCTTCGGCTTCGGCCGAAGATTTTCTTTCAGCCTAATAATTAGGCTTCGGCTTCGGCTGAAAATCGACCTTCGGTCGGACACTACTTAAAACCTTCTATTCATAACAATATTTTGTGTGAGATATGTATGTATGTATATAATTTAAAGTCAATATCTTTCTTTGTCCTAATACTTGAGTCAAAAACCATTTCCTTGGAGTTTTTTGTTGTTTTTGTAGGTTTTCGTGTTTTGTAAAAAAAGTTGTCTGTTAAATTTTTCTGAAAAAAATAACTAAAAATTACCAACAATATGATGAAATAATTTGATTTTAAAATCTGTTTTGGTCGTCGATATTTTTAGTCGACTCCCAATTTTTGCCAATTTTGCGTACTTTTGTTTGTAGATTTTAATTTTTATGAGAAAACTGTTTCAAAATTATATTAGTTTGGTATGACGTTACATGTTATTATATACAATTTAATTCAAATCGATAGCGTTATTGGTTTGTGTGAAATTTTAGGTTAACCAAAATGTTCACTTTTTTTGAATTGCTGTGGTGAAAAAAAACAGTCGTTCAGAGTCCTTTCTGCATTTTTCTATGTTAATATCGGTATAACAAAATTTATTTGAAGGTGATATTTCTACTGGTTCTTGAGATATGGCGCACGCAGAAATTTCTCTAAAAATCTTTTATTTATTTAGGGACCTTGAAAGGAGAAGTGTCAAAATTTTCAATTCGACAAATTGGAACGATTACGATAACTTCCATTTGAAGTTAAAAATTACTTTCAATACTTTAAGTTTTTTTTCTGTTGAAAACCGGTTAATCTAATTCGGGAAGATTTTTTAAACATTCTATGAAATACTATAAATATCTTAACCTTATTTCGAAGAAAGGCATTATAGATTTGAAAAACCATCAAAAATTTAACCAAAAAATAAATTAAGATGGCCTCAAGTCTTTTATAAGTGTTTTTTTTTTTTTTATTTCATAAAGAAATATCTCAAAAAATGTATGTTATAGAGTAACGTTGGAATCAGATTTGAATTAAAGCTATCAAAACAAATTGAAAAAGTGAATTTTGATTGCCAGGAACAAAACCTTGTCGACCAATGTAAAAACATGGCTTTATGTGTACGGCCAGTTATAAAATTTTGACTAGTGCGTCGGGTGTTACACAATATTAACACATAACGTAATGTAAATTCCGACCTAGGCCATCTGCTTACGAACATTAAATGCTTTAATACGATATTTTGAAACAGAATGTTTAAGGTACCTAAACCAAAGTACAGTCAACTCTTTCATTACTGGACACTTATACTTACGGGATATAGTTTCATACGGAAAAGTAAAAAAAATAATTTCTGTTTTGAAAGGTGTCGAGTTATAGGAGTTGACCGTAGGGCGGGCACGAGTACGATAACTTTGGCGCCAAGATAAATTAACGGTTTTTGGTAGAGGGGCTTAATACAAGCATTTTTTACTATGGGAGGGGGGGTCTAGCTCCCCCGTTTAGGCGGTAGGGGCAATTTAAAAAAATTATTATTTAAAATGGAAAAAAATAATTAAAAAATAACGGTTATACTTACAATTAAGTTTTATACATTTTTTAAAGCCAACATTCTGTTTTATTAGCCAGTTTTTAATTCAAGTCAAAACTATGCGTAGTTTTTGAAAAATTTAATTTTAAACTCAAGATTTGAGTAAAAAAAGTTAAAAAAAAAAGGTTTAAAGTGTAATTTTTCAATACTTCAAGATTATCTACCATTGTTTTTATTTCAGAATTTATTGCTCTTATTTGTTTTTGATCAAAAACTGAAAACTAGATGATTTTATGTCTTTTAGTTTTTGAGAAAATTGAAAATAACCACAACTACTATTTTAATTTAGGTAATTCTTTTTTTTTTTTTGCTTGAGTGGTCTTATTTTGATAGTAACAATGGTAGGTGCGAGTTTGGGTGTATGCAACGCCCCTGCTTGGGAACACTATAGGATTTGGGGTGGGTGCAAGTTGGAGTGCGTGCAAGGGGGGAGGGGACAAGGTTCGGTGGGTGCAAGATGGGGTGCATGCAAAGTTTCTTTTGCATTTAAATAAGCTGGATTTAAGAAAAATTAATTTACCCTAGGTGTATCTTAATCCATATTCGATTATTACTATCAAAATAAGACTACGTTAATACTTAAGCAAGGAAAAGGTAATTTAATTAAAATATTTTTTTTGGTAATTTTTAATTTTCTCAAGAACTAGAAGACATAAAGTCATCTAGTTTTCAGTTTTTGATAAAAAAAAAATAAGATCAATGAATTCTAAAAAAACAGTAGATAACTTGAAAGATTTAAAAAACTACACTTTAAACCTTTTTTTTAAATTTTTTTTGCATAAGTTTTTAGTTTAAAACAATGTTTTTCAAAAACTATGCATAGTTTTGACTTGATTTAAAAACAAGCTAATAGACAAAAATGTTGGCTTTAAAAAAAGGTATAATACTTAATTGTAAGTATTACCGTTATTTTTTAATTATTTGTTTTCCATTTAATGTACATATTTTTTTAAATTGCCCCTACCGCCTAAACGGGGGAGATAGACCCCCCTCCCATAGTAAAAAATGCTTGTTTTTAGCTGTTCTATACAAATCCGTCATTAAACTTTGTCGCCAAAGTTATCGTACTCTCCCCGTAGGGCGAAAGTACCCAATATACTTATTTGAAACTTGTCTACCAGCAAACAATTTAGTTTTTTATCATACATTTTATTGAAAACGATTTGAGATTTGTTTGAGACATTTTTATTAATTTGCAATAATATATCATTTTTTCGAATTTTATAGTTTTTGTATAACTATTTAAATTTAATAATAGTGTAGATCTTACCTTCTCAAAACAAAAATTTTAAGTAAGTTTAAAAAAAAGTAAAAAAATCAGTTTTCATTTATTTATTTCATTTATTTATTGTATAATTATACTCTGTAAGATACAATATCTTATAAGCTAGAGCAAATCTCAGTATCATAATACTATTTTTACAAAAATTGTGCTTTGAATTAAAATGGTGGAATTATTATGTATGCATTAAACAGATTAACAAAACAACATAAATTATGTAGGTATAAGTTAAAAAAAAAAAGAAAGTAATATGTATATGTACATATGTACATTCGAAATTATCTAAAAATTTAAATTTACAATTCATCATCATAACGATCACCATCATCATCATCATCAACATCATCTTCATCTTCATTATCAAATAAGCACAGAGCTAGGAGAAGAATTCTCTTAGCATTTTTCCAAAAATGGTCGGACTGCTTATAATTTTAACAGAGCGAGGGAGGGAGTTCCACAGACGAATAGAATGCACATAAAACTGGCGCTCAGATACAAGGAATGAGTAACGCACTGGGATAAGGTCGCATGATTTTATAGAACGCGTAAAGTGTATTTTATTATATAAGTATTCAGGTTGATGTGATTGTATGATATTGTGAAGCATGGTTAAAGTTCTTACTTTAAAGAGATTATCGAGTGAAATGCCATAGATTGATTTAGAAAAACTTGAGATGTGGTCATATCTCCTAAGACCATAAACATAACGCGTGATACTGTTGAATGCAACCTTGAGTTTTCGCTTGTGTTCGAAGTCACAATTACTGAACACCTCGCAACAGAAAAGCATAAGGGGTACTAATAACGTTTTGGCCAATATTAAGCGTGTTTTCAAAGGCGTTATGTGATGAGACGCCCAGAGCAGTCGAAGACCTGCAATGTTTGTCCTTGTGCCTTGTTTATAGTAACAGCAAAGCTAAGCTTGACGGGTAACTGAACCCTTTTACATTGGAATGGAAGGTCAGTGGGAATAATTGGTATCCGAGGTATTATAACACTATTTCCCTTACCGACACCTGTAAAAATAGTAGCACCAAGTATGTTCTGTCCCAATTTTGTTATCCGAAGCTTTGTTCCATTACATAGCCGAGGAGCATCTAGATTTCGCATAAGCATTACTGGTACATTTAGTTTCAATTGAAGTTTATGTGACGGTACACCCGATAGTTCAAGTGAATTTAAAAACTCCACAGGATATGAAGTACTTAGTTCCGTATCCATAATTGTATCCATTGACAAATATTCCTTCATTTCTCCTTGAACCTCGTTTAAAATGTCAGTGTTGATCCTATTTACAATTTCATTTCTTGGTGCTAATATTGCTCTTGCACACAACCACTGATCACTACACAAATTTTGTTGCAATTCCGGAAAAACATTAGCAATGAGATCCACATGACGATATTTTGACAAACAATTTTGGAATTTTTTCAAATAAAAGCAGAGTAAGAATTAACATCAGCGAGTAAGATCTAAAATAATAAAGTAACAGCTAACCACAAAAATTACGGATAACCTCAAAAATGTGAATAGTATTATACTGCATGTAACGACAGAAGAAAATAACAATAAATATAGAAAAATTAGAAACAGTTGAAACTATATTCAATTGAATTAGATATTGAATTAGATATTGTCGTCACCGTCGGTAATACAGTGGGTTGGTATTACAATATTCAGGGTTGAAACTTCATTACTATGATGCTAGATGATGCTAGATGGCGTTGAAGTAGCTAAATTTGACGATATTTTGACAGACAATTTTCTTATTTTTCGTAATTTTTTTTATTTTTTTTTAATAAAAAGTATCCTATGTTACTTCTAATACCTTCAAGAGTGTATGTGCAAAGTTTCATGATGATCGGTTAAGTAGTTTTTGCGTGAAAGCGTAACAAACAAACTTACATTCGCATTTATAATATTATATATAATATATATATTAATTAATTAATTAATAAAGTATGATTATTTATAGAACTTAAAACACATAAGGAGCGTTTTTTTTTGTTAAAGCCAAGCGTAGTACAGCAGAAATGTATATGAATAACACCTACAACATTCGCAGTAGAATGACTGCAGATAAAAGGTAAAGCGAAATGCTGCGGCGGATAGAGATTAGACTTTTATTGTTGCATCGAAATCAATTTTCCAGTTTTTTATTTTTAGACGTTGGTACGTTTGATAGGTCCTTGAGGCTCGATAGATGTGTTTGTATAGTAGTGTCTAACATACAACACACTATGACTCCATTTTAAAACTCAAGACGAATTCTTATAATTTGACGACTCAACTTTCATAGTTTTGTTTTTGTACGCTGACTCGCTTAAGTTTAATAAGAAGGAAACAGACATACCTAAGTTGTAATATTTGCTTGTTATTTTGCAAAAGGTTAGTATAGCGTCTTTTGTTGTATGCGAAGATCTACATATAGTTAGACCATCATCTACGAACGAACCCCTATCTTTCAGTCCTTATTTCATTCAGCTTCATTTTACGAAACGTTTAACATGATAATGTAATAAAATATTTCAAGAAATTGGCAATACAATTGAGTACAAAATCTATAATACTTATTACTGCAAGAGCAAGATCATGCAATAGAGTCGTGAATTGTAATTTATCACTTACGAATGATTGTTTGTTGTTATCCAAGTTCTCTCAGCAGCTCAAAATGTTCTCTTTTGAATAACTAAACATACAGACTGTATTTTCTGCCTTCATTTGAAAATGATTTATTAAACCGATGGATTTTGTGTTTATAAGTTTTGCTAATGTTGATGCCGATTAACAATCTTATAAGATTTCTTTCCTTCAAGACTATCGGTTATGGCATTTAATTAAAGTAATGTGCATTCCAGAATTAATACTTTCCATTTGAGACAAGGTACATTTTGTTTCATATATATTGAACTCGATTTCTTGTAGGTAAATTAAAAAAAAAATTAAATAAAGTTGCTTTTAATTGAGAAACCAGAATCAAACGTTTTTGTTGTTTTTTTTTTTTGGTTAATATTTCTGAAGTGAAAATATTGTTTTTTAAGACAAACTCAAAAATGCTTATTACTTAGAAAATCATATGAGCCATTAAGCTTATACTTGCATAAGTAAAGACCATCTCAAAATTTGTTAGTAATTTAATTTTGCTGTCAAAAACAAGTAAAATCTGTGTTTTCACACAATTTAGAATTTGGAAAAACTTTAGTAATGTTTTAAATTATTTTCATAAGATCTTTTCTGATAGGAAGAGCAAATATTGAGGTTCTTGAGAAGTAACTTTGAATAAGAGATCATTAATTTGATATTAAGTTGCCTTTAAATCCTTGAAACTCGTATTCAATTCCGTCTTATTTATTTTTGACACACGTAAATAGTGTAAGGCTTTCTTAAAGTGTTTTTTTCCTTCAAAATTGATCTGATTTGGATGCTCTAGATCTAGAACTTAGATTTAAACACGATTTTCAAGAATATAAATGTCCCAAAAACAGGAAAAGTGACACTTTCGTTTTTTTTTAATATAAAAGCTTTGAATCTCTCAAAAACTAAAGTGAAAAGAGATTCTCCAACGTGTAATTTGTGAGTGCCACACTTAAGTTTCTTTCCAAACTTATTTGTTTGCCTTAGTTTGTTTTTAATTAATTTATAGAAAAATAATGTACCTTATTCCTTAATTTCAAGAACCAAACATCTCTACAATTCTTAAGTTTCGTTGAATCCTATGAGATCAAAATATTTTCAAGAGGTTCACGGAAAACAGTATTTTTTTAGAATTTGTCATCTAGCATGAGCTCCAATCTACGAGTAAGCAGACTGATAACGATAGTAATAATAGACTTCCGAAATTTGAGCTCATAAAAAAAACCTCCAAAAATCCAGAAAATTCTGCATATCAGATTCTGTTTTATTTTCCTACGAAGAAAGATAAAATTTTTCTGACAAACTTTCTCATTTTCTTGGTTATTGCATCTATATATTTTTGTAGCACTCTTCACATTTATAGAAATGCCAACAGGAAGAAAATTTGTTATTATTTATTTATTTTTGGAAAAAAGCTACGTTTTAACTCAATTTCTAACATTTCTGCGTGAAATGCACCTAAAAACCCTCCAACGATTTTGTTCTAGCTCTTAAATATGGCATATTTAAAATTCTGTTGGAATATTGGAAAGCTTTCATATGTCGGGAGTCTTCCAAACTAAATAGTTAGACCATATCTTGCTGGACACCAGTGTTCTAAAACAATCTCATGTTGTTATCTTAGCCCTTGAAATACGTAAGTGTAACATTTTTTAGCGGTGTTCAAAAACTAATCTTTATGTTAAATGGGGCCTGATTAAAAGTACATACTACTAAAATATCGTGAAATCTATGTTTTTCAGTGTAAATAAAAACAACCGACCAAAACTACAAAATTACATATATTGCATCAGCCATTGTATATCATCAACCTAAAAACGATTCAGTCTGATTTTACAGCTTCAGCAAGTCTCAGAAAATTGTTGTGCATTTCTGCACGTAAAGCATTCGAATGAACCAACCAAAAAGCCTGGGAAGTAAAGTTGCAAGTAGATAGTGGACACATTCTGGCAATTTTACAAGGTTTGATTTTTTAAGTCTCCTATCAGACTTATAACACTTAGACCCAGTTTTTCAGTGCGAGATCATCCTAGTTTCAGAGTTAAACTTCAGTCTATTATAATCTTGTAGTTAACTCTGGTTTAAATATACTGTTTTAGACAGATACTAAAATTTCAATTGAAATGTTATTTGCACTTGTTTTTTTTGTTGAAAATCGAGTCAGTTTTTGTTATATTCATACAATTTTAAGTTGAACTCTTTTGAGAAGAAAGAGAATTATCAGATCGCGACTAGTTCATTTTAATTTATGTAATGGAAAAAGTTTTAATTTCTTTTCTTGATTTTGAAACAACGGCTGTCAACCAAATTTTCTGAGTTTAACAAGTGCTTAGGTATTATTAGGTTAAAATGCAATTCTACTTTACAGACTATAAATTTAACTTAACCTAGGTATAATGTAGAGATATGAACGGAAAGAGAGACTCAGCTCTCCCAAGACCAAGACCAAGCTATACAAAGCCTTGCTGCTAGTATTTAAAGTATACACTTTGACTGGGCCTTGATTTCTTTGTGTCTGTAGTTAGGTTTAGGTTTACACTAGCATCTTGTGCTGCCGTTGCCGGAGACGAAGCTCTTCTTGAAGTTGGCTGTTCTTTTTGTTTTTTAATAATAATTATAAGTTATACTCCGATGGCCCTGTGGGCTTGAGAGCTCATTGAACTGTTAAACAAAAACAACGCTAAGGCAAGATTATTCACTTTCGATTTCATCCATGAATATGTATTCGCAGAATCATTTAAAGATATTGCCATTTTTGTGTGTTAAACGACTATTTTTCAACACGTAAAAGTCACAACTGCAGTATTGGAGAGCAAGGGCATGTTTTGTTGTCACCTGTCAGTCTACACTCACTGTGTTGATTTTGTTTTTCGATAAGCAGATTTTATGGTGTTTATTTTGTTAACTGCTGAAAAAGTTGTTAACTTTTTGTTTTTCTTGTAAAAAGTGTTAAATTCCCTTTTGTTTTGAAACCACGTTGTGTAATGTTGAGAGAAATTGAAAATTGATAAAGAAAATAAAAAATAATATTTTTATGAGACTGTTTTTGGTTGCAATTCGTGGAACATTTTTCATTGATAAACAAAAATTTTTAATCAAATTTATAAAATGATTAATGTTATTAATTCGTTTCAGAGTTTCGTTTATTTGATAAATTAGTTGTGGTAAAGATAATACATTTGTAGATCTGTTTATTGAACTCGGAATTATTACTAAATGGTAAATTAATATTAAAAATAATAACCCTTGAGCAGAGGAGATTCTTGAACAAGATTTATAAAGAAGCATTGGTTGTGGGCTTCCGAGTATATTTCATCCAGTGGAGTGAAATAAAGTCAAGTAAAATAAGACCAACTCTCTAGAGTTTTCACCAGTTCTCAACAATTTTTTAAGACAACAATCATTTTGCTTATTGTCCATGCGAATGTTAAAGTTGTACCAATGAAATTTAGAATCCTCATTCAGGAATTAAAAATCCAAATTCACTTGACCTAGAATCATCTAGTAAACAGGTAGTCACGAAATGATTTTCCAATATTAATGAAATTCACTAAATTACAAAATAATTACACAATCCACAACTTTGCAACTTCAACATGACGGGACGCCGACGACGTCTAAATTTATTTATTTTATATTTATTTTAAATTGTTAAGTTCTCTTGATTGGAGTTATAAACAATCATATCAAAGTTATTAAGTTACAGATCTCATTTATCATTATTTGCTGCTATGCGCCAATGTTATGCTGTCAAGGGCGTATTTAACCTAGGGCTAGAAGTGCTACAGCGGGGGCGCCAAAGCTGCTGGGGGCGGCGAAATCCAGTTTATAATATTTTTTAAAAGCAATTTTGAGCTTTCAAAACATACAAGCAAAAGGCAAATTTATTATTATAATTTTTTGAACGATTTTCTAATGGTCAGTATCACTTTTTAATCAGAGATTTACTTAAAACCGTTGTTCTTATAAATGCTGAACATGTTTATCTTGTTCACTTAATTTATTCAAAGCCACTTGGGTCTGTATTTTGTGGATAATATCGCCTTTTTGATATTTGAAAACCTCATTTTGCTTCGAGTCAAGGTTTCTGCGATTGAAAATATTCAAATGACACAAAAAACTGTGTTCTCAAAATTCAGACTCGTTTTAAAACTGAAAACAGATATGTTTCCAAGTTAGAAGATGAAATAGAAAGAGCATGCGAAGCGTGTAGTTGAAGATGTTGATAATTTCAAAAGCAGAAATTAAAGGATCTAAGCTGACGACTAACAAAGCCGATTGAGCAGATGGCTTGAATGCCGAGCTCTTCAAAGCACCTGGATATAATTTGGTTAGTACCAACTTATCTGAAAGCTGTGGTCGGAAAAAAGCATGCCCGATGCATGCAACCTTAGTATTGTTTGCCCGATACTGTAGAAAGAAAAAAATCTTCTCTGCCGTAATATGTGAACGTCTAAAGCCCATCGTCAACAACCTGATAGGTCCTTATCGGTGTGGTTTTAGACCCGGAAAGTCCACAGTCGATCAAATATTCACATTACGGCAGATCCTGGAAAAAACTCAAGAACATCAAATCGACACCCAGCATCTCTTCAACGATTTCAGGCCACATATGATAGCATGTACAGGGACGAGCTGCATAGACGCATGTCTAGTTTTGGTATTTCTGCCAAACTTGTCCCTTTGTGCAGGATCACCATGGAAAATTTGCCCTATAAAGGTTGAAAACAACTTAACAGAACCTTTCGATGTCAAAAAAGGCTTTAGACAAGGTAGCCTTATATGATCCACTTCTCTAAAAATATATGTATACAATAAAACATACCTATACTATACAATTTTAAAGGCTGTCCGCCAAAAAGCTTTAGTACAAATTGAACCTAGACGTTTAATGAGCGAATTGAAGTCTCTTGAGATAGCAATTATGTATCGATTTTGGAATTTATACTCAAAAATTGTAAGGTGTTGATACACAGACGCTGAACGTTGACGAGGCACTCATATCGTTTGTGAGAGAAAAACGAGAATACTTTGTTCTTGAAGAGATGGGAAAATATCAAAATCACTGAAATTTTTCAAAATGTACCAAAAACGTATCGTCAAGAGGAAACAAACAGATGTTGAGAATGTTCATTTTTGTGGTTATGAAAATTTCAAATTTTGCGACCGTAATCAAGTGAGCTGAAGAGAATAAAAAAAAAGAATGTAACCAATCTCCTGAAACCAAACGTGTTTACTCTTGGGAAGATTTTTCAAGACGAATGTTTCTTACTTAAACATTTTCTGGAGCAAAACAACACTGAAAATGATTTTAAGGCGACTTAATCCGTATATAGAAGAAAAAGAATTGAAGGAGGCATTTTCATATGTTTTAGTTTGCTCTAAGAATAAGTTTGTGAACTGAAGTGAAAAGTTCAAGAAATTGTAGTGCACAAAGATTGTAACGAATAAAAACTATAGCTATAGCTTAGAGCGCCTTAACATATTAGCTTTATTATATATAAAAGCTGAACTGACAAGAAAATTATGTAACGGATATTTTGTTAATAAGGACGTTTTTTTTAAATGTTATGCATTTTGTTTTTTTTTATTACTTTATTTTCATTGTTCCAAAGGGCGTCAAAATTTAAATTTCCAGGAATTCAAATCTTTAAATACGCCCCTGTATGTTATGTGTGCAATTGCAGCTATTCAATTAAAATCCATAAAAAAGCAACAGATTTCAGTTATACAAAAACAAACTCTAGCAAAAATACAAATATTATGACATCATTTTCAATAGAAATGTTTACGAGTAAACGTTTGATACATGCAATCTAATAAATTTAAATAGATGTAAATAAATCCATAATCGCTGGAATGACTAATAAAGTATATAAAATACAATGCGACATATTTTAATATCAATAAGTTCCTAAGTAGTTAGCGATGTCGTGGGTATTTTAAAACTCCATAGGTTGTTAACTTTGTATAAGAAGTTTGTATGCATTTCTTTTTTCGAAATTCATTTTTTTTATTCATTTAAACTTAACTCTACTTACATGCTAGACAAAATGGGAAACTAGCCTAATTAATTCTACTTAAATATAACTTACTGGCCCTAATCGGGCGCTCTAAGAAATTCATGATTCTTAAAATTAATGCCTTTCGGCCTACGAACTAAGACTGTTTTATTTATTTCAATTTATGTTGTTTTTTTTTTTTTTTTTTAGAAAAGTTTAAAAACTAAAATCTTTATCATTTTTTGGGGTTTTTACTTACATACTGAAGTCCTTAAAATAAAACTTAAAGTTACCTAATCTACCTACAAACTACTTAAAACTAGAACAACCACAGCGGCAAAACAACTATGTCCTTCTATTTGTAATTCCATCGAGGATTTTTATAATATTGTCTGTGATATGTGTTTGCATTTTTTTTTTTTTTTTTTTTGTATTTTTGATTTCTTTTTTTTTTTTGTATTTTATGAGATTTTGTTTTTTTATTCTTTTTTTTTTTTTATTTTTTTTATTTTATTGTGCCACCATTACTGCTCTACTTAAACCTAAACCTAAAGTATGCATACACTACAGTAGATGATGAGTAAAGTAAATTAGGTCAATGCTACAAGATTATTAAAATATTAATCATTTCGGGTATAATAAAATGCATGTAATTTTTTTAAACAGTATTTGCTGGGAAGCAGATAGCATTTTGCTATAGTGTTAATTTTTACTATTGCGATTTCCTATGCGATTAAATTTCACATCTATGAAATATATAGAGGGTGGTTACATTTTAAGGGCCGATGTTGAATGTGAAACAAACCTAAACATTAATTTTTGTCTGCATTTCATTTGAAAATTCTCAATTTCAGACTATTTCAATTTGAACCATTGAAAGATACACAATCGAGCAACGCGTCAAAGCTATTCAGGCTTATTTTGAAAATGGGTGTTCAAATCAAAATGCATATCGTGCACTTCGTGATTTTTTCGGTGAATTTAATCGTCTAATTTGTGCGTATAATCGGAAAAATCATCAAAAAAATCGTTGATTGATTTTTTTTCAAAACCAATCGTTTCGTCAGATATTTTCGGTACACCAAAATTGTTACTTTTTTTAAAATTGCTTGTAGTACCCGTGGCGTGATGGTTAGTGTGTAGGACATGCAATAGATTCTAGGTTCAATCCCTGCATATGCGACCTAAAATTTTTTTACGAGTACTGCCTCTTGCGAGTGCTTTAAGAAATTAGCCGTTTGGATTCGACTTGAAAACTGTAGGTTCTCTTCATCCCCGATATGACTCGCACGCAGGAATGGTTGAGAGTTGTCAGTCACTAGGCCATGGTTCTCTACGGGCTGTTGCGCTACTTAATATATTAAAAAAACCACCTGATTAATCTTTGTATAAAGTCCTTTTTGCATTTTTGTGTGTTGATATCCCCACTGGTTCTTGAGATAAGGCCGATGGAAAATGATATCCCGAACATTCGAACATACCAATATTAATTCAAATTCTATGGACCTTAAAACGTCAAGAAATGTCAAAATTTTGAATTCGACAAAACGGACTGATTACAATAACTTCCTATGGGAAGTTAAAAATAGAAATTACGTGTGGTAACCCCCAAGACTCAACCTAACTTAAAACCCGGGTATACATGATATTTCTCTGCGTCATCGCTGTAATTTAGCAAACTGACGTTGGTAATTCTTTGGCTGAAATAAAAAAATAAACATTTTGTGCTTCAAAGAAAAATATGAAATAAAAGAAAAAAGAGATTTGTATGCGAGCGTGTATTTTTTGGCTGTTGTTGTTGTTATTGTTAACTTAAATTGGGCACAAGGTTATGTACACACAACAGTTAACTTGGTCGAACGGAATAAAGTAATTCGGACCAGAGCGGGATCAATCAAAAGTAAAATCATAATTAGATACATACATATGTATGTTTATGATTAATCTCTTTATTGTCTGAATATTCATACATATACTACTTATGTAGTTCGGGGAACTAAATGTTAACAAATAGAGAACAGTATAAAATATTTGGATTTCAGGGAACAAAAGCCCACACATGACACATGTCACTTTTGGCCTCCTTTTATAAGTTTCTATAGTTAATAGATATCTCTAGAAAGTGAGCACAACAATAGAATTGTAAGGAAAAATAGCGTATTTGTAACAGAAGAAGATGACATTTGAGAAGTAGTTCAAAGGTTATTTTTTGTTATCATAAAAAGATTTTGAGTAGGTATGTATTTTTGTAGGGATTTTTCAGCCTTGCTCGTGTAAGTTTTTTACATGATTTTCTTCTCATAAGTTAAAACTTTAATGAATTTGAATTTAAATTTTATGTATAAATTATTGCTCCGTTCAAAATTTCGAATTATATTAGTCATTCTTAGTCAAAATAAAAATTTAAATGAAAAAGTCAGTCAGTAAGAGATTATGATCAGCGGAAAACTAATCTCAGTCATGAAAGTTTATGTATACCTTTCAAAGACGTATGATTTTTTTAGGAATCTCCATGCATACAATCTCCCTTCATTAAAATCATCCAATCTTGTCCTTTTTTAGGTATATTTCCTGGAATGTCTCTATGACCCGGTGGCACCCAGCAATTGTGAATATTAAACTGTTGTGTCATCTCCATTAGAGATAATCAGGGCCGGATTTAGAGGTCCAGAGGCCTCGGGCAATAAAGAAGCGGAGGTCCCCCCACCCCAAATTATTTTCAAAATAAATTAAACCATTTTTTTTTCACTCGAGTTTTTCAATAAATAAATTATTGTGAAACCAAGTAATATAAACGGAAAAAAGAATTATCTGAAATTAAATTTTAGGGTTAACGAACGGAACCTTTCGAGCTTTTTTCGCCGAAAAATCGTTGATGATTTTGTTGAAATCCAGTTCTCGGAGTAAATCGCTTTCAATGCTCAAGAGAGAAAGCTTCGATAGACGGTTTTGTACCATCGTGGTTCGAAGCTTTTTTTTCATAATTTTCATTTTTGAAAATCAGCCCTATCATGAATTCCATCGTAATCGGAAATTCTTACGAATCCCGAAAAATTGTATCATGAAATCCGTTCGTAATGCAAAATTGTATGAGATTTTCCACTACGAACGGATTTCATGATACAGTTTTTCGGGATTCGTAAAAATTTCGATTACGATGGAATTCATGATAGGACTGAATGAGCGCTCTCCAGTGCAATTTGTTACCATCAAAACCAAATACATTCTCAATGCAATTTCGAGGTTTTGGAATGTAGCTCTGAAATTTTGATTTTCGAGCTTGTCACGATGAGGTGGATTTTGTATGACAATCGAAATCGATATTCTTCAATAATTATACAAATAAATTACTATTGACCGACTATGATTTTTTCAATTTCTTGCATGCAGTAAAGTTCGTGAATAATTGATGGCATTTAATTGTGCCACAATAATAATTATTTTCTTATCAAACAGCATACCTGACTGCATAAAGAAATATGAAACAAATTACCAATTAGTCAATCGGCCCAATTCTTAATATTCCCGGGGAAAACAATTCCCCGGGAGACTTGTTCTCCCGAGAGTAAAATTCTCCTATTCCGAATTCCCCGGGAGACAGTTTTTCCCTTCGAACTCGGGAATGAAAATTTTGTATGTTCGAAACAGCTGTTCCGATGTATTTGACACAAGAATGTAGGTGTACAAAAGTTTCAGAAAAGGAAAACAAACATTTTGAAATTGATATTTATGCATACATAAATGCATATATAAGTAGGTAAATTAAATTAAAAAATGTTCAGTATTGCAGCAAGAATCTTGTTTGAAGAGGAGTTAGAAGAAGAAGTTTTTCTAGTTTCATTAAACAACTTGATTCTTAGGTTTCAAAAGTATTATAGAGTTAACAAGGTTGTCTTCAAGTATTTGCTGGATATTCTCTCTACGCCCTGTGATCCAGCTAAAAAAGTTTTGCGATTCCACCAATAACAAAATTGAGTGCTTGTTTGCGTTTCTTCGCTGAAGGAAGGTCCACCACCAGTCCCATTCCTTGCTTTCAGGTTCGCAGCCGCCTTTGATCGAACATATTTTTTCTGATCACTCCAAACCTATGATTATATATGTACATGTAAATACATATCTATATATGTTAATAAAAATAAATTTACTATTCTATCTACCATTCCGTTAGGGTTTTTCTTGGTGGTCCACACGAATTCAGCTCATTTTCCACCATTTGTCAAAACAATGCCACTTCCTCCTTTGTTTTCTTGTGGAAGTCACAGGCAATATCGCGTTGAGTCTCCATCAAATTCAAAAGCATTTGAAGTTGACCCTTGTTTGTTGTTTTTGACCTTAACATATTTGAAATGTTATCAATTATTATTGCAAACAAAGAAAAACTTACATCTATTTTCGTAACTCTCCAGCTCAAGTGTCGGAAACAAACTCGCGCCAAATGAATTCGTATTTTCCCTTTTTTTGACATTTAGAATAGCTACTTTTTTCCCGGAGTATTTTTTCCCATTTTCGAACTTGTTTAGAATAAGGGAAATTGAAAAGGGAACAAAATCCCCGGGAATTTTTTATTTAGAATGAGAGAGAAGGGAAAAGGGAAATATTTCCCCGTTAATTGTCATTTAGAATTGGGCTGAATAATAATTTTTCCAAGAATTGAAGAACACCGATTCTTCATATACAGCAATTAATTTAGGTATATGTACATACAGTCCGTAACATTTGAATAGCCTCATGCATAATTTATTTTCCAATTAGATTTTTTTGGCACTTCTTTGATGTCTATATATCGAAATGTGTATTTAATGATAAGGTAAGACTAAGCTCTTGAGATAAAAAAAAATTCAAGTGATTTTTAAAATCTGCCGGAATTTTGTGAGGTGGTTTTGTTTGTAGTCGCAAAAACGTATATTTTTTTGTCACATTAGAATAGCCTCACCATGTTTATTTTGGTCAAAATGAAAACAAATTATTTTTTTTTAAGAAAACAGTTTTTATTTATTTTATGTAGTTAATAAAATCATTTTAGTACTTTGTACAGCCACTCTTATTTTGAATGACGTCAAAAACGCGATCTTTTAGGGAATCATACAAAGATTTTAGGAGATCTAAAAAAATTTGTGCCCAGGCCACTTTAATGCGTTCAATAAGCTCCTCTTTATTTGCGTACTGCTTACCACCTTCATAAACTTTGCGTGTTAACCACCCCAAAACATTTTCGATTATGTTTAAATCTGGAGAGTAGGGTGGCCAGTATAATTGTTGAATATTTTGGTCTTGCAACCATGTTTTAATTACACCAGCAGTGTGGATAGGTGCGTTGTCCTGCTGGAAAATAATCGGAATCGGTCCAAAAGTATCCTGAAACTGAGGTAGTGCTGTTTCTAATATAGTCTTGTAGTATGCCGCCGTCATTTTACAGTTCACAAAATATAAGTCAATTGTGCCATAAAATGATATTGCACCCCATACCATTACTCCTCCCTCTCGGCTATGATGTCGATCTTAAAATAACTGTTCCTTTCTTAAATCATGGAAGTAATAGTTATATCCGAACGGCCCATCCAAGTTGAATTTTTTCTCGTCTGAAAATATCACTTTTCGCCAATCGTTTGAATGGCTGCTGCCATCGGCATTCCATGCCATGTGAAGCCTTGCAAAATTGAGCCGCTGTAACTTACGCACATTGTTCAGTGGTGTTTTTTTCTTTAGTTTTGGGCGCTTCAAGTGTCCAGCACCTTTAATGACTCTACTTATGGTCATTCGGCTAACTTCTAACCCAACTTCGTGCCTTATCTTATTTAGAGAGTAGGTAGAATTGGAAGCTAATCTTGTAATATTCCGCTTGTCTCGGCTCGAAAGTACTTTAGAAGTACGTCCTTTGTATTTTTTTTCCATAAAATAACGGATCTTTAAAATAATTGTTAATCACTTTTGGGCTTCGATTAACTTTATTAGCTATAGATCGATTAGAAACCCCTTGCTAACTATAGGCCTCTATTTTGGCTATTACCGTTGCAGATAATGATTTTTTTCTGCCCATTTAAACGATTTAAAGAAAAAAAATTAAATAGAAACAGAAGAAATAAACTATTTATAAATTCCCGATGGTTTTCTGATACTCACTCTGGCAAATTCTCGCTTAAACTGTGCAATAAGTCAAGTGAGGCTATTCTAATGTTCCAAAAAAAAAAATGCACATTTTATTGACTGCAAACAATATTAGCTCAAAAAAAACCGTTAACGTTAAGATATTGGTTAAAAACTCTCTTAATCTCAAGAAAACTCTTTTATCTTTAGATCTAACATGTATTTCGTTATGTTCTCATCAAAAAAGCATCAAAAACAGTTAGCTGCAAAAAAAAACAAAATGTGAGGCTATCCAAATGTTACGGACTGTATATACATATATCAGAAAAAAAAATTGTCGAGACACGGAATCGAATACCCAACCTCCGAGGTTCGGTGCGGGGAAATAAATCCACGGGAACTAACTCCATCAATGAGGGATTTAGTTCCCACTCAGTGGGAACTAAATCCACTTTAGTAAAGTGGATTTAGTTCCCATGCTAAGTGGGAACGAACTCCACTTTCTTATGGGAATTTAGTACACGTTCAAAAATATGAAGAGGGAACTAATTTCTAACAAAAACAGCTTCAAATTACAGTTAGTTATCAGATTCTTGAAACTTGTTCGATTTTGATGAGTACAGTCGAACATCAGTCTGAAGCAATTTAAGAAAACAGTGCGTAGTGTGAATAAAATTAAAATAAAAAATTAAAAGCATGGAAAATAAAATTGAATTTATTACCGGGTTTCGTAAAAATAGTGTGTTAATTTATGACCGTGAAGAAAAACAAATTTATGTTAAAAAATATACTCGAAATAATATTTCACGTTACATTTGCTATTATGGTCAAAATTGCTAGGGGAGCTTAGTTATTGATGAGCAAGGTGATAAAAAACTAATAAAACATTGTCCCCAAATTTTTGCAGAGCCAAAAAAGAATATAAAGTTTTTGTATTTCAATACAATGAACAATAATTTTTTGATACGGTGATAATACAAAAATTAGGAAAAACAAAAAAGTTTATTTTCAACATTATTTTCGGGATCTTAGGATTTTAACTCCCTTTTTCGGGGTCACACCCGCTCACGCAACTCCGTTGCTCCGCTTAGGGTTTTTAAAGTCGCCAGGCAGGCGCCTATATCAACAACTTCTTTCAATAAAAGCACCTGTGGGTGGCCCGCTTCGCGGGTTCTCAGGATTTTAACTCCCTTTTTTGGGGTCACACCCGCTCACGCAACTCCGTTGCTCCGCTTAGGGTATGTAAAGTCGCCAGGCAGGCGCATATATCAACAACTTCTTTCAATAAAAGCACCTGTGGGTGGCCCGCTTCGCGGGTTCTCAGGATTTTAACTTCCTTTTTCGGGGTCACACCCGCTCACGCAACTCCGTTGCTCCACTTAGGGTATGTAAAGTCGCCAGGCAGGCGCCAATATCAACAGCTTATTTGAATAAAAGCACCAGTGGGTGGCCCGCTTCGCGGGATCTCAGGATTTAAAGTGCTCCAAGTTGTGTCATTTGGTGATTCTTATTAAGTGGGACATTAGCCCCAAAATTTTTATTTGGGGCTTCGGTCTTACTTGGGTGGGACTTAGGGCCCAAAGAAGATTTCGGTTTTATGTCCCACCGAAGTGAGACATAAGCCCCAAAAAAAAAAGTTGGGCGTTATGTCCCTGGTCCCTATGTCCCTGCGAATTATTCTACTTGCTTCTTCTTTTAAAAAGTGGGAATTAATTAAATCACACATTTTTTTCGGAAATAGATTCCCAGTTAGCATGGGAACTAAATCCACTTTACTAAAGTGGATTTAGTTCTCACTAAGTGGGAACTAAATCCCTCAGTGGAGTTAGTTCCCGTGGATTTATTTCCCCGCACCCCGAGGTTGCGGGAAAGTACCACCCCACTCAGCCATTAAGCGATTGGGGTACTCCCTCAAGATGGGTAGTGAATTGGAAGTGCTTCTTATCAGGGCCATTTGAGATTTTGATATTTTACTGATTGCCTGATTGGAGTGAACAAATATAGATCAATGATTTCTGTTATTTAAGATTAATATAATTAAATACTCATGTATGTACAAAGTACTGTAGGCTGTAGTTAAAGGTAAAAGAGCAACAAAAAAATACATATCAAAGGAAAAGATGTTTACTAGTGTTTACTAGTTGGAATTTGAAACAAAAATTTTCCGAAATCTCTATTGCGGGGGCCCCCGTTTGTGGAAGCTCCGAGCTTTCGCCCTTGTTGCCCTCCCCTAAATCCGGCCCTGGAGATAATCAACCGTTATGGACTGTTATAGAGTGTGTAGAAGCAGAGTTCAGAGATTTGATAGCAATAGCAGCTGACTATTTGAGAAAATACTGATATAAGATGTTGATATCACGTTTTCTTTAAGCCAGGATAAGACTTACTTTATCGCAAAAAAGTCCTGCCTGGAATTCGCTACACTGATTGGGAAGGCGGAATGAGAGACTTAATTTCAGTCATTCAGAGTACACACCACCACCAATCTTTCCATTTGTTTTTGATCCATCTGTGTAAAAGTTAATTGACTCGTTTTCTAGGAATGCCCTAAAAAATCTGGAAGTTTTTGTCAAATTAGAGTTCTCGGATGGTGTAGTCTGTGTGCTTTGGAATTGGTTCTAAAGCATCTTGCACATGAGCTACGAACTGCGAACTGTGGATGTTCGCATATTTTGACTTTTCTTTCACATGAGCTTTATTTCTATTCGCAGACAGCGACGAATTGTCAACCCTTTTCTCCATATTTTCCTCAGCCATGATCAAAAACAAAACAAGAGCGGTATAATTTTGAGGTTAAGTTGAGCGCGAACAATTTATTTGTTGCAGTGTGGATGGTATGTGGAACGCGAACAGAGTCAATTGGTTTCTTATAATTTAAATGTGTTTTTGTGTGGAATTGACTTTTTGAAATGTGTAAAATCACGTTTGTTTGTCCATTCGCAGTTCGTTGCTCATGTGCAAGGCACTTAAGTACGTAAGAATTACGGAGTGGTCAATGAGCACGGATGGGAAATTATCAGTGTGGGTTGAATCCCGCAGCCTCTTTTTCAATAATCATTCAGCTTTTTTCTGTAGAGTGGGACTTAAGGTTATTAAGTTTCTTCAATGTATTCATAAACAATTAAAAAGTCAATGCTCGTCACGTTCAAACATAATTTCAAAATTCGAAAAACATATGCAGTATTTTGAGATAACAAATACCATGAAACCGTAGATCCTCATAATAGGTATATACGTGTATATACAATATACATATATAACTTAAAGCCTGGCTTAAACAACCCTACATTTTTGGTAGATACATAATAAGGTGTTCTTTCAGGCCTATCAATTATTGTATTTTTGTAATATTACAAACTCGAAACATCAATACCAAATCCATAAATATTATTGAAAATATAAAGAATCTTACTATACAAAACCAAATTATATAAGTCCAAAAAGAATAAAGAAAAACAATTCCAGTTAAGAACTCATATGACAAAGTAAAGAAACTTAACTAAAATACATCGACATGAAATAATAATACATCATTTTGGACATATTAAAGGCTTTGGGGATGTGGAAAAGTATTTACCAATACCATTTCCAATTCCAGTTAACAATTTACAACACGACACGACCGACACCATCAAATCAAAGCCAGATGCTCTAAGCTAAACATTTTAAGCGATTCACCTTTAATTATCGTGTAAGCCACAAACAATTCTAGAGCTATGTATCTTAACGTCCGTTTATGGACATCCACTTTCATGACATAATTGCATCTTTTCGGGGACAGAACACAAAAACCTATTACATAAATCATTTTTCGATCTATTTTCTCAAAAAGCGAGCAAGATCCATTGACGCGTAGCGTAAGCTGCTTCACCCAAGAGGTCATGAAATTGTTTTCTTTTTCTATAGCAAAATTTTTGACTGAAACACCCATTTTCTTTTCGCCGATATTTTATGGAGTTGGTTATTGATTGAGGGCACACTTAACTAATAGAAATCTAACTGTTTGCAAAGAAAGTTTTAATTATATATGAAAAAATATACCCAGCAAACTCGTAATGCAATTGAGAAATATGAGTTGTTTTGTTTTCCATTGAAACACTGTTGTTAATAAATTGGATAATGTTGACATAATCTATCGACTCTAACTGCAAAACGTTGGGAAGTGACTTCTGAAAATAGATGTGTGAAGGTCTGTCGCTCGTTTATGTTTGAATGAGCTTATAGTCGGTTCGCTACAAGTTGTTGTTAAATTTATGAAATGCGTGGAACCCAAATATGGATTTGTATATTATATCGGAAACAAAGCAAAAGACTATGAAAAAGTAATTCATATTTTTATATATGTAATTGCAATTTTATTTAGGTTACTTAGCTATGTACATATATGCTAAATTATTTATTTTCATCAGGCTATAAATCAATAAGACACTAATTTATTTTATAATTAAAACTCAAGAATTATAAACGTTCCTAAACCAAAAGATTTTAAAGCTATATGCAATACATGCCTTGGCTATTCATCTAAAATTGTGTTATTGTTTTTCGTTCTTGAAATAATTTATTTCTCTTGAACTTTCAGATTATCAATTGGTACCTCACCTACATACATACTTTTTGGCCTTGAACCAAAAAAATGAACAAAACACGATTTTTCAATTCCAGTTTCCCTAAATCTAAAATACACTTTAATAAAACATATAATATTTATGATTACTCGTAGGTCATAGGGTTATTTTAAAATATGTAATACTCTTCCTAGTTTTGTATGTATGTAGGTTGGTACTTCGTACACGTATTTATATTAGAAAGACTGAAAAGTAGAAATGTTTAAATAAAGTAGGTATACTATAAGTTTAATGATAAGAAACGTGCAACGAATAAATGCGTTGAAATAATTTTTGATTTTAAACTTACTAAAAAATTCATAAGGCCTTACAAATGTTTGAAGCGAAAAAGGCAAGACGTTCAAGCGTTGTTCTTATAACCTAATCAAAAAGATTTAAGAAATTTAGGGGTCTAGGCTAGGTTTCGTACTGCTTAATTCAAAATATTTCAAAATTAGGTTGCAAAGGTGTTTAAATGCTAGGCATATGCACCCACAGGTTTTTCTCCAAAAACCGACATCTGTCTACCAACTCTTACACTCCTACTCCCCGCGGTGAATATCAGGTGAGTATAGTACATAAACTGGAAATTGGGTTCCAAGCCCAGTCAATAGTTGTTGGGGGTAGTAAACGATGGAGGGGGGGTGGATGTGTCAATCAAGCCATCTCTCCTTTTATCCAGACAGCAGCGGAGGAATAACCGAGATGGAATCAACGCTGGCTTTTAAATTGCCTAAACAAAATTTAAATAGCGCTGAAATAA
This sequence comes from Eupeodes latifasciatus, assembly GCA_920104205.1. Classification (NCBI taxonomy): domain Eukaryota; kingdom Metazoa; phylum Arthropoda; class Insecta; order Diptera; family Syrphidae; genus Eupeodes; species Eupeodes latifasciatus. Next base: position 170,584,959 of record OV049924.1, on the reverse strand, counting down.
GAGACAAACATAATGTCATTAAACGCGATTTTGTTATATTAAATAAATTTGTATATAACTCATACATGTTCACGATCGAATTTGATATAAAAAATAATAGTAAATGCTTTTGGAAATTTATCAATTCTAAGGGAAAAACTACCGGGTATCCAAGCTGTATGAAATTCCAAGATTCAACGATCAGTGATGTTCATTTAATATGCAACCTATTTAGTTGATATTTTCAATCTATTCTCCTATAAGGTTTTTGGTATAGGTTCTATGTTTTTGGATGTCTCAGGAATAGACGAAGCACTACTTGATTTTGATGCAAGTAGAAAGGAAGGATTGTTGGAGAGTTTAGTTTTTAACGCCTGTATTTAAATCTGTATCAAACCAAGATCCAGATTTGAAAAACTCTTCTGTAATTGGTTATCTTTTCAATTAAGAAACTATATACCGGAATACCAACATAGTTTTGTGTCAGGTAAATCAACAGTGACCAATTTATCTTTAATGGCTAATTACATCATAAATAACTTTGATGATCACATACAAACAGATGTAATATTCACAAATTTTGCTAAAGCACTTGACCGTGTAAGGTGCTGTTACATAAATTGTCTTCGCTTGGATTTTATTCTAAGCTATTGAGTTGGTTAAAATCCTATATATCCAATAGGACTCAAATATTAAAAATAGAAGACTGCTGTTCTGATACTATATATGTGTCTCATTTGGTGGGTGTCTCTCAAGGTAGTCATTTGGTTCCATTTTTATTTCTATTATTTATGAATGACATATGTACGATGCACCATCAATCTTTGTATCTTCTTCATCTCTTTTATTTGCAGATGATCTAAAGTTGTATCGTAAAATAAAGTGTTTATCAGATTGTCAGTTACTTCTTAAATACTTAAGATTTACTAAAATTGAATTAATGGTTTCAAAGTAATGATCTTCATCTTAATGTATCCAAATGTCGAGTTTTTTCTTGTTCCAGAGACGTACGTTTAGAAAGCGTTGATCGTAAAAAAGATCTAGTTTTAGATGCAAAGAAATGCTCGGTTTCTTAAAGAGAATTCAATTCTTTTCAGGTTTCAGGTTTCGTGTATAGTTTAGAATCCGTTTTATAGAAAGTCATGTGATAGAATTGTGAAAGTTCAAAAAAGCTTTACTAGATACATGATCTATAAATTAAACTTGCAAATTGACGTGTCAACTTACGACACAAGGTGTTTATTATTCGGTGACAAATCTCTGCAAAGCCATTACTAGTTGCATCACGGAAACTAATGTTGTTTGTTATAGAATAGACGTTTTTAGAAACTGTTCTAGGTAAACTTTTAAATTATATGTTTTAAACGAAATAAATATGCAACTTTAATATTGTATAATAATTTTAATAAATAAGTTAATTTAATAATCAATTTATTTTATAAGTAATCAATGTATAATAATTATATCTTAGTTTATAAGAGAGTATTTATTACCTCTGATTGATGAATTATTAAATAAATACAGTTCCTGTTACACTACTTCGTGAACACCTTACGAATAGGGCTTTTACGATATAATCAAAGCTCAGGCCTATAAGAACTGGCTTATGCTCTCGCCCTTGGAGTTTAAATCAAGGATCTGGTCCCTCATGTTGAAGGTCGTGCGTCACGGTAATTCCTAAATACGTAAAGAAAACAACTAGTTGCGCACCAACAAGCCTTGGATACAGACGGATTTACTGTTGACAACCAACGCAAACGATTTAAAGACAACGAACTTCGGATATGCACGTGGAATGTTAAGTCCCTTAATAGACCACTTGCAGTCCCACAATTAATGGAGGCCATAGACTGCTAGAAAGCAGATATCATCGCCGGCCGTCCAGGAAATGCGACATATGATGGAGCATCATCAGGGCTAATTTTTCAAAAACTATTCACTCAAACAGCTTAAAAAAATGTTTAGGAATGAATTTTCGGCTTTGCTATATGTAGACTGCAGTATTTGCTACCGTTATTTTTTAATATTTGTTTGTCTATTTTAATTATTTTTTTTTTAGAAAATTGCCTTCCGATTCTTTTCTTGTCTTAAACCAACCTTATACAAATCATTATAACTATATTTATAATTTAATTTTATCACCCGCTAATATTCCTCATACACGAGTTTGTTACAATGCATATACATATATGTATGAAGCTATTTAAGTCTTTAAGTATATTTGGTAAGATAAGAAAGGAGTTATCATAATGTTAGATTTCAATCATCGAAATAAATTACCCTCGTGTGTGAATATCAACAATTAATGTCCTTACCATTTCAAATAATTTGTATGTTAAACATGCCTTTGGTATCTATCCAATCACTGATAAACGTAGTGTGCAGATATAAATAATAATTTCTAATAACGTTTCAATTAGAAATGAATACAATTAGCCTGCAAACAAATTGGAAAATAATCTATCAAATCGAATACGAAGGATCCTCTGCAGAGGTAAGGTAAGGTAAGTATTCCTTACTTATTTTAGGTGGCGCTACAGTCCTGTGTGAACTAGGGCCTCACCCAACAAACTTCTCCCTAGAAAAAATTTGTTATGCGATATTGAGGAGACTGATTCCTCTATAGTTTGTGCAGTTTAGATTGTCTCTCAGTATCGAACAAACATTCCTGAGGTTCCATTCATCGGGCATGCTTTCTTCCGAACATTTTTTAGAATAAAAGTTGATGCATACTCCTTACCAAATTATCTCCAACTGCTTTGAAAAGCTAGATTTCAGCTCAGATAAAGCAATATTTACTTCGTCTAAGTCGGGAAGCCGGGATTGTTGGCTTTTCACCGTTCCATATCCAAAGCATGGATTCTACTATATGATGTTTCGACTTTTGATTTGGAGCTTTCGGTAGGAGGTTTACGTTTGAAAAGTCCTTCTTAACTCTTTTAATATTGAACATTTTCCTATGAAATGCTTTATATCTTCTCTTATACTGAAATATTACACATTAAGTAAATAATCAGCAGATCCTCACGATGAGGCATGGAAATTCAATCGTACTAGTTCGCCTATCATTTTGAAAACAGAAGGTATTATCTTTTGATTCAAATCGATGTTAAAATAATTTCATTCACAAAGATTATGTTCAAGAATGCTATATGTGGCTCTATGTACTGAAGAAGTTGCTTGTATGGCACATTCGAATCTATATTTTTCACTAGTTTTAGCGATGAGATTATAGAGGGAATCTTAGACTTCCTTTCCAGTGCAGAGTTTAACGTTAAGAATTAAATTAATTCCTCAGTAATCTGCTAATTCCTTCAACCTCTCGAACCAAAGACTTTTTTTCTGAATAATATTTATCGCAATCACTTTAGGTAATCATCCATATTAAAATAAAATCGATGTGCAGCCCAAGTTTTTTTTATAAAAGTTGTGATAGTCATTAATAATCATGTAGTATTGTGTATTTTTTGGAAGTTGGAAACATCACCGATTCATGCTTTATGTAGCCTCACACTTGTGCTACATATGTATGTACATCATTATAGTGTATTTTACACTATGTGAAATAGAGTCGTTAGTAAAACAGTTTTTTCATGAAGAACTAATGGTACTTTTCGCTTTGCTCAATTTGTCTTTAAAATGGCTTTTCATATTCAGGTTGCTTGCAATAAGAACACCCAGGTATTTATAAATACATATGTCTTCACAACTCCGATAGGGTCATGTCAATTTTCACCAATCTGCTAGATCCGTTTTCAAATACCATCGCCTTCGATTTGTTTAAATTGACCGTTGAATTCCACAGCTTACAGTATACTTCGAGACGGTTGATCATTTGTGGAGATCATGGTTGGAGCGTTAGTGAAGAGTAAGCAAAAAGAACAACATCGTCTGCAAATAAATAAATAAATTAGGTGGGGCAACAGTCCGTTGACAACTAGGGCCTAGTGATTTACAACTCTTAACCATTCCCGTGTGCGAGTAATGTTGTAAGGGATGGAGGGAACCTACAGTTTTAAGCCGAATCCGAACGACTAATTTAAGAAAGCACTTATCATGACAAGAATTACTCTTGGAGGATTTGTCAATACCTCGTAAGAGGCAGTACCCGTGCAAAAAAAAAACTTTAGATGTGCCCAGGTACGGATTGAACCCAAATCCTCTGGCATGACAGACATCGCGCCACGGTAACTAAAAAACTCCAGCAAACTCTATTCCTCACAATAAATCATCAATGAGATCATCAATAAACAAAGTAAACAAATGAGGACTCAAGGGGTATCCTTGTTTTACATACCTATTGTTTTTTAAAACCAGTCAGATTTCATCAGCATTACTCACCGTCGTCGCTTTATTCCCATCAAACAAGTTTTCTATCACCCATCCATACTTTTCTGACAATCCTCTGCTGTAGACCTTCTAAAACAAGGCTTTTTTATCGATTGTATCGAATGCAGCCTTGAAATCAACAAAAAGGACATAAATACAGTTGCCTTTCCTGCTCCAAAAGAGTACCCGCAATACTTGTCAAAATGAATATATTGTCGCTTGTACAATATCCGCTACTAAAGCCCTTCTGGCATTCTTTTAGTATTTCATCGCTTATGATCATCACAAACGTTTTATAAAAACTTTTTAAGGTTCCGCGCAATTTTTTCGGCTATGAACACTCCACGATCAGGGCTCAGTCGATCTTCAAGGACTCCCGAAAACATTGCAAAGGCTGAAGAGAGTTTACGTGAAAATCCACGACTTTCGATTCGAGCAATTATTCATGAAGTGTTAAAAAAAAGAGTTAAAGTTCCATTCATTCGAAATTCAAATCGTTCAAGAACTCAAAAAAAGTGATTTTGTTTTACGCAAAAATGTTTTTGAGACGATGTTTGAGCGTTTTCGTATTTTTTGGAGCGACGAGGGTCATTTTCATTTAAACGGGCATGTTAATAAACAAAACTGCCGTTACTGGGCTCTAAGAACCCATAACCCTCGACTGAAGCATAAAAAGCCATTGCATTGCCCAGGTCAACTGTTTGACGCCTTATCCACGCATGGCGTGGATAAGGGGTTTTCATCGCACACGTGGATCCAACAAGATGGTGCGACCGCAAACACGGCTAGAAATCCGATGAATTTGCTTCTTGAAGCTTTCCCCCAAAAACTTTTCAGTAGCTAAAACAGAGTTTACAGCAACAATCCCCGAACTTTAGTGAACCTTAAAGAAAATATTCGTCGAGAAATCAGCACAATTGAATTAAGTTTACTGCAGCGTGTGGCGCGTAACACTAGGCTCCGTTTTTAACAGTGCGTGCAACTCGACGGAAGGCATTTGGATGACATAATGTTCAAAAACTATTTAATTTTGAAAATATAAATCTGCCGCCAAAAACCCTTTCTTGAAATGATTCAGTGTGATTTCGGTATGTAGTATATTTGTATCACGGTAAGTTTTCGAATGAGTTCAACAGTTTCATATTTAAAAAACTCAACCGTGGATACTTGATTCAACAAGACTGCCATATTTGAAGTGATTATAATTCGCAACTGTATGATGAGACACCGTTGCGTTACAACCACAAAAATTAATTATTTTGTGTGCTTTATGGGTTGGTGATATAATTATTGTTCCGTACTTCTTCCAGTTCATCAATTGAACAACTATGATGAAGAATTTTTCAAATGATCCCAAATAGATTTGAGATAAATTACTTAATTTTTTAATTTATTAAATTCTGATAAATTTTATACGTCCATTTGAGTTCAATATAAACTTTCTCATGATCAAACATACAAGATCTTATCAGTGTCCTTGTTAAAACAATACAAAATATTCCATATTATTTCATTATCTATAGACCTCTTAACTCTCAATTAATTTTGTTCATAAGTCCAGGCACTTGAAATGAATATTCATAATGTAAATTGGAACCTTTAACATTTATAAAAAAAAACTTCCTCCCAAAAAAAAGATCTTTAAAAAATTAATTTTACATGTCTTTGATGGAATATTAAATTTACCTTCAACTTATACCTACACTCACTTTAAAATAAAATGTAGGTTCATTAATATTTTATTCTTTTGTTAATTTTCAAGATGCACACTGCAACGAAAAATCACCATTTCATCGTCTGATGCATTTATTGAAAAATTAAATGGAACACTAGGTTGGAATAACCTGCTTGAAAAATGAGAAAGTTAAAAAGAAATTGTCAAAAAACAGACAAATACGAATATATAAACATTTACATAATTTTGTGAAAAAATATTTTTTGGTGTTTTTCTTTTAAATTTTCCTCAGTTTTAAAATATTGGATCACTCAAAAAATTTTGTGGGAGTTTGAAATAAAATAATTATTATTTTCCGCTGCTAACAAAACAAGCTAACTGCAACACCCGTCTCCTTTTATGAAATATAAATGATCGTTCTAATATAAAAAAACGTTTACAAATTTGTCTGCTCTTCTTTTACTAAATAGTGATTTTAGAAAATATTGGATCTTCGATATTGCTGTTTTTGAAATTCCAGAATTTATTTTTTTAAGAATCCAAAACGCACCCTGTATGAATTGCCGTTCGAATATATAGGTATAATAGCGTCAAAAAGGAATCAAAGATATTTTTTTATTTTTATATGTCATGCCCTTGACCTTGACGCGCCACTTGAGACGATAAAGCTAAGATTTGCGATCAAGCATCGGAGTGCAATCGTGTTTGACATGCCAATAAAAGTGCTTCTTTTATAATCAACGAATGTGTTTTTTGTTTTTTTTTATCTATATAAACAATTATATAAAGAAGACATTGATCTTAAGAGGAAAGAAGAGTCTTGATTTAAGTATTGGTACCTACTCCGAGTGCTAATTTGTTTGGCATGCCCTTAAGGCAAGCTTTCGTATTAAATAATGAATGTTCAACGAAATATTTATCTTATTTTTCTTTAAGCTCTGTAATAGCAGAAATAATTTGCGGTTATTTACACCTGGGCCTTATTTCAAAAACTTTGACAAGTGGCAGGTGATAATTTGACAATTGTCTTAATTCTGTCATATACAAAAATTGAACACTTTGTAGAATTGTAGGAGAAGATTGTTATAACAATGAATTGGCAGGGATTTTTTTAAAATAACAAGTTTGTCACTATGTAATTGACAATAATTATGACAGGCCGTGAAGTGACAGTTTCAGTGAAAAATTTCTAATATTATGTTTTTAAGTAAAAGTGATGAGAAATTCTTAAAGAAAGAATTAACAATGATTTTGTTGCATTAAGTAATTTTTAATTTATGAACAAATTTTGCGTTTGCAAAAGTACAGCGGAATATAAAATCGGTTGACTCATCTAGCATCCCACGAAAAGAAATTATCACGACACATATGTCAAAGTCTGACAGTGGCAAAATTTATTTTTGTTTTAACTGACAATTACGTCACTTTTCAAAATGTTCAGATAAGTGCGAACAATTTGTAGGAATGTCATTTTTCTATGTTGATGAAATAGGACTCTGGCACGATTTAAATATTCTTTAAAATACAGTTTTGGGATTTGTCTTTCCATTTAGAAGAGACAAATACAATTTTATTCATAAATGCATTCTATCGGTAATGACAACATAAATTTATTGAAACTAAATAAGAAATTTACCGTCAATCTCAGCACTAAACTTGATAATGATGCTGCTTAAAATGTTTTTTAATATTTGATTGTCTATTTTAAATTTTGTGTTACTTCTTCTTTTTAGAAGATGTCTGATTAATCGAATTGAAAATTTTGAGATATCTTAAAGTTTCAAAGTTCCTAAAATCTAAATCCATGATACGTCCGTACCTTCGATATACCTTTTTTCGTCAAAATTTAAAAATAGTGAAAAATTTGGCTCCAAATAAAATTAAAATACCACATAATGACGTCACACAGAATTAGCATGTAAATGAAAAACAAATTAATGAACTATTTTTTTAAAGACACAAAAATATTTTTCATTGAGACTGAATAGTTTTGTACTTGGTTGTTGAAAACTTGGAATTTTCGAAATGAAAGTTTTTTTCCAAAAAGTTATTAAAAAGTACAATAAATATTTTTTTTTAAATTGATTTAAACTTCGAAAATCCTACAAACAAAAATTGTACTCAAAATTGGTAAAAACTGATATCACCTCTTATCTTCAGATTAAATAAAGATTTGTTGTTATAATTAACGGACACTCAAGAGGTTATTAATAACCTTAACATGTTTTAAGTTAAAACACAGTGCGAGCCTTAGGAAAATAGGGAAGAATTTAAGAGGAGATACCGGTGCATATTGGTCTTAAAGTTTTGAATATCAAAATGATAGGGACAAATAGAGTTGTATAAAGCATTCAACACTCTATGCGCGGTTAGAAAAGAAAAAGAAGACAGCAAGTCTGAAATTGAGCCCAAGGTATCATTGAATAAGAGGTTAACAGTGATACATGTACCGAATACTGAAAGTTGATTAGTTTCGTGGATGCAAGTGCCACTCATGGATAGTGGCATCGGGGGTGAGCTACGCTTTAAGGACTGGAGACAGCATTTCGGTTTTAAATCATTAAATTCTACACGGTTAATAATTTTCCATTGGACACTGCTGTCGAGATCGGGATTTAATGAGCTTATCATACGCTGTCGTTGAAGTTCCACACCCGAAGGACAAGGCTGTCAATTTACATCCAACAGAACTTGTATTGAACGTTAAGAAGGTAGTTTTTAATCCAACGAAGAAGAGATTCATCAATACCAAAAGCATTCGATAAGAGAGCTTGGTGCCAAACTCTCTAAAATGCTTTTGAAATATCAAGTGCAATAATCTTACTATCTTCAAAACGATGCGATGTAAAGATTTGTTCCCCTGTTCGGTTAGATAAACAATGAAATCACCGGTGGACTTATTGCTACGAAATCCATGCTGACGGTCATTAAAAGGCTTTCGTTCTTTGAGATATTTCTTAAAATGATAATTAATCAGCGTTTCCATGACCTTGGAAGTAAGGGATGTGAATGCTATTGGACGATAGTTTAAAGTGGAGGAGGATTAACCTATTTTAAGGACAGGCTGGAAAAATGCTGTTTTCCATTCGTTCGGAAAGAGACTTGTAGAGTAGAAAAGATGAAAAATCTTACGCAGTGATTTTTCCAGCGTTGAAAAACACCTCTTCAGAACAATAGATGGGATACTATCCCGTTCAGCGGATTTGTTTATGCCAAGGTCTGTCAGTACTTTTGCAACTCTATTAGCGAGGATGACGTGGTGTTTTTTACGTTTTTACAAATGATCACACATTTTTTCTACCTTTGGGACATTTTCGTCATAATTTCTGGTCATGCAAAAATTTGGTTCGTCGAATATGACCGTTGCAGGGCTTTTTTAGCAAGTGTGAACTTATTAAATTAAGATTAAATGAAGATCTTGACAAAAAATTAAATCCTAACAAAAATGTTACTAAAATTATTTAACGTCTCGAATATCTTGTTAGAGATCATCTTGAACTTCAATTATTGATTGATTTGAAGTTCCTTAAATAACAACGGCCATAATGTTACAGTCAATGGGAAACGCTACAGAGCCATGATTATTGTCTTTTTCGTATCTGAATTGGAGGATGTTGAAGTGGACGATCCTTGGTTCCAACAAGACAGGGCTATATACCGAACAGCAGAGGAAACAATCAGTACACTGATGGAAAATTTTGGTGAGCGCATTATCTAGCGTGTCGTGGGCCTGTGACGTGTTCTCCAAAATCCTGAGATTTAATATCGCTGAACTATTTTATATGTGAAGTTACTTGTCTACTCAGATAAGGCCGAGACGATTGAAGCCTTGGAAAGAATATTCTGGGCGTTATTTTTGATATTCGTCCATAGTGTTATTAGATTTTCTTTTCATACTCGAGAGCATTTTATCATTGCAAGAAGTTCAATTGTTATCGAGTTTGTGTCTTCAAATTTTTTCAACTACTTTTACAAAAATTTATTTATTTTGAATCATTATGGAGATACCAAGAACACAACAACTTTAACCTTAATAAAAACTTTTATACAAACTAATAGTCAAGAGTCTTTCAAAAACGAGAACCTATTTAAAAACTAACAAGCGTACATACATATATCTTTATTGTTTTTCTTGTTCAATTTATTTTGAAGAGGACGGAAAATTAATTTGTTTTTCAAATAAAAAGGTATATAAATAGTACACTGATGTATTTATTAAGTACACGTAAATAATAAACAAGAAGCAATACCAAATTATCTTGTATTGAATTATTTATTTGATAACATTTGGAAAAATTAAAAATATTTAATCAAAGAAGCTTAAAACTGGTGTGAACAAAAATAATTGGACTTAGTTTTTTCTTGAAACGTTTTGTTTGTGCACCCGAATTGAATAACAATTTAATTTCAAACGCGTGATATAAATCATGAGTGGACCTACTTACTAAGAATTTTGATTCTGGTTAAAAGTTGGCCCTTGTTATTCATAAATAAATTGTACATTACATATACATATGTCTATATGCAATTTTGTATTTTAAACAGAACAAACATTTATTGTTTGATATTTAAAACACAAACAAAACCATATTAATTAAATTCAATTTCCCAGTCTATGATGTCTGCCATTGGATTACACTTGGATATGAATTAATTCCGATGAATCAGATGTAATTAAGTAAAATAGGGAATAGTCCGAAACGTTGTTATTGAAATATCAATATTTGTTATCGCATTTGAAAATAAACTGTCAACAGCTGATGGGGTTGAATATTGAACAGTTTTTAGGCTAAAGGCAGTAGCGGAATTGAGGGTGGTTAAATACAAATGGCGCAATTCTGCAAGAACTATAATTTCTTAATTCTATTATTTTTTCAATTCAAAATCTAGTAAACAAGAAAATATGGAAATTATTTGACACTTTAGAAAAAATATAGATTACCGATAATTCTGTGCCACAGATGTAAAGAATTTTTGTGATCTTTAATTGCTTTGGTATAGACTATAGAGAATAGTTGATAAATTGAAACTTAAATTTTTGCATGAGCAATTGGACACCAAGCTGTACAACAAGGGGCTTAGGCTGTATATGGAAACACAGATTTCAATTAGATCCATTGCACTTTCCAGGAACTGTATAGGCCTCAAAATAAATGAACTATTGTCTAATAATCATGGAAGCCGAATAATTCGCTTAACATCAGGTATGAAAATTTAACTTTTTACTTGCGACATATATGAATTATATGGCAAATTTTGTATTAGTACAATATTTCGAACTCGATATTTTAATCAAACATAACATTACGATGGTCTGTCTGTCTATCTGTCCTGGGCCCTACATCCCAAAGCATTAGATCGATGGAAATTAAGGTTTTGAGCGGATTCGCTTCAGTTTTTTTTTTTTTCATTTTTTTTTTCGGCCGAACATCGAAAATTAGAATTTTTTCAAAAACAAACCGATACATTTTTTTAAATATAAAAAAATATGTTTGTATTGCTCTAGAATGGTACCCCTCATATGACCGTTAATTTGTTTTTAAGCTTTCTTAAGAACTTTAATAATTTATAGCTATAATTTTCTATATTTTTTTTTCTGCTCAAGTTCTTATACTGTCTCAATAATATTTGATGATCAAAAATGTCATTGTTTTTATTATTTTTTTTTTTTTTTTTTTATATTTAACATTTTATTTCGGAAATTCGATATTTTGAAAATAGGTCATCATTTTACGAAATTTAAATGTAAGTTCTTAATAACTGCATACCAAAAATATTTTCAAACTAATATTAAAAAAACGTGTATATAAGATTAATTTGAAGAAAAAACCGCTCCAACGATTTTCAAATAATAATTTTGAAAAATTAAGTTTTTTTTTAAGGAAGTGAAATATTTTAGTTTTGTGGTCTACTTCAAACATCTCAACAAGTAAAACAAGAAAATGTCCAATCAATCATTCACTACATTGAGCTTATTTTTTTTGTAAAGAACATTTTAGTGTTAAGTTGCAACAAAATGTCGTAGAACTACGACAGTTTTAAACTTTTTTCATCAACAAAAAGATGAAGCGGGCCCACTTGGCATTTGTGTTGTGTTAAATACTCCCTTAAAATGTTAAGAAAAGCATTTAAAAAGAATTATCCATAATGAACTACGAGTTTTTCTTTAGCCCACTTGCAAAGCTTTCTTCTAGGAAAATTTACATTTTGTTATACAGACAATAATGAAGCATGATGCAGAAAGGACTCTGGAAAAAATTGAGTATGTTTTTTTTACCATAACAATTTAAAAAAAGAATGAAAATTTTGGTTAGCCAAAATATCTCATGAACCAGTAACGCTAGTGACTTGAATTAAATTTATTATTATTATTATTATATATTGTCCTCGAATATTTTACGAACAAACAACGATTTTATCTCCAAAATAATTTCATGCAACGAAGAATAATGTTTTTGAAAAAAAAAATCCAATCTGTATTTCTTTACCTAAGAAATGAGAACTTTCAAGAAATATTGCTAAAATTGGTAAACATTGAAAATAGATTTTAAAAACAAACTATTTCATCATATGTAAAACATTGTTGTTAATTTTTAAGGAAAATGACAACTTTAAAAAAAAATACGAAAACCTACAAAACAAGATAGGAAATGGTTTTCGACTGATTTATTAAGAGAACAAAGAAAGATATTGACTTCAAATTATTTATCTCACACAAAATTTTGTTATGGACATTTTGTTAAAATCTTAAGCAAGACAAATTGACAGACGGGATGGGAAGTTATCAGTGCGGGCCCAGCCTCTTTTTTGTTTTAGTTTTGCCCCAGAACCACAAGAATCAGGTGAACACCAAACAATTGCTCGTCTTCAAGTTGCTTTTTTACAGTTCTTTTTACCTTCCGTTTATGTTTTATCTGTACAAATCTTTATAATTTAAGTAAGAATAAAAGCCACTTAGACTTCGGCCAATTTTGTCAGCTGTTGCACGTTCGGTAAAGTCTTGGTGTCTAATCAAATCGACTTTAGCTTTTAAAACTCTACTAAGTCATATAGATCTACCCATTGGTCTTAAAATTTTAGAGCAGAAATTGAATTTCCATTAAAACACTAAAATTGTTGATTTAAACTATACAGTACAGTAGATACTTCATTGTATCTATTAATTCAGTTGACTCAAAAAAAAAAACTTTTTTGCAAACACAATTTTTTGTTGTAACTTCTATACGGGTAGAAATGACATTTAGCAAAATGTTGATTTTTATAAGATCGAAATCCTTATCGAAACCCTTCTAAAAATGTATGACAGTCAAAAAGTGATATTGACTAAATATTTTTTTTAGAAAATACTGATTCTTACCATCTTCAAAATCGCTTTACTTATGTATGTGTGCAAATGAACCGTCAATTAATTTTACCCCAAAACATACATAGGTCGCAGAACGATAGAAACTTTGGCAGTCAATAATTTTAATGGATTACTATTTGACAATTTCCGTAGCATTAAAAGATACATTAGCGGTTTATTCTCTATCTTATTCTGTCTACAATCATGTGACGTCTTTTTAATAACCTTTGCAACACTCACATCATCATGACGTAACTTTATCGTAGGCTTGCAATGGTAAAATAACGAATAACGAAGTCCTGACGTATAAAAAACATATCCAAGAATCTATTGGCCTCTCCACAATCATGTTAGTGAAATAAGTATTCCTCATTTTAATATTTCTGTGCTGATAATCCAGCACTGAACAGCGCCCTTATACGATAACCGGACAAATAGGAAATCAATATAAGGTGTATATGGTTCCTTAGTCAAATCACGTTTCATACGGTGGGCGTTAAGCACTTTTTACTGCCAACCAGCCAGCCCCACCGACAGAATTGGTATATGAACTAAAATCGAACACAGAATTCAAGGCCTGTGTTGGCAGAAGGCGTAGAGGAAATACTCTATAATAGAGAGGGTATAGAAGTGGTATATACAGACCCCCTTGGATAAATAATAACAATAATAATAGATGGGAATGTAGGAAATAAAATTCATATAGTAAATCTAATATGACGTTTTGTTAAGTGTTGACGTCTTCTTTGTTGTAATTCAACCATCATCCTCACGTTTTGCAATTTTCGAAGTCGTTGCTCAAGTAAAGTGTAAAATAGGTAGGTAGGGAGGTATAATGGAGGTTTTGGTAGTAGTAGATTGTAAGGTTGGTTGGTAAGTATATCTATCCAAAGTATAGTTCCTTAGATGAATTATTCATATTCCAAGAAGGAAATTTTATATGTTAATAATAAATTGAAACTACGTCGTATAGTAACTTTTTGAGCTATTCAAGGGCGCGGGCTGTTTTATCATCCGTCATCTTCTTCTCTACCTATAACCTACAGAAGGTATTTCATTCTTTTAAAAATCTTCTATCTATTTAACGTTAATTTATTTTAACAATCAAAACAAAATGAAAACGTGAAGTTTTATGAGTTTGTTTTTTTGTTTATTGTTAACTTCTAAGTTTTATTAATGATATATGTATTTAATGAAAACAATTTGAAATTCAAGATGAATGAGAAATCAAAATTTTTAACATTAGTAATGCTTTTTCTTAATGAAACATATTGTAACTTACACATTCTAAAAACTTTGCTTTATATTTTTACTTTTGTTAAAAGTTTAAAAATTATCGTTTCTTTGGATTTTTACTGTTAGCTACTTACGGCTTCTTTAATGAAATACAGTTTCAATTTCAATGGTTTAAGTTTGATTTCAAATTTAAGGAAACAAATCCAGCTTGAAAAATTAGGCCAGTAGTTATTTTACAAATGTTATATACATACTTCAAAACTTAGGTTATCAAAAATTAACGGAAAAGGAGTTAAAGTAATGAAAAGCATGAACCGCAGCACTTATACATAATAATGGATGTTTTTTAAGACATGTGGTTTTCAATCTAGCAATACTTTTTTCAGAATTGGTCCTTTTGACAGCTGTCACTTAATATATGCTCTGTTTGGTTTAACATTATGAATAGACTTATTCCTGAACAACGTGTGCAAATTTATTACCAAAAATATTGGTTTGATACGAGCGAAGGAAACTTTTGGGGGCATTATCTCGCGCCGTGGGCCTGTGGCATAGTTTTTATAAGATTGTGCAATTAAACACCGCTAGACTATTTTTTGTGGGGTTATGTGGAGGCGCTGTAGTGTTCTTGGAGTGATGGGTAGTGCCTGGGACTGTTTCTCTTGCAGCGTGATTTCGACAAGATTCAACGATATTGCGACGACTGGAAACTGAAAATAAACGTCCAGAAGTCGGAGACAATTCTGTTCCTGACTTCGAGGATCACGGTCGATCCAACTGCCGCTTAACCCCAACAAGGATGCAGTGAGCACGGTTAGCTCCCAACTTGCATTTCACCACCAACAACAACAGCAACAGACAGTACCCCTACCCATAGCGTATAGCAAACATCGCTGATAACATTTTTATGGTAGTTTCCCGGTGACCACGCTCAATGCAATTTGAAGCGAAACGTTCGGGATGAGTATTTAATTGAAGTTGACTGCTGTTATTTTAAGTCTTACAAACAATTTTAAAAAACACCTGACACGAACGAATCTGCTTAAAACCTTAACTTCTAAGTTATAATTCAATCGACCCAATGGTTTGGCTGAAGGGCGAGGACAGACAGACGTTGCTTCCAAGAGCGTTTGATTTAACACCACTTTTTTGTGGGGTTATGTGAAGTCGCTTGTCTACGCAGATAAACCTGAGACGATTGACGCCTTGAAAGAGAATATTCGGAGCGTTTTTGCTGACATACGGCCCCAAAGTGGTTAAAAATTGTAATTCTCGGCTGGAATTTCTCCGAGAAAGCTGCGGCGGACATTTGCCCAAAATCATTTTAAAAACATAATGGCAAACCCTTATAAAAAAAACGTTATTTTTTGGCCCATTAAATATTGCTTTTTTCACACAACATTGATAATTTATTTGAATTAAGATATTTAAACCATATTTACATATTTTACCATTTAATTATACAAATTATTTGTTCGTTCTTGTAAATTTTCATCAAAATAAAATTCAATTTCACTTTAAGAATTTTTTAGGGCAGTAAATTGCGAATTCGGGCATTTAAAACTTTTAGCACTGCAACAATAATAAATTAATTTGTATTAAAAAAAAACTAATACCCTAAAGTTCATTAAATATTAAGAAATCGTGCAATACCAACAAGCATTTAAGATTAACCCCCCAACACACTGTATGAGAAATGTTTTCACAGTATTTTTGCCTTAATATGTGCTATTGTTCTATATGTTACTTTTAGTCATTTGAATAACCATAAATCAAAATAATTGATTAAGCCCACTTAAAAAAAACTTCATTTATGTCCGCGTCTGTTTTCATCCATATTTAAATTAAAGCCGTATATATTTCTTTTTTTATAATTTAATTTTCAAAACACTTTCAATCTCATGCATTTTTAAAAATAGAAATATGTTTCGGACAAAAAGAAAAAAAAAAAGGAGATAAACACGATGATAATAAATTGCCAATCGATTAGATATATTGTCATAGATACTTGTTCAGTCAATCATCAATCAAGCTTCCGCCTATAGCAAAGCCTCTATAGAAAGGTATATTAAATAAGTTGATCTTGTTGTTGTTGTTGTTATTATTGTAAGATATTGTTAATGTGAGAGTTGAAGCCTGAAGCACTTGTTAATCTCATCAATTACAAAATAAGATAAACAACTTTTGGCGACATTTAAGGCTGATTGGATAGCAGGGTTAAGCGCTTTGGAAACCATTCGATCTGGTTTGCAATGAATAGAAAAAAAGCATTACAAAAACGAAAAAATAAAACAAGCTATGACAAACAACATATCCGGATTGATATGTGTCGAAGTGACATGTCACTTTCGATATATATATACATACATATTATTAATGTGTAACGGATGTATGTTATGCATCTATCCATGATAAAAAAAACAATGTTCAATGGCTAATTTGTTAAAGTTTCTTGAAAATGGTGTTGTATGGGAAACAAAGTAAAATTAAGATTAAGTTATCCAACAAATATTTTAAGGAGAATTGTTGAGATTCAAATTAAGTCACTTGAATATTCACCTATGTATCTATATTCACTTCAAGAAAAATGGAGAACATACATACATATATCGGGTGATTTTTTTGAGGTTAGGATTTTCATGCATTAGTATTTGACAGATCACGCGGGATTTCAGACATGGTGTCAAAGAGAAAGATGCTCAGTATGCTTTGACATTTCATCATGAATAGACTTACTAACGAGCAACGCTTGCAAATCATTGAATTTTATTACCAAAATCAGTGTTCGGTTCGAAATGTGTTTCGCGCTTTACGCAAATTGTATGCGTTTTTTTTTTTTTAAAGTTCTCAAGCTCTTAAAAAATCACCCATTATATTAAACAATGTCCTCTTTTCAATGGAGGACAATAAATACATAATGGGTGATTTTTTAAGAGCTTGAGAACTTTTTAAAAAAAAAAAACGCATAAAATTTGCGTAAAGCGCGAAACACATTTCGAACCGAACACTGATTTTGGTAATAAAATTCAATGATTTGCAAGCGTTGCTCGTTAGTAAGTCTATTCATGATGAAATGTCAAAGCATACTGAGCATCTTTCTCTTTGACACCATGTCTGAAATCCCGCGTGATCTGTCAAATACTAATGCATGAAAATCCTAACCTCAAAAAAATCACCCGATATAAGCCTTGTCATTTTTGAAATAGTCTTAATCAATAAATTGCTATCGCTAAGTCAGTGTATATTGAAGGCCTTTATGAATAAAATAAATTTTGTTGGAAAAATTGATTAGAGGAAAACTAACTGTATCTACTTCAAACTCAAATTCAAAATTTAAACATTCAATTTATTTAACGATTGTTAAAAACGACATTAAGTCGATAACACTAGTGGACAAAGTTTTGTTACTGGTAACAAAATTGCACTTTTGGGTTTTGATGGCCTTAACTCAAATCGTAACTCAAAATTAGTGTATGACGTCCGGTTAAGGTTTGTCGAATTGAAAATTTTGACATTTCTCTACGTTTCAAGGTTCCTAGAATCTGAATAAGCGATTTTAAGAGAAATGTCTGCGTGTGAGCATTTCCGTAAGTTCGTTAAGCCTTTTTCGTCATCCATATCTCAAGAACTAGTATAGGTATCGACTTTAAATAAATTTCGTTATACAGATAATAATATAGATAGATGCAGAAAGGACTTTTGAAAAAAATTGAGTGGGTGGTTTTTTACCATTGCATTTTAAAAAAAGTGAACATTTTGGTTAACCCAAAAATCTTACGAACCAATAACGCTAGGGACTTGAATTAAATTTTATATTATATAGTGAGACATGAAACGAAACCAGTATATTTTTGGGAAATAAGTGTTTTCGACTTTAAGTACATTTCTTATGAAGATCCAAAAGTCAGATTTTCATAATAATTAAAATCTACAAAAATGGTGTGCAAAATTGGTAAAAATTAATATTCGATTATCGATATCTCGTGAACAAATAAAGGTATTGACTTTAAAATGATTTCATTCTGTGCTAAATTTTCCTAGAAAAATCTAATCTGTATTTGTTTATATAATAAATAACAAATTTCAATTTAAAATTGGTAAAAATTAGTTTTCGAAGATCTCGTTAACAAAAATTTTTGAAATCAAATTTAATTTCATTTTTAGTTAATCTTTTAGAAAAACTTTTTTAACAAAACAAGAAAACCTAAAAAACAAAAAAAAAACTGATACAAAATGGTTTTCGACTTAAGTATTAGGAGAACAAGGAAAGATGACAATAAGGCAACTCGACGGGATGGGAAGTTATCAGTGTAGGTAGCATTCCAGCCTCTATTTAAATTTTAAAATAAAAGCATTATTTATGAACAAAGTCTTGCACTTTATTTTCAATGTAATCCCTTTCTTCAATATTCAGTTGAAATATATATAGTATTTCATGGCACAATTTTGGTTGTCTTAAGCATACATATTTTGAAAATTTGGTGTTATGGAAAAATTTTAAGGTGGGATTCGAATTCAGGTCAACTTAATTCCTTAAATAAAGTATTGTTGTGTTGTGTGACAGAAAAAAAAACGTATTTTTGTCGACCAGTGTAATTAATTGTCCATTCAATTCGAATTCTACATGCATTTCTTCAAAAATATGATTTTTCTGTGTTCCACAAATATGTATGGTTCAGAAATGTTGTTATTTCATTGCTTTAGAAGAAAAGGAGTCAGTTGAGATGAAATTAAGAAAAAAATGTATTAAGTAGATGGTACATTGTTTGCAAACTGATTTGGAATCTTGTTTTTCTTTTATGAGAATTAATTTTAACTTAAATTTGAAATAATGAGAGTGTTTTTTTGGAACAGGTATATCACGTACATTTTCTGAATGATTTCAAAAGACTTGTCCAAATTCACTGTTTGTCTTATTGAGACAGAAATAATGTGTACCTGTGGTTTGGTCTTGTTATAATTGTCAACCGTTTTAGTGTGAACTCATTTCATGTTCTCGAGTTTGTGCAATTCGATATCATGGTTTTGATGAAAGCCAAAAAGATTGCGTCGTTTATTATGGAACAAAGTTTGCAGCAAAAATAGATAAATTAAATGCAATTTACTTATTTTTACTCAAAAATACGAATCGAAGACACAGTTTTATTTATTTCTGAATTCTTACAAACTGACTTGTCAATAGTTTGACAAACTTATGTGATTTCATTTGTGTTAACAAAGAATATTTGCGCATACAGCTATTTTTCAAATACACAAATGATGCGAGAATGTAAATGGTAATCAAAATCTGGCTATTTGTTTATAAACACAAATTTAATTTGTAAATGAAATACACAAAACTATACACAATTTTTTGTACATTATACATATATTAATCGTGTGATCCAAGCTTGAGCTCATTCTTTTAGTTTATTTATGATTTTTGTCTTAAGTGTCATTTTTTTGTTTTTGTTTTTTGTCTATCATACCGACTTCAATCATTTCAATTATTGAATAATAATATGAATATTTTATATTTAACTCAGATATACATACATAGTTGTATATAATTTGCACGTACGCGTACATTAAAAATTCAAATACTCATTATTTATTCCAAATTCGTATAAAAATTAAAATTTATAATTACATATGAATATATTATTTCAATATATATTATATACTTTGGAATCTATACCCTTATTAAAAAAAATGGTAGCTCATTTAAAAAATGTTGTAATGTGAATAATATATTTGTTAACATTTTAATCTACTATAGAGTAAAAAAAAAAGCGTTAATTACATTTTTATGAAGTCAATTTATGATCGAACGTGCTTCCAATATATTTACGGACCTCATGGTATGTAATTCTTTTCAATAAAGAGGATAGACACCTTTATTTCAGCCTTAGTAAATTAGGTGTCGCAACAGTTCGTAGAGAACTAGGGCCTAACAACTCTAAACCATTACTGTGTACTGTCATTTCAAGGGTAGAAGAGACCTACAATTCTTATGCCGTATCTGAACAGCAAATTTGAGAATTTCCATGTCAATAATTAGTCTTGAAAGATTTTTCAATTCCTCGTAGGACCCAATACCCGTGAAAAAAAACATTAAGTGGCACAAACGGGGATTAAACCCAAAACATCTAGCATGACAGACGCCACGGATACTACACCCTTAGTGTTACTACCCCGTTTATATGCAGGATCTAAAACATAAGTCAATCAGTAATGGTTTGGTCAGTTAGGTTTGGCAAAAACGCTCGTATCAAACCCTCCTCGTGGGTACCTGGCGATAATGATCACCAAAGCTACCTTAAGACTTGCCAATCAGCTAAGGTCAGGACAAACTGTTCGTGGGTTCCTTTACTCTTCAATAGTTCAACCTACAGCAAGGTGTTTTGATTATAGATACGAGGTAATTGATTTTCAGTGGTGGTGTAAGCGTTTTCATAATCTGTGCCGAAGAATGATAGGTTGGGGGTAAACCAGCCGATAATGATTTAATTCGGATGCTTTGGTATGGTCCGTCTTATTTTCTTGCCTTACCTTACTGACAAGACGGGGAGAGTACGATAACTTAGGCGACAAAGTTTAATGACGGATTTGTATGGAACAGTTAAAAACAAGCACAAGGGGGGGTCTATCTCCCCCCGTTTAGGCGGTAGGGGCAGTTTAAAAAAATATGTACATTAAATGGAAAAAAAATAATTAAAAAATAACGGTAATACCCTCAATTAAGTGTTATACCTTTTTTTAAAGGTCTATTAGCTTGTTTTTAAATCAAGTCAAAACTATGCATAGTTTTTGAAAAAAATTGTTTTAAAGTCAAAATTTGTGCAAAAAAAAGTTAAAAAAAAGGTTTAAAGTGTAATTTTTCAAAACTTTCAGATTATCTACTATTTTTTTTTTATAATTCATTGCTCTTATTTGTTTTTGATCAAAAACTGAAAACTGGATGACTTGAAGTCTTCTAGTTCTTGAGAAAATTGAAAATTACCAAAATAAATATTTTAATTAAATTACTTTTTCCTTGCTTAAGTATTAACGTAGTCTTATTTTGATAGTAAAAATCGAATATGGATTAAGATATACCTAGGGTAAATTAATTTTTCTTAAATCCAGCTTATTTAAATGCAAAAGAAACTTCGCATGCACCCCATCTTGCACCCACCGCACCTTGCACCCTCCCCACCTTGCACACACTCCAACTTGCACCCACCCCAAATCCTATAGTGTGCCCAAGCAGGGGGGTCCCAAGCAGGGATGTCACTGTTGCATACACCCAAACTCGCACCTTCCATTGTTACTATCAAAATAAGACCACTCAAGCAAAAAAAAAAAAATTAAATTAAAATAGTAGTTGTGGTTATTTTCAATTTTCTCAAAATCTAAAAGACATAAAATCATCTAGTTTTCAGTTTTTGATCAAAAACAAATAAGAGCAATAAATTCTGAAATAAAAACAATGGTAGATAATCTTGAAGTATTGAAAAAGTTACATTTTAAACCTTTTTTAACTTTTTTTACTCAAATTTTGAGTTTAAAATTAAATTTTTATTTTCAATTTTCTCAAAAACTAAAAGACATAAAATCATCTAGTTTTCAGTTTTTGATCAAAAACAAATAAGAGCAATAAATTCTGAAATAAAAACAATGGTAGATAATCTTGAAGTATTGAAATAGTTACACTTTAAACCTTTTTTTACTCAAATTTTGAGTTTAAAATTAAATTTTTATTTTCAATTTTCTCAAAGTCTAAAAGACATAAAATCATCTAGTTTTCAGTTTTTGATCAAAAACAAATAAGAGCAATAAATTCTGAAATAAAAACAATGGTAGATAATCTTAAAGTATTGAAAAAGTTATACTTTAAACCTTTTTTTAACTTTTTTTACTCAAATTTTGAGTTTAAAATTAAATTTTTCAAAAACTACGCATAGTTTTGACTTGATTTAAAAACTGGCTAATAGAACAGAATGTTGGCTTTAAAAAAATGTATACAACTTAATTGTAAGTATCACCGTTATTTTTTAAGAATTTGTTTCCATTTTAAGTAATATTTTTTTTAAATTGCCCCTCCTGCCTAAACGGGGGGAGATAGACCCCCCTCCCATAGTAAAAAATGCTTATTTTTAACTGTTCTAAAAAATTCCGTTATAATATCTTGTCGCCTAAGTTATCGTACTCTTGCCGACAAGACTAACTTCGGATTCTCCGCCGACTTTGAGGATAAACTTATTGCTTCCAACCAGGAGACCGTAACTGGGAGTATTCATAGCACTGGAACTTCCGATGCTGTGATGCTTCCCAAACCCTCAGCTTAAATCCTGTGCTTCCTAAACCGACCAGCTAATCCAAGCCCCTGGGTAGCACAGTCAGCCATAACAGAGCTACTCAGGGACATAAAAAGTCAATTGGCATTCTTCTCAGGAACCAGTTTAACAGAGCCTCCATCATACTTGACAAAATTGACAAAAATTAGGTGGCCAGAACAATTTATGAAAAGGACACTGAGCACAAAATAAAGTACCAAAAGGTTATCGACGAGTACACTAACCATTTGGCTACTCAAAAAAGCCGTTAAACGTAACAAATCTCAGGAAGAGGCCCTTTCAGCTTTCTAAAAGTAAACCATCTCCCAGAGCAGCGCAGTCGCATACTCTAAGTGATCAGGGAAATTCCAAATTTTAGCATAAAATTTGGAACCCAGGGTTTTTGAATCATAAAATAAAACTGCTTTTTAGATTTCATGCCCAGTAAAATACAGCCGTAAAAAGCTCCCTCTCTGGTGGAACGAAGACTTTTCTGCTCAAGGAAAATGATCAGAACGATCTTCAATATCTGCAACAAGCAAGATTTTTAGCAACCATAGGTATAAAGACTCCTCTAAAGTGTATAAGCGTGCTATAGAAACTGACTTTAAAGTATCAAAATCATATCAAGTTCATAACATCATACAATACCATAGAGTATAATAATTGAATTCATAAATTGTATATTAATAGAACTGCTTTTTGTTAAGCTTACAGTAATGCTTATAGTGTGGTATAAACTTTATATTAATCACCATTAGCAAAATATGCTTAACCTTCATAATTGATGTTATTTGTCAGACTTTTTTTCTTTTTTCATCCGGCAGACTCTGTCAGACACCTGACAGTTTAATATGCATTTTTAGCTAAAGTCAACACACTCGCCTTATTTTATGTTGCGTACATTTTTGGATACATCAAGGTAAAATAAACAAAGTATATGTTTTCTATCGTTCGAGCTCTGCCTCTGTATATCACAATTCCGACATATCGTATTATATACATTTATACATTTTAATTTCAAGACTAGGTACGATAGATAATTTTTGTTTGCGAACTTTGCTTTTAGCTGGACAAAATTATTTCTTAAATACGCAAAGCGAAAGTTTTGTGACAGGCTCCAGAACAAAAGCTTATCTGACATAAGACCCACGCATATGCGACTTGTCGAATACGTTTTTTTTAAGTGACAGATTGATAATGTTAAGTCGTTTTTCGTTGTTGTTTTTTTTTTTTTAATTTTAAAACATATAGTGCATTCAACTTAAGGAGGTGTGTTTTGTATTATAAAATTCAGAAAGTTTTCTTTGAACGCTGAATTTGTTGTAAACATTGCAAAATATCCAACAGTTTCATTCAAGTTCACTGAGATATGAAGTCAAATAACATCAGCTTTTGATTGGCAGAGCACGAAACAAGAAACAAGAAAAAGACTGAAAGCTACAGACACACAGTGTTAAGGACAGGGTCATGGTAGAAATAATGCTTAAATAAGGTTTATGAATTGTGCCACTAAGCCAATTAAAGATATTAACAATAAAAATATAATAATTATATTACTTCCAATAAATTAATTGAGCTAAATTATGTTAACATCATAAAAACCCCCATAACTTGTTGTGCAAGATTATTATAATTTTGATCACTATTAAGAGCTAAAACAAATGTTTTCATTCATTACAAGATTCCCTGAGGGGTTTTGTGCATCTGCCAGCAGAGCATATGATAGTCAGTAATGCTGCTTTTTTAAGTTTATAGGCACTCAATGGGTTATTAAAACCCTTAACATGTTTAAAGAAGGATTTAAGAGGAGATACCGGTGCACATTGGTCTAACAATTTTGAATATTGTAATGGGACGGACAAAGAGAGTTCAGTTAAGTGTTCCACATTTGCTGGATGTGTGGTTAAAAAAGGAATCCTATACTTAACAGTACGTCCGAAAATGAGCTCAGGGCTAAACTGATGAGCATTCATAGAAGTACGAATATTACGGCTGCAACTGGCTGATTTGACAGAATGTAAAAATATTAGAAAAGCAACGAAAGGCATGAGACATTACGGTGGTGTTCTAGTGATGTAAATATTTCGGTTATAGTTCTATAGCCTTTTTTTTATCAAAGATCGGTTTTGGATCTTATCCAAAAGACTTTTGTTTTATCGGCATCTACCTAAATGTGCGAGTTATTAAAGTTTTGGATGAATGAAGGCTTTGTAAATTACATCCAGATCAGAAGGGGTAAAAAATTTCGTGCACGTTGTCGGAGAAATCCTAAGCACCTAGCATAATTTTTGGCAATATCGAATATGTGATCATTCCATAAGTGGTAATCTATGATACACATACCGAGTACTGAAAGTTGATTATGATTAGTTTCCCGGATGCAAATGTCACTCATGGATAGCGGCATCGGGGTGTGTTACGCTTGAAAAGGTTGAGTTATTGAAGCATTAATTTCTACATTGTCGAGATCAGAACTTAATGAGCTTAAAAAACGCTGCCGTTGAAGTTTCACATCCGAAGGTCAATTATGTGAATCTAAAAGTGAATATGAAAAGCTGAGGGTAGCGTCGTCATCGAAACAGTTCAATAGATAAGAAGTGGGAATTGGGGAAATTCTAAAACATAGGGTTAATCACTTCCTCGATTCTTATCATTAAAATTCATAAATTAATTAAATTATAAATTATAGACCCAAAAACGAGGCATCGTGTCCCAATGACGTTGACTCAAAAATTTGTGAAAACGTGAGCGTCAATGTACTCGGCAGTTTGTTGACTGCATTTGTCGGTGACGATAACACGCCGGCCGCACCGCAGCGCCGTGAACCCTTTGTGAAAGATTTTGACATCAATTTTACGTTAGAGAGTCAACGCGTTGACCGTTTACACTAACCGTCTAATAGTAGCTTTACGACTCCGCAAAATTGTATCATTCTACAACAATTGTAATTCCTCATTTATTTTTTTTTTCCATTCTTAAGTACTTAAGTTGGTTACTAATGTGTAGGAAAGAATTTGTCGACAAATCTTTCTGATTATTATGTAAAAAGTTGTTGTTATGTCTGCGAAATCACTTCTCTTTAACCGAAAAAGCGAATCTAACTGACTCACAATGGTGAAGCTGAAGCTGGTACTGTCAAAGTTGCAAAGTACGAAAACAACACACAGCGCTACAATGCGAAGTTAAAGTTGAAGCTGAAGCGCAAGTTGGGAGAACTATTACCGTCGATGTTCATGCTGCGCAGAGGTTTGTCATTTTAATTGATCTTTTAAAACTGCTATATTTGCCTTCCTTGATAACATTCAATCAAAAAGAAGGACAATCAAAGTTGAAATTTATTAAAATTGTCCCATCCAAGCACTAACATGTCATCTTTCAATGACTTATGAAATTCAAAAAAAATATTATAACACAAAGATATCAACAATATGCACTATTTCTATTTCCACACTACTAAATGATACCTGTCAGTTTCTACTGCTATGACCATGACAGACGGGCTACCTTAACAAAACAAACAGCAACATATTGGTTTAATGTGTCAATATTGCACATACGGATGCAAGTACATATGTACAGTATATATAATGAAAATATGAAATAAAAAAAACAAGGGAAATAAAAATGTTCTTCTCTTTGTCACTGATGAATGATTGGTAGGTAAAAAATATTCTATTTGGAACTTTTCCAAAAACGCCAGCCAAACATGACAGTGGGAGTATTCAAAAGACAGAAATATGGTATAGTCGCTTAATGGGTCTCGACGATATCGTGCAGACCGAAGTTCTGCTGTGATGATTTTGTCTATGGTAAAAAATAGCAAACGAAATTTTATACCTATGATAACCATAACACGAGTAAAGGCAATCGGAAATGTATGTACAAGAGAACACAAGGGACAAAATGAGTATTTTATATATGAACATTAAAACGTGTGTTTTTTGGCGTATGGTTTTCAATCTGGCAATACTTTTTGTAGGTGATCTTTTTTGACAGCTGCTCTGACTTATGCAAAGTTCGGTTTGCCAATTAATTATGAATAGATAATCTCCTCAATGCAACGTTTACAAATCGAAACAATCAATCTACTGAAGGAAAATTTTGGTGAATTCATTGCCTCGCGTTAGCAGATTGACATCGCAAGGTGGTGTTCTACCCTCTCTTCTGGAACCTGGTGGTAAATGAAATCCTAAGATTACCTATGCGGATGACGTTGCTATAGCAGTCTCAGGAAAGCATCATAACACCCTAAAAGACCTCTTACAAAATATTAAATAATAATTTGGGCTGATCGATGTGAACTGAGTGTCAACCCACATAAAACCGATTGAGTCCTATTTTCAAGTAAATACAAAATCCCATTTGTTAACCCTCCATATATTAAAGATATCCAATTAAAGTTTTCAGACGAGGCTAAGTATCTGGGTCTTTATTAAGACAAAAAAAAAAACAAATTGGAACCGTAATATACAAGAAAATAGCCAAAAAATATATTGTAGCTCTCTTTCTTGCAAAAAAGCTATTGGTAATAAATGGGGCTTACAACAACCCGACAAACCGCGACAAACTTAATGAAGTTCAACGTTCAGCTTGCCTATGTATAGGCGGTTCGCTTCGCACGACCCCATCTGCGGCGCTGGACACCCCACTATACCTAATACTTCTTGATATACCTATTTAGCAAACAAATAGCTGCAAGCTCTGCTATTCGCCTCAAAGCTTCATCGCAATGGGTTAACAACAACATTGGTAATTCCCTAATTCTTAAGTATTAAGAATCAATTCCAAAGCAAACAGACTACACCATCCCCCAACTGCAATTCGACAGAAATTTCCAGATTTATAGACCTTCCAGATCTTCCTGAGAGGATAGGGCATTTCTGAAAGACAAGTTGGTAGAGATGTGTACTCTGAACGATTGAAATTAAGTCTCTCATCCGCCTTTGTAATCACTGTAGCGATTTCTAGGCCGAACTTATTGTGATAAAAGAAGCCTTTTCCATGCTGAATGAAAATGTGATATCAACATCTGATATCCGTATTTTCTCAGATAGTCAGGCCGCTATCAAATCTCTGAACTCTGTCTCTACAAACTCTACAAACAGCCCATAACTGCCAATCATCTCTAATGGAAATGGCACCACAGTTTAATATTCATCTCTGCTGAGTGCGGGCCATAGAGACATTCCAGAAAATTGTAAGGCAGATGTACTTGCCAGAAATGGTACAGTACAACTCATTCTACCACGTTTGGCTTATGCTGGCATATCAATCGTTACATATAAACTATTGCTGATGCAAGACGCTATGAAGAAGGCAAACATCGGTTGGGATAACATCACCACGTGTCAAGCGCTCAAGGTGCTTGCTTTCTCTAAGCAGGTCGCATATAAGCTCGATAATCGGAATCATAACCGGGCACTTTTGGAGAAGCTCCTCCTGGTGTCGTGGGATCGTGCAATTTAATACCGCTGGACACAAATAGACCTCAATTAGTGCAAAGAGTGGTCGAAAATTTGGCCTCTCGGCTGGAATTAATCCGAAAAAGCTGCATTTGGCCAAATGCATGAAATCATTTTGAATGCATAATGGCAATCCCATTATTAAATGATATACGTTTTAGTTCGTCTTGAGAACAACAAGTCTAAAAAACACCCTTTTTATGCAGATATATTAATCGTATGTCCGCTGAAAATCGCCTAACTTCATAGATACTCTGTTATCATTGAGTTATTCGCGCAGTTTTTATACCTTCAGTGCCGGACTAAATACCGAGGAGCATTTCTAGAGTTACGAGCAAAACCAGCTTACCCAAAAAGTCTTTGTTTCAGTAGAGTAGGGTTCTAAGTCTAACACCTTCAAAGCGCAAAATAATATTCAGTTATTGCAATGTTAACAAAATAGTAAATTTTGTATTATATCGAATGTGTTTAATTTGAATCTGATATCAGGTCAGTTTAATATTTTTTAGGCTGAGAAAATTCTCCATATTCAATCGTATGAATAAATGAAAACAGGTACTTCATAAAGAGGAGCAGCTTTTCACTATTTGCGAGTTTACTCAGTTGATTGCCTAACTTTGGAGTAAATAATATTTGAACCCTAAGAAGAAGAATGACATTAATTGGATATCTACTATATACTTTGTATAAACTAGTTGCTATATGGACCATTATTATACATTACATATACATTACTGCGTTCCAAGCTGAAGGTCTAACATTTTTAATCTTCATCCCAAGCAGACCCTCATCAACTTCTTTTCTCTGATAAATAAAAAAACAAAATAATTGTTTAGACTTTTATATTGACTGCCAAATTTTTTTATTTATTTAATTTAAATATGTAGAAATTAATTATAAGTCTGAGAGCCCCTACTAAGTTTGAAATTGTTTTAATGAGGAATTTGAGCAGGTGCAGATCCTCAAAACTCTCACCCTGAAAAATTAGCTCTAGATACTAGTAAGTAGTTAAAACTACAAAAGTTCTTATGAGCGTTTAAAAGCATCATTTTGAGTTATTGCTAAAAGTAGATCCCTCCCTGTGTATAAAAAAAAGGAGTATGTATCTTTAAGTTCGATCGAAAAACAAACACTAAATGGCTATGGTTATAAAAATGCCCAGGTGTATTTACTATACTAGCAACACATATGTACACCTCAATACAATGTGACCATCAGCAAAAAGGCCTTCAAGGATAATGGCTTTTAATTTGGCCTAAATTATTGATTACATTTTATATTTTCCACGTGTCCTTTGGCTTAACATATCATTGACACACTTTATTCTGTGTGTGGGTGTGTGTGTGTATTTTTTTTTTTTTTTTTTAAGATTAATTGGAATTAATGTTTAAATGGTGCAAAAAGCCAATTACGTAATTATATTAATGAAATTTGTGGACACATTGATATTGTTATGGATTTAAGCTGGTCAACATTAAATAAAATTTAATTGGGGCAGTATTAAATACAGTATATGTATACCGCTGCAATGAATTTAAAATATTTGTACTTGTTTTCTATTAAATGATATAACTCAGTCAAATAACGACTTTGAGTAACAATAAAGCTTTTGATCAAATCTCATAAGGATATATACTTGCAATCTAAACAAATTATAGAAGTCAGTAAGTTATATAACTTTAGTCTTTTTAATTAAGTAAGTCCTTTTGGCTTAGATACATACCTATGCTTATAAATTTACTAAAGGTGTAATTGTTGATAGAAAATAATAACTCAACAAAGTTGAAACAAACTGCAGAATTATTAGTGAATTAGATTTGGAGTGGCTAAAGATATTTTAATATTTGAAGTCAATTTAATGCTTCAACTAAGCCACTAGTCAAAAAAATAAGGATGAATATACCATGACGGTAGTTAGTGGACAAAAGTATGTTGTATATGATGATACACTCTGCTTCAACTACGCACAAACATTTTCGAAAATGCTTTTTACATTTTTCCAAATATTGAGGGTTTTTGTGACATCTGTCGATGCTAACTACTCCCTTTCAAAAAAAATATTTATGTACATAAATACAACTGAGAGTCTTGCTTGCGTCCATTTTTAAAGTATTTCAAATACGTAAAGAAAAAGTTTTTTTTTTGAGTCAACTGAATAGGTACAACGACAATTTAATCAGTGTTTATGAGTATTTTCAAGTACTGTATAGTTTAAATCAACAAATTTAGTGTTTTAAGTGAAATTCAATTTCTGACCTAGCCTCACGTGCAACTGCTGATAAAATTGGGCGAAGTCTTAATGGATTTTATTCTTACTTAAATTATAAAGATTCGTACAGATGAAACATAAAGGAAGGTAAAAAGAACTGCAAAACCAGCAGCTTGAAGACGAGCAATTTTAAAGTGTGCATATAATTCTTGTGATTCTTGGGTAGAAATAAAACAAACAATTGGCGTAAACCCAAGTCTCTCAATAATTTGAAGAGTTATTACAGTTCAAGCCACCTTAAACGAATTAAAATTATGAAAAAACAACTAATTGACGAACAGCAGAAAGTTATGCAATAAGAGTTTTTCAAAACTCGAATAATCTTGAAAAAGAATCGTATCACGTGGTTTTTTCAGACGATAAAATTATTTAATCTCGGTGGCCCTGATGGATCAACCTTGTATTTTCAAGATTTGAGAAAATCAAAAGGTGCTAAAAGCTTCATCAAAACTGTGAAGGAGGCATTGTTATATTGAACGCTGTTATTATGAAACAATTAAGGTTGAGTTCAATACTGCAGCTGGGTAAAGGAAATCTTGGAAGGAAAAATTTGACCAAAAACACTCTAGTAAAGATATAAATCCTCGGTAGCCATATTGGTTTGCCTACAAGCTAAACCGGAAATCGGACTCATAAACTCATTTAAGTATGCGTGTGGTTTCTCCTCTAATTTATGAAAATGTCCCCTAAAAACTCAGTAGTTGATTCTATGTATGCGTGAAAACACGTCAATTTTTCTCGTTGAATTCGTCCACATTTCAAATACAACAATGTAAACAAATGGGTTTTGGAGGGTGATACGTACGAAAGATTTATATCTTCATATAGAGTGTTTTTGAATTTGACCCTACTAACATGATAACATACCTATTCACTCGTTGCGCATAATGAAAGCTTGGAAAAAAGAGACAAATTTGCACTTTCTTCAAAACTGTTGTACTCATCTGATCTAAATACTATTAAATATACCCATAGTTAATGACGGTGGTCGTCAATTTGAAGACAAAGAATTTTTGTTAAGTTTAATTCTCAATTTATTAAAAATAAAAAAGTATTATGGCAAAAATTTCTAGACTTTAAAAAGATTTTTAATGTTTTAAGTGCTTTCCATCCATGATTTTGGATATCAAAGCATTTAAAAAAATAAATCTATGCCTTTTTTGGCCAAACTTTATAACGGGTTATCCATTTTGCGGTTTTAAAAGTAGAAGGCTGGAATTCGACATCTATCAAACTAAGTTGTTAAAGTTGTTCCTAATTGCTCCAAAGAAAATCTTGAATTTAACTTTCAAAAATGCAGACTTAATGAACTTTTCAACCTGTTACGCAATGTTAACTGGAATCATTTGTTTAAGAACTGTGACATTAATGCTATGTTCTCTAAATTATACTGTGTTCTCTTTAACTTTTTTTTATGAGACCACACCACTGAAAAAACCGCGCAATATTTCTATGGTTTGACTCTTGCCTAAAAAACTTAAAAAGTAAAAGAAACAAGGCCTGGATTAAATATAGTAAAACAAAAGCTGATAATGACTTGGTAATAATACAGTGAGCTAAGAAATATGTTTAAATACTGAAACCGACATAAAAAACAACCCAAAAAACTTTTGGAGCTATGTTAATAGTAAGAGAAATACTGAAGGGTATCCTGCATGTCTTTCAACAATGAACTTAGCCATGACTCTGAAAAAATTTCAAATATGTTTGCAAATTTTTTCAAAGATGCTTTCGAAGTAGCGAACTCCTGTCAAACACCTGAGTTATTTGCCCTCTCACAAAATTTCCCTCATTTGAATTCAATTAGTCTTTGGATCTCTGAAGATGAAATCGTTCGCAAAGCTTCAGAACTTGACGTTTGTTATAGCCCTGGTCCAGATGGTGTACCTTCTTATATTTTGAAAAAATGCGCATCCTATTTA
This sequence comes from Eupeodes latifasciatus, assembly GCA_920104205.1. Taxonomy (NCBI): domain Eukaryota; kingdom Metazoa; phylum Arthropoda; class Insecta; order Diptera; family Syrphidae; genus Eupeodes; species Eupeodes latifasciatus. The sequence goes on along the minus strand of OV049924.1, from coordinate 170,552,442 downwards.
TCCTATCCTCTTCATATTCTTTTTAATGAATCGCTCAAATCTTCAATTTTTCCTGAAATTTGGAAGAGTTCGTACATAACACCGATACATAAAAAGGGTAGTAAAAATAAAATAAAAAATGATCGTCCCATTGCAAAACTGTCCGTCATCCCTAAGTTATTTGAGTCCATTATTTGTAAGGTCATATCGTTTAATTGTAATATATACAATAATTTGTGACAGTCAACATGGTTTTGTTCAAAATAAGTCAACAGTTACTAACCTCTTTTATTTCAGTTATTTTGTTTTGAAAAACGGAAACAAGTTGACTGTGTCTTCACAGACAGTAAGGCCTTTGATAAATTGTGCCATAAAACATTTACTTCCAAACTTAAATCTCAAGGCTTTAGCGATAAATTTGTTAGTTGGGCTTCGTCGTACTTATATAATAGATCATACAGCGTAGTTTTTATGAGTGAGCGGTCATCATATTTGTATACCAACTCTGGCGTACCACAAGGTAGCTTAGGACTTAGGACCTTTACTGTTTATTTTGTACGTTAACGACTTACCTTCTATTATAAAACACTCATCTGTTTTAATTTACGCTGATGACATTCAAATTTTCAAACGCATTTACTCACTTGACGACTGTTTACTCCTACAAGATGATCTTAATAGTTTTCGAGATTGGTGTTTTATAAATAAGCTTTTACTAAACATAGACAAATGTAAATCAATGTGTTTAACACGCAAACAAAATGTTTTGACTTTAAATTATCAATTAGACTCTTCTTATTTGACTAAACTCTCTACTTTCTCTGACCTAGGTATTATTCTTGACTCAAAATTAACTGTTACAAATCATTATGAATATATTATTAAAAAAAATTAAATTAAAATTAAAAATAAGACACTCGGATTTATAAAACGGTTTTCACATGATTTTCGTGACCCTTATATTCTTAAACTTCTCTATACATCATTTGTAAGACCAGTATTGGAATATGGCTGCATAATATGGGCTTTTTTTCAGTCCATATAAACAGAATAGAAGGAGTACAAAGAAGATTCATGCGCTTCTGCCTCCGTTTCTTCCCATGGTTCAATAGGCTGGAACTTCCACCGTAATCATAGGCTCACGCTCATAAATCTTCCATCGCTTTCTAAACACAGAGGGTACATTCAGTTGTGCTTTATTATAAAATTAATCAATGGGTCAGTCTTATCACCAGCAATTTTGGAACAATTAAACTTTGTTTATAGCCGTACAAGTATTAGAAGACAAGTTCCTTTACGTCCTAAATCAAGTAGATCGAACTATGGTAAAAACAGTCCCCTCAACCAATTGATTTCAGTTTACAACAAGTATTACTTTTTGGTATATTCTGTAAGCGATGATTTTAATAGTAAAACATTTAAAGTAAATTTTTTCAATACTTCAGTTTAGCTTTTTTTTTGCAAATTGCTTAAAGCATTGTAAATCTATAAATCTAAGAATAAAAGTAATATTAGTCTTAAGTTCTAACGTTAGTTTGTTTGACGAATTCAGTTGAAAGTCTGACCTTTACGAAAACGGATCCCTTAACTATCGCACAACGCATAAGAATTGTTAAAACCTTCTAAAAATGGTGATTCTGTCACAGCAACATATCGTGCTTTAAGAGAAAATTATGGTTTACATAATAGTCCAACTACGCAAGAAATTGTGCAAAATTGTGAAGAAATTTAAAGAGACTGAATTGGTTACAGATATTGTAATCGTTTCGCTCGAACCACTGAAAATATCGATGCTGTACGTGAAAGTGTTGCCGAAGACCCGAATGTGTCGATGGCGATTCCTCGTCGTTCTCAGGAATTAGGACTGTCTTACGGCACATTATGGCGTATTTTGCATTTGGGTCTACACCTACATCAATATAACTGGACTTTATATTGATGAAGGTGTAGACCCAAATGCGAAATACGTCGAATTGATCCTTGAACAACAGGCGGTGGACGGCGATTTTTCGAACAAAATTTTCTTCAGCGACGAAGTATATTTCTCACTCGGTGGGTATGTTAATAAACAAAAATGTCCTATTTTGGGTTCTGAAAATCTTCAAAAATTGAAGAAAGGCCATTATATCCACAAAAAGTCACTGTATTTTTTGTGGGGCTACGCTAAAGACCGTGTTTATGCAGATAAACCTTTAACTCTATACTACTTACAAACCAACATTCGTCAAGTTATGGCTGAGATACCGCCCAATATGTGTCAAAAAATGTTCGAAAATTACCTCAAAAGAATCGATGCTTGCAACAATTCACGTGGTGGAATATTAAATGATGTAGTGTTTCACACACAATGTCAACGTTCAAACTTTATGATAAAAAAGTAATATCACGTAACAAATATTTTGTATGTGTTTTATTAACGTTTATATTTGAAACGGCAAAATGGACAACCCTGTATGATATGTTTTGCCAGTAAGAAACAATATTCAATAATGTTATGCTTTTCTTGTGTTAAGATTCATTATAATTTCCGCCCTTTGTTTAAAAAAATATATTTTTATTTTAAATTTAATTTTTTGTATATCAATAATAATTTTGTACACAAAACTTAAAAAAAAATTTGGGAAATAAAAAAACTTACCAATTGGTGAACTAATTTTCGAATTTTAATTCTATCATATATTTAGAAAAACTATTTTTGAGGATAAACAAATTTAAAAAAAAATTAACTACTTGTGCAAATTTTTTAACTTGAACTCTGAAGGTGTGTAGGAATTAATGAAGAAAATTCGTGTTATATATAAGATTGTTTTTTAATATAATTCAACTACTTTTTAGTTTGAAAACAATTTGAAGATTAATTTACAAAAATTATTAAAGTGAAACTTATAAAACAACATACTCAATTTTAAAAAACAACGAATAATTAAATATTAAAAAAAAATATTAACTCTAAAATTTAACAAATTAAATACAACATAAAGAAAAGAAAATATATGAAAATGATAAACTTTTTAACTTACTGCCATGAAAAGCTTCCGGTGATGCCATCTTTCAAACGATCACGCAATGACCGCTGTCGACTTGGTCCCGTTCCACTTAACGGTGGTAATATTGGATTTTCTCCATAATCATCTGATATGTTTGTAGCTGAACTAGATATGGGGGCAAAACTTGGCTGATGGGCCGACGAGGGTATATCGTTATTGCTGCCAGTATTGGCTGCAGCACTAACTGTTTTACTGGCCACACTCTCCATTAGGGGTGCTTGCTGTCTGTGCTGATGTTGTCTTTTTGGGGATGATGCAGACGTCGAAGTCGCCCGATTTATTCTAGCACTGTGTCGAGGTGAATTTTCACGTGACATTTTTACTTTTATTTATTTAAATTTTTAATATTTTTTAAGAATTTGAATTTTTGTGAAAAAATTTCAATGCATACAAGAAAAGTGTGTTTTATAAATTTATAGTTTTAAACGTCATTCATATGCAAATAATTATGTTATTTAGTTTTGTTTTATTTTTTGATATTGACGACAGTGCACTTGAAATACTCGAAATTTTAATACATAAATAGATATATATTTATTATATTGACATTTGTATATTAACAACATGACAAGTAGTAGGGTTTTTAAAGAATGAATAAATATGATTTTATATTTAAAGAAAAAAGATATAGAAGGAGAAAGAGAAATATATGTATTTTATATGTTTACAACAGCGAAAGCATTTTGGACAATTTGTATTTGCTCCGAATCGGGCAAGAAGAGTTTAATTAAGTAGTTTTAAAATATAAAGAGCTCAAAAAGTGTTGTTTATTTTTGTATATATATGTATATATATATCGGATGCAAAAAGAAAACCAAGCTAAAATGTTGCTGTTAATATTTATTTTGAGTATAATAATTGTATAGAAGGTGCGCTTCAAAAACTCAGAAAATTCCAAACAAACTCAAAGCAAACAATTTAAATTTAAAAAAACTCACAAAAATATATACATAGTTCTTTGCTTAAACGGCGGTGTACAAATGTTCATAATATTTAAAAGTGTTCTACAAATGATAATTAAAAATATTTGTATTGCATGTGAAAACAAAAATTAAGTAAGCGATTAAAACTTTTGAATACAAAAATAAAATAATTTTTAATTTTAATATTTAATAATTTCATATAAAAACAAAATGAATACCATTGAAAGAAGCATCATAGATTTATCTTTTATATTGTTGTATACACGTACGCAAGTTATTGATGTAAGTAGGGTACAAAATATATTTTAATATTTTTGTTTATATTAATAAATATAGATGTAGAAATGTGTAACTAATTATAATTTGTAGCTATATATAGTTTTAATATGTATGGGAGCTAAAAATGATTTAGCTTGAGCATCTCTATATTTTCGCATTATATATTATGTAATATATGATTTTATATAAAAATATAAAATATTGAATTATGCTTTATGTATGCCATAAGTTGAAAGGGATATAATATTTATAGAGAAGATGTGTCACGAACCTGAAATGGAAATAAAATAACATTATTATTATAAATCGTAATATATAAATTACAATCAAATTAAGGAAATAATAAAAGTTCAATTTATTTGTTTACTTTAAGAAATGTTAAACCTAGGTACTATAACTTATTACTGGCTATTTTGTTTGGGGTATATGTAGTTTTGGTTTACGTTACGAACATATGCATTTGAATTTTAAACATCTCTTTTTTACTTGCGACTTTAATGCAAGCATTGCATTCGTACAAAATTGCGAACTAGAGATTTTAATCAAACATGACGTTACGATGGTAGAGAAGTCGAAAAAAGTGGGTCCTCTGATTTCGTCTGTCTGTCTGTCCTAGCCAATACATCTAAAAGTATTGTGTCGATTGGCTAAAAATTTGGAAATGAAGGTTAAGAGCCGATTCGCGTTGGGTGTTTTTTAATTTTTTTAAGCGCAAAATATCTAGGGGTCATTCTAGATCCCAAACTAAATTGAAAAGTAAACATTAAAGAACGGGTTAAGAAGGCCTGCATACCCTTTTATGCCTGTAGAAAAATGTTTGGTTAAAAGTGGAGCCTTCAATTGAAGGTGATTTTGTGGACGTGCACAGCCGTTGCACGCTCTTGTTGTCTTATGGATTGATTGTGTGGTGGCCTCCGCTTAAGACGAAACACATTATCGAAAACTTAAGGAAGGTTCAAAAAATAGCCAGCCTACTATTGTGCGAAACAGATGCTTTAAATGTTATTTTGCACCTCCTTCAAGTAGACCTACACCATAAATATTTAGAATCGTACAGCGCACTTAGACTTAAAGAATCAAACTGCTATTTATCTAAGTCTTTATGGCTACCTGATTGTGCCAGTGTATTTTAAGCGGAATTGCTAGCAATCAGAGAAGCATGCAAAATACTCAAATCAAACTTAAACCTAAATTGAAAAACGTCCATCATCAATTCGGCCACAACGTCCTGTATACTCGTCCAACGATGTCAGGATGATAACTATCCAGCCTCAACATCAACCTCCGTATCACGCTTATTTGGGTTCCAATCTAACAGACTGTTCCATATCAAAATATGGTCTACATATAACAAAAACAGTTCTATCGAACTTTTATGCAGGCCCAGATATGATATAGCAAGGGTCACTGCAATATGTACCGGACAGTGGCCGATAGGAGAACATGCACCATAGCTGGGTAATGTATCCCTCACGATACTCACTGCCTTAGCTGTGGAGACCAACATGAAAGGGAAACTGTGATGCATTCTCTCTGTAAATGTCCTGCCATGGTTAGTTTTAGAATGTTAAGCTTCGGAAGGGCATTCCTTAAAGATCTTGATGAAATTTCCGAGATGAAAATTAAATACCAGATTTCCTTTCTGAGTGCAACGAAATGGCTCTAGGATCGCTAATTTTGTCAATATAAATCCATCATAATATTATCTTTTTATTTTTCAATACATAGGTCAAACGAGTTTATGATAGTACAACGGCGCTTTCCAACTCTAATTGAGTCACGCAGCAAAGGCTGCTTGTGGCCATAGACACATCATATAAAGACCGGAATCTTTCGTACGTTTTACCCTCCAACACCCATTTGTTTACATTGTTGTATTTGTAATTTTGACATTACGTCCATTTTGAAATGTGAAATCCAACAACAATTCGATGCGGTGTATTTACTTGTTTTGACAGATGTTTTTTTTTATTAAATTGCTGTGATGAACATAAAAGTATCAGCTGTTCGGGAAAATGAATTTCCGTCAAAATAAGAAATAAAATAAAAAAATACATTTTTAGAGAAAAATAAATGCGCAATTACACTTTTTTTATCAAACAAAATTCTTTGTATGATCCCTTATCGATCAGTATATAATTTTCATTTCTAATCAAAGGAAAACACCGTCAAATATCGATTCAAATTTTTAAATTTGCAAGTAGACACAATATGGTATTCTCATTTGAACCAATTTCCGCACCACATTGGAACTCACTTGGAAGTGTTCTGATAAGTATTTTTGATTGTAACTAAAAAGTGTGAATGCAACTTTCTTACTCACACTTCAAGGATTCCAGGAAGGTAGAAACCATTCCTGTAGGTACATTATTGTACCAAAGACACGACCGAATGAGTTCTAATGTTTGCATTTTTAAACATTTTTGATAGGAAAATGCAAACATTAGAACTCACTTGGACGTGTTCTTATAAGTTTTTTAGATTGTAACTAAAAAGTGTGAATGCAACTTTCTTACTCACACTTCAAGGATTCCAGGAAGGTATAAACCATTCCTGTAGGTACATTATTGTACCAAGGACACGACCGAATGAGTTCTAATGTTTGCATTTTCCTATCAAAAATGTTTAAAAATGCAAACATTGCAATTTTTGTTGACGTTTTCAAACTCACCTCGAAGAAAAAAACACTTATGTTATGTGTGATGTTGAGGTGATGTCACACTTTTATCATTTTTTTTTTTATTTGAAAAACTTAACTTATAGTGAAATTGTTAAAACTTGGTCACTGTTTTGTAATTATCAAAATACTTTTAGGAAATAGTAATCGTTTTTAAGTTCGAGAAAAAAAGAATTATTATAACATTCAAAAAAGATAGTTTTTGGAATGTATAATTCTACCTGAATCACAAGTCTTTGTATTACATTTAAATTAAAAAAAACAACAATGTTTTACATTTTTGCTAATCTATTTCAAGTTTTCTTTACATAATATGTACAACAAATGCCTTGTTCAGACAATTATAGGTTTTTATTGAATTGAAAACTGTTTTATACGTAGTACACACTTTTGAATATAGTGAAGTTAAAAATTAACAATTTCTTGCCACTTTCAATCACAAAGTCTTCTAGCCAAAGTTTCTTTCGTATTTAAATAAGCTGGACTTAAGAAAAAATAATTTATTCCGGGTATACCTTAATCCATATTCGATTATTACTATCAAAATAAGACTACGTAAATACTTCAGCAAGGAAAAAATAATTTAATTAAAATATTTTTTTTTTTTGGAATTTTTCTCAAGAACTACAAGACATAAAATCATCTAGTTTTCAATGTTTGATCAAAAACAAATATAAGCAATGCATTATAAAAACAATAGTAAATAATCTTAAAGTTTTAAAAATCACACTTTAAACCTTTTTTACCTTTGTTTGCCCAAATTTTGAGTTTAAAACAATTTTTTTCAAAAAACTATGCAAATTAACACACGTCTGTTCCATTAGTAATTAGAAAATATGAACCAAAATATAATAATAGCCGCGTTTTATTATCACTATGATCTGATCCGGATCTTGAATTTACATGCATTACAACAACAACACAAGATCCTGATTTGTGTTTGGATCTTAATTTGAGATCCAAAATTTAATTCTTTTTTTCACAACAAGGAGCGCTTTATCATTGTAATTTCACATGTAAATGTTGGTATCATTGCAAACAAATTAAATAAAACCTGTATTACCATATAAACATTTCCATTTGACTGAAATAAAATATTTTTTAAATAGAAAGCGAGAAGCTTTATATTTATTTATTTGGTATATAATCCATGAAATAATTAGATATTTTAACAAAACTAGATATTAATTGGTGAAATTAAAATAATTAAGTCCGAAAAAATGTATATTTGACATAATTTATGGGTATTATTTTCCCAAAAAAAAAGGAACAAAAAAAAATCATTGAGCAAAATGTTCTTTGGGCAACCCTGCTTTCAATGTCAAAAAATATAAATAAAATCGAGAAAGCTGCAGCACAAATGGGAGAAAAGATGTTCAAATAAATTGTAAGTAATCTCTAAATTAAATTATTTAAGTGTCACATTTATTAAAAGGTCAAAAAGAATCTGGACTACATGTGAGACCAAAGCGTTCCTGTATGCTTTGAGTTTGAGAGTGCAATGGTGATTTGCAGAAACATTTTCAAAAGTTGTGGAGCTTACATTTTTGGTATGTGTTTTGTTTTTTTTTGCTCCGAAATGTCACTTTTGAAAGAACGAATTTGACACTGCTACTAAACTTTAAATAATAAAAATTATGATGATCCAATGCTGTTTTATGATCATGATCTGATCCGGATCAGATCATGGTGATAATAAAACGCGGCTAATAAGCAATAAGTACGATCTTCTGGATCATAAAGTATGATATTAAATATTATGTTACATTTCAATACAATCACGTAGGAATATGTTGTTTTCCTAATAAGTGATTCATGTATAAGAAACCATAAGATCTTTGTTTAACCATATTTGATGACAGTTTACAGCAAAAATGTTTTTCGATTTTAGTCTTAAGTTGGCATCTGAGATGATCGGATTAATAAATATTTATTAAAAATATAATATCTCAACGAACTATTCTAATTAATAGACTAGATTAATAGCTAATAGACAAAATTGTTGTCTTTAAAAAAATGTATAAAACTTAGTTGTAAGTATTACCATTATTTTTTCCATTTAATGTACATATTTTTTAAATTGCCCCTAACGCCTAAAAATAGAGAATAGACCCCGCTCCTATAGAAAAAAAAGATTGTTTTTAACTGTTCTATACAAATCCGTCATTAAACTTTGTCGCCTGAGTTATCGTACTCTTCCCAAAAAATGCAATACCTAATGTCGATGTAGCCACTAGGTGCCTCCCCTAAAGAATTTCTCATCACTATACTTTATTTTCGTGGTGAATTGATGTTAGAGGGTGGTGAATTGATGTTAGCCGTGGTGAATTGGTGTTAGATTTCGAAATAAGGGTGCGTGAGACGCAGCGTTGCGAAAATGCGCCCGATCGGGAATTTGTACAAGTGTGATAACTAATACCGTAAACAAAACGACCTGAAATATAATAAGTTTATTTAGAAAAGACAAACTGTTATTATTTTCTTAAACAAATTTTTTCCAGGGTAGTGGGATAGTGGCCCGCACATTTTGGAAATGGCCCTCAAAATTGCCTTACAATTTTTGTCTTCGCGGCAATGCTGGTGAGAATTTATGTTTCAGCTTGTAGGCAAAACCAGAATGACAGATTGGTTTCCGGTCTTTATATGGTGTGTCTATGCTTGTGGCTGCCATTGCTACCTACCTATCCGCCATAGAACCGTTATTTTGTGTTTAAGTTTTCTCAAGAACTAATGAACCGATTTCAATACATTTTTTTTGCACAAGCCCTTTTAATGTTTTAATAATATTTGATGATCAAAAATGTCATTGTTTTTTTTCTTTGATTTAAACAAACAATATTAATTTGTTTTATTTTTTTCCAAATTCGAAGATTCGAAGATTTTTTAACGAGTATCAATATGGTATTTTATTTGTAGTTTCAAATGGGTATAGCACTGGAATTTGACACCTGTTAAACTTAAATGTCAGTTGAAGAGTTTTAATATAAGTTTTGCCATTTACGAAAGTGGACGGTTAACAATCGAAACAATGCATTTAAATTTTTAAAACTAATTACAAAAGTTATGATTCTAACGTATCCACTTTTTGCTCATTGTGAAGTAGAAGAGAGTGGAAGCGTTGATATTGTAAAGTCTTTACTTCAACATAAAGTACGCTCAGTCAGAAATATTGCTACTCCAAGTGCAGAAGTTTTGAGGGCCTGCGGAATGGCGATCGGGTAGTTTGTGATTGTCTAAAACTTGGATTAGGCCAGCAATGCAACTTTCATGCCATCTTGAAGTTCTTGCTTTACCTCCTCGTGGTGATTTGTGTATCCCTATATACAAAAGTTAGCTAAAATTGCAAGAGCGAAGTTTCCTGACTTTTTAGGATAGGTTACGGATTAGCACTCTTCGTAACTGAACTCCATCCCGCTATGGAAACCGAAACTATGCCTCGGATAATTGATGACAACTCGGTGACGACTTTTGGTTCTTGTAGCCGGACAAAGATTGGTTTCTGGAATGTGAGGACGCTTCTGGATGCAGGGATTGAAGGTCCGCACAATGCCAAAGGAAAGGAAAGATATCTTAGGGTTAAGCGAAGTGCGATAGATGGGATCGGGCAAATACAAGTCACCGACACGTAATACTGTCCTGCTCTACTCTGGTCTCGCTCCTGGAAGCGCTTGAGAAGCTGGAGTTGGGTTACTCCTTACAAAAACGGCAATCAGGAGCCTTATTTCGTGGGGGCCCCTTGGGGAAAGGCTTACCAAAGCTAGGTTTCAGAGTAGAGTACTGCCCGTCACCATTATACAGTGTAACGCTCCGACGCGACGGAGCTCGCATTTGATAAAGAGAAATAATGCTTTTTATAGTAACTAAGATCCGCCTACAACAACACACCCCGAGGATATATTATTTTGGTTATGGGAGACCTCAATGCTAAGGTTGGCAGCAACAACGACGCACGGGCTAAGGCATGTAATGGGTGTTCACGTAGCCGGCAGTTGCAATGACAATGGTGAGAGGTTCATTGACTTCTGCAACGCCAATGTCCTTGTGATTGGTGGCACTATGTTTGAACACAAACTGTGTCATAAAATTAGCTGGGTGTCGACGCACAGGCAAGCGTCTTCCAACCAAATTGACCACTTCGCGATTAGTCGACGCTTTAGAAGCAGTCTCTTGGATGTCCGAAACAGAAGAGGCGCCGAAATAGGACTTAATGATAGCTACCCTAAGATTGCATAAAGCTTCAGTTCGAAGATATAACGGAATAACACGAGCCCCCAAATTCAACATCGCTAGACTAAAGGATCCCAAGACACGTCAACAATTCAAGAACCACCTGTCTCACGAAATGAGAACAATCAGCAGCACAGTACATGACGACATCGAACACCATTGGAATGCTGTGAAAAATGTTTTTATTTTAGGTGCTGACAGAATAGTCGGTCGGAAAGAAGAAAGCAACAACACTTGGCTTTCAGAAGAGTCTTGGGCAAGGATCAACGAACGCAAACAGTTAAGGGCTCGAATAACTGCTGCACAAGGGGAAGAAAGAAATGAAAAATAGAGAGATTCGCCGCAGTGTGTGCCGCCGTGACAAGCGTAACTACATCAACGTATTGGCGCAAGAAGCAGAAGATGCTCCAAACAGGTGCGACCGTTTACAGAATTACCAAAGAGCTGACCGGTGCATACATACAGCTCAAAGCAACAACTGGTGAAAGAAGTAGACGGTACTTGCTAAGTTCGGTGGATGAACAAATCAGAAGGTGGAAAGAACACTTTTCCTCGGTTTCAAACCGAGTATTTGCAAACAACGTGCAGCCGATGCCTTCTGAAGCTCCCGAACAAACTAATACCCGAATCCGCACTGCACCTCCCAGTAAAGATGAGACCGTTGTGCCGCAATTAAAGCAATTAAAAACAACAAATCGGTAGCACTTTATGGAATTCTCGCAGAGCTTTTACAAGTAGCGCCAACGTCATCAAGCGAACTGTTAAAAATTATATGATGTTAAAATAATATACATAACTTATTATAAATATGTACAACTATTTAATTTTAATTATTTTCTTGAATCTATTTATCTCTTTCTAATTCATACATTATTTTATTACTCTTGTCTTAGTACATAAATGAATATGCATAACTACTTATGTACTTTTTTCTAATTGAATTTACCTTTTTAATCATACGCTTTATATGCGCCAGTTAATCTTTATAACTCTAACGAAGCGGACTAATAAAACTTATATTTTCTCTGAATTAATTCTCGGTCTTTTGGTCATTAAAGTTTTCAGCTGGGTTCTTTCTTTCAACTTTTATTTCACAAACTGCTTCATCCGCTCATACAAGAAGCCTGGACCACCGAAAGCTTCCCCGATGAGTGGGTGGAAGAAGGGAATGATCGTCAAGCTCCCAAAAAAAAGAGGTCTTACAAAGTGCGAAAACTGGAGAGGAATTTGCGTTCTACAGCAAAAATCATACTGGAACGCATCAGAGAATACCCTGAGGCCACACTCGATGCCAAACAATCATCGACTTCGAGAAGGCTATTGATAGCGTCAATAGGGAGTACATCTGGTTAGCTTTGCGGAGGAGAGGCATTCCTGAAAAACTGATTGCTATTATGAAAGCAACGTATGATTTATCCAAGTGTCACGTTCTGCATGATGGTAGGTTGTCAGAGCGGAGTCAGACAGGTCTTATTCTGTTGCAAATATTGTTTTTGTTGGTGATAAGCGATGTACTGCGCGCAGCTTTGTCAGGTAGCGGAGGGATCCAATTGACTTTGACATCCTATTTAAAACTTTTGGATTACGCGGACGATGTTTGCTTACTCTCTCATAGGATCATGGATCTACATCAAATGACAACAAGAGTGTGAAGAGAGAAACAGCTGAAAATTAATTCTGGAAAAATAAAAATGATCAGCCTCGGATCCCGACCATCCTCTCAAATAAATATTTCCTCGCAACCGGTGGAAAAAAAGGAGAGCTTTCAATACCTCGGAAGAATCGTCTCCAACGTCATCAAACGCATAGGCAAAGAAAAAGTGGCGATCGGTATGCTGTCGAAACTTTGGAGGAATAACTCTATCAGCTTAGAACAAAGCTACGACTGTTTCGCACAAATGTATGGAATCTGTGCTTTTTTATGGATGCAGCACTTCAGCCATTACAAGAAAGCTGCAAACCTTCGTGAATAGATGTCGTCACAACATCCTTAGGGTTTTCTGGCCAAACCGAATATCCAATGAGGTCCTTCATAGAAGGACAGGTCAGGAACCTATAGACTCTATTATACTAAGGCGTAAGTGGCAATGGATTGGTCATACGCTTCGAAAAGGTAACGACTACCTTGCAGGCCAAGCAATGCAATGGAATCCGCTCACACAAGGAATCAGCGTCACTAGGCAAGATATTGAGGGAGCTGAAACACATCTCCACAAATCGCACAGATGGCACGTACGCCTACGTAGGCCCTATATCCCTTAAGGGGTTCCCAACGGATTTAACAAGTCTGAGGACCTAAGTAAGTAAGTCAGTAAGTGCAGAAGTTGCTTAGTTTTGCGTTTCTCATAAAGCAGTGCAATTGAATGAAGCGGTTTAAGAATTATAAATCGAATTATAAAATGATACGTCACAGGATACAATGGGGTGAAACTTAAAAAGTTCTTCAAGTTTTAACTTACTTATTACTAAATTTAATGGGGTAGATATTAAAATGATAAATTTTGAGAACACATAGTTTGTGCCTTCACTTTAACACAATAAAAAAAACTTTTCTATTCAGAAAAAAAACTTTTCGATTGCTATACATAAATGGGAAATATTGGTGGCTACTTGAAAACTGTCCTAAAATGGCGAAAACGGATTTTGTACCCATCAACAAAAGCTTGAATTATTGAAGCGAAATCCTTGAGGAAAATTTTCAATATGTTTTTATCATAAAATGAATTGTGTATGTGATATAGAAAACACCTTACGAATTTATCAAAGGCATTTGGGTATAATATAAATTCTTCATTTTATAAAGAATTACCGTTGAGATAGATACGATAACGAGGACGTTAAATCTTAGCAGTATTCTTAAGTAACAATCATAGAAAAAGAATATGCAAAATGTTTGTATGGCTTCAAACAAAAAATATTACTCATATTCCTTTTATTCCTCTAAAATCAATCAAATCTGCGTTATGAAGTTCCTGACACAACATGTACCTTAATCAATTTATTCAATCAATTTACTCATTTCAATGCTAATAAAATCCTGTCTGCATAGAATAATGTATTCCATTTATTCCGACCAAATTCAATGTCTGTCCACACAAATACAAGAACCAAAGCCAATTAAACCAGAAATTCTGCTTTTAATGCATTTACAGTGACGAACAAAAGTGTTAAAATCTTTGCACTTATTTTAAAATATCTCTTAAATGCGCGATTGTACTTAAAAATTAATTATTTTTTATTTGTCATAATAATTATTATAAACTGCCTAACTTCTTCCAAAAAAAATAGTGTTTTCTTAGATGCATGGTATTCCATCTGCCAATATTTTGTTTCGAAGTTGGTCTTTTTGATATATGTCACTTGATTTATGCTCTAAAAATCAATCTTTATAAATGTTTTATCAGTCTGAAAACAATTCTGTCCGATTTTGATAAAGCTTAATTTAAAAGTTGAAAACACTGTCTCAAACGGCTTTCGATGTTCAAAAAAGAAAATTAAAAAAATTCTATTCAATCCAAAAAAAGTGCCCTTAATTTTTGAACAAAAATTACTTACTAAGTTAAGGAAGGTAACCATAGTTGCTTTTATTTGCAGAGAGTCCTAAGGTGAAACTGAAGAGCTATACAAATTAATTTGTTTTAAGGGCAATCTAAGCAGTTATTTGAATGCTATTTACCATAACTCTGTGTCTGAATATAGTTTAATTTCTAGAAAGGGGATAGAAAATGTTGTAAGTACTGTGGGGTTTTAAGAAGAAATTCAATCAACTTCTTGAATAAACCTCTTATATGTATATAGACCAAAGAGTAGCTCTTAAATAAGTCCTTTTACTGATCGTCTTGACTCGTTTTGCTCACGTAAACTGACTTAAAATATAAAGGGTGGTTAAATTTTTAGGGCCGATGTTGAATGTAAACCACACCTAAACGTCAAGTTTTTTTTCTGCATTTCATTTGACATTTATCAATTTATATACAACCGAGCAACGCGTTAATGTAATTCAGGCTTATTATGAAAATGGGCATTTAAATCAAAATGCATGTCGTGCACTTTTTCGGTCAGTTTAATCGTAAAAAACAATCGAAAAAATCGTGCAAAAATTTGAGCAAAACGGGTCTGCAAGAGACGTCAAAATAAAATTGCATGCTCGTACTGCTCGTACTTCGGAAAATATGGCTGCTGTTCGCGATAGTATGGCTGAAGAGCCATCCAACTTAACACGTCGTAGTGCCCAACAATTGCACCTCTCACACTCGTCGCTGATGAACATTATGCATAAAGGCTTGCATTTAATCGCTTGCAAGGCGCAATTGACTCAAAAACTAAAGTACTTCAACCATTTTAAGCGTCGTCAATGATCAAAGAAAATCATTTTCAGTGATGAGGCGCATTTTCACCTGTGGATCAGTGGATTCGTCAATAATCAGAATTGCAGCATTTGGCCGAATGAAGTTGAAAGTTGAAAACACTGTCTCAAACGGCTTTCGATGTTCAAAAAAGAAAATTAAAAAAATTCTATTCAATCCAAAAAAAGTGCCCTTAATTTTTGAACAAAAATTACTTACTATCTTGTTTTTAAACTGTATCATATTGTCAAATAAAAAATATTTATAGCGTGAATTTAGAAATAAAATGTTTTGTTTTAAGCAACTTGAGATTTTCCAACGATCTGCGCAGACAACCTTTAGTAGTTCGATTAAAAAGTAAAAAAAAACTGTAACACAGTGTAATTGTTTTATTTGCACAATTGGTCAAGTGTAACAATTTAAATACTTTGGAAAAATTTAGTCAGTTAATAATAAATAATGTAATTAAATTTTTGCATGTACAATCGCGCATTTAAGATTTTGCTCTCCACTGTATATCTCATGGTCCTCCAAGGACTTCCACCTGAAATCCTTTAACCACATGAAATTACTATATCCTGTGAGCGAACAGTGACATTAATCCAATGTGTTCATTTACATACATACATACATTCAGTTTATATCCAAATCCAAAGTAGAGAAAAGAGAATATACTGGTACCTAAGAATTAAATCCCCTGCTTGAATCCGGCTTTACAGTGCTATTTATACATTTAGGTATATTCTTAAAAAACGCATACATATACATAAATATGATAGCTTCCCTATAACTCAACTTGTGTATAAATATGCAAAATTTCCCAACAAATCCTTGATGGTTGCTATTTTTTGTTTTATAAAACAAAACAACAGCAAAGCAACAAACAAACAAATAAATAAAAAAACTTTATAAATAAAAGTTGGAATAAAAAGTGAAATCCTTTCTTTCGAGGAACTTAGCAAAGCGTAGCCCTGGAATTGTTGTATTTGTATTTAAAGTTTATACATACATAGTTTATACATACATAGGAGGCCTAAGCAAATAAGATAAAATAGCATTGCTGCTATTTCTATTTTTTACTAAAGGAAAAAATATAGTGGAACTAAGGACTTAAAAAATTGAACAAAATATCATTTCACACAAAGAAAAATGTCTGAAAACAACTCCAATATACTCATTTCTTTCCATCATATATATACATATAGTATAAAAAACGTTATGCTCTTCGAGACTGGATTAGCCTCAAGACATCGGCTATTTTGCAATAAATACTCTTTATTCCGAATGGATTAAGATACTTTTACTAAAACTGGCACTGCTATTTTAATTAACTCATCTTTTCATTATCGTGAGATCATTCTTCCTGGTTTAACCACTTTCGATGTGACTTGCGTAATCCTTACTTTGGACAGCAATGAGAACATTCTTCTTGTGGCCCTTGTCAACAAATGTAATGCGTCCCAAAAGCGACATTAACCATGACCTCGATTTGCTTAACGTGTTTTGCCAAACACCATTCCAAATTTATAATTGGCGGTGACTTTAATACTCGCCACCAATTATGGGTCGATTCTCAAAACAGCAAAACTATGTATTTCAGAGTGGCTCAGCCAACATCATTTCTATGATTCTTTCATTCGGGAACTTCGCTTTCACAGCTATTGTTTTAGACCCTGATCATCTAGCTGTCAAGTTTATTGTCCGTCCCCTGTCCAATTTTAATAAACTGGGAAATTTTCAAAGGTTCCTCAAAGAATATTTCGTCGTACTTTGAGTGCACAACGAAATGAATACCAAAGTGTTAATCCCCAATTAAAATGCTTAAAAACACCAATAAACCAAAATACCAAATCATTTATTGATTCCCATTTTAGGAAAAGACTTTACGTCATTGAACCAGGTCCATATACCTCTAAACAAATAAACAAAATTGTAAGAAAGAAATATCCTATAAATGACGAACTTCAACTTGATAGAACTTCCATATCGTGTGCAACGTAGAAAAGGTTACTGCCTTTTCTGGCAAATTTGAAAGCAATTTCACTACGTATTCCCGTCCATCTGTCCCACTTCCTAACTAACATCAATAGTGAGGTTTCGCGATTAACTTCTCAGACCCTTGAACTCGTAACAATGTTCTCTGTTTCGTTAGGAAACACCGGCTACACTCATAAAAATGTTCTAGCAGGGGTTGCTCAAGGATCGGTCCTTGGACCTGACTTGTTAAATATCTACACCTGCGATCAACCGATCAATATTCGCTGAAGATTCAGTAACTTATAGTACCTCTAGAAGCCCTGAAATAGCTCTACGTGGAATAAAAGACATTTTTAGACTCTGGGAGTATTACCTCCAATGTGGAATTAAGATCAACCCCTCCAAAACAGAACTTACGTGTCTCAGAATAGCTTTAAAGAATGGTTTAGCAACAAAATGTAAACTCCTGAACCTCCCTGACAATACAATAATAAGACCCAAACAAAACGTGAAATATCTTGGAATCCACTTTTGTGAGAAATTTAAATGGAAATGGTGCCTTTTCTCGTATACGAGTACCCCCCCCCCCGCAAAAGCGGTCTTCAAACCCGAACGAAACTCTTGCCTCATTCTACCTATTCTAACCTACTGTTTCCCTTTATGGTACACAATAAGTCCCACCTACATACATGAAGATGATTCAAGTCTTCGAACGTAAGGTTCTCCAAGCTTGCCCGTTACTCTAAAAGAAACCAAATTCCGTCTTGCCAACATTTTTGAGAGCCTTTATAAGGAAGCAATATGGACAAGAAATGTTTAACTTATACTTATTCATATAAAAATTGCTTAAACTTATTCCGACTACGTTACATGTTTTGTTCTACTATGCTGCAATGATGACGACGACACGACAACGGACGGTCTATAAGTAGATTTTTCTGTGAAGTTCTCTGGATTTACGAAACCGAAACCAACAATGCTTTAGGTGTATTATGGGCTGTGGTATGGTGCAAAATCTGTGGCACGGAATTGATGCTCCGGGACGTGAATGGCAGTTTAATTTTATCCAGGGGTCATCTTGTGATGGCAATTAAGGCCGATGTGGCACACCCAACCGAGAAGCGGTGGTTTTTTATTTGTTAGTGCACATTTACCTACCTATTTATTTTCTTTATTTTTAAAATGTTTTCCACGACTACCGCGACGACTACACTGTAGGTAAGGAGAGGTGGATAATTCTGTAAAAGGAAGGTAACCATAGTTGCTTTTATTTGCAGAGAGTCCTAAGGTGAAACTGAAGAGCTATACAAATTAATTTGTTTTGAGGGCAATGTAAGCAGTTATTTGAATGCTATTTACCATAACTCTGTGTCTGAATATAGTTTAATTTCTAGAAAGGGGATAGAAAATGTTGTAAGTACTGTGGGGTTTTAAGAAGAAATTCAATCAACTTCTTGAATAAACCTCTTATATGTATATAGACCAAAGAGTAGCTCTTAAATAAGTCCTTTTACTGATCGTCTTGACTCGTTTTGCTCACGTAAACTGACTTAAAATATAAAGGGTGGTTAAATTTTTAGGGCCGATGTTGAATGTAAACCACACCTAAACGTCAAGTTTTTTTTCTGCATTTCATTTGACATTTATCAATTTATATACAACCGAGCAACGCGTTAATGTAATTCAGGCTTATTATGAAAATGGGCATTTAAATCAAAATGCATGTCGTGCACTTTTTCGGTCAGTTTAATCGTAAAAAACAATCGAAAAAATCGTGCAAAAATTTGAGCAAAACGGGTCTGCAAGAGACGTCAAAATAAAATTGCATGCTCGTACTGCTCGTACTTCGGAAAATATGGCTGCTGTTCGCGATAGTATGGCTGAAGAGCCATCCACCTTAACACGTCGTAGTGCCCAACAATTGCACCTCTCACACTCGTCGCTGATGAACATTATGCATAAAGGCTTGCATTTAATCGCTTGCAAGGCGCAATTGACTCAAAAACTAAAGTACTTCAACCATTTTAAGCGTCGTCAATGATCAAAGAAAATCATTTTCAGTGATGAGGCGCATTTTCACCTGTGGATCAGTGGATTCGTCAATAATCAGAATTGCAGCATTTGGCCGAATGCTAGTTCAACAGTGACTGTCGAAAAACCAATGCACCCACATAGGGTGACTGTTTGGTGCGGTTTATGGGCTGACGGCATCATCGAGCCGTATTTTTTCAAAAATACGGCTGGTTAGGCGCTTAGTGTTATGGTGTTTGCTATCGTGAGATTATAACGAACTTTTTATGGCCCGAATTGGAAGATATGGATGTGGGTGATATGTGGTTTTATCAGGACGGTGCCACTTGCCACACGCAGCTATGAAACAATGGCTCTTTTGCACGACAAATTCAATAGCCGTGTTATCTCAAGTGGTGGCGATGTGAATTGGACATGTTATTTGATACCGTTGGACTTCTTTCTTTGAGGTTATTTGAAAGAAAGAGGTGTACGTCATGCATTTATTAAAAATAAATGCATGTATTAAATCTGATAAAAGAATTACATTATCCATAAATTCGAGACATTATTTGATATGTATTGTTTTGGTATTTATATAGATAAATTAGGCGCAACAGCTCTCGGAGAACTAGGGCCTAGTGACTTACAACTCTCAACCATTCCAGTGTTGGAGTAATGTTAGGGGTGGAGGAGACCTACAGTTTTTATGCAGAATCCGAACGGCTAAGCAGGTATTGAGCCCAAGACTTCAGGCATAATAGTGCTAGGCACTAACCATCACGCACTTACCAAGACTCTCTTAAAGTTTTTAAGTGAGCTATAGAACCTGCCAAAAAACAAAGTTTAAGACAATATTGTCTATCGATTAAAGACATAAAAGATTCTGCCAGATTTAATAAAGTCTTATCGAAGGAACATTACAATCCATCTTTTCTGAAGAAAACTGATGGATTGTGGACATCTTCTACAGCTGAGTCCGTGAAAGTATTGATGTCGAGACATTTTCCGGGCTGCGAGCCAACCCCGAGACGCTTAGAACTCCACACACTAATCTAGTACATGTAGAATGAATCAATTCTTTTATTACAAGAGAAAGCATTTCCTGGGCTATTAAAAGTTTCTCTCTTTTCAAATATCCAGGATAGCATACTACCAGTAATGATACAAAAACTAAACACCGAGATATATCAGTAACATGGCTAGAGACTATCTTCAAAGGATGCCTCTATCTCAATTATGTACCGGAGACAGGAAGACAGGTTAAAGTAGCTTTTATGAAAACGCAAAGAATTATGGGCCCATTAGCTTGAGCTCTTCTGCACTTAAAACACTGGAACGCATCTTACTTACCCATATCAGGGACATTCTCCAAGAATATTGGCTAGAAGAATCTCAGTACGCATATCTCAAAGGCTAATCTGCTGAAAAGGCCCTGCGTGAGGTAGTGTGTACCATTTAGAAGACAATTCAACATAAAGAATGTACTCTTGCTACCTTGTTAGACGCAGGTGTTTTCCATAACGTCCTTACTGAATCGATTTAGGAATCATTTACTAACTTGGGGGTAGAGGTTTTTATTCAAGAATGGATAATTTCTAAGCTAAGGATAATTTCTAAGATAGGAGGATTCAAGTTAGTAATGGTCGCTGTTCTCTCCCCGCTCTTATGGATTTTAGTCATAAATAAGATCCTCATAAAGTTGAAACGTTGTGGGGTGAAGGCGGTACCTTATGCTGATGATTTGGTTTACTGGTGTCAGGAAAGTTCGTCATCGTGATTAGCGAAATGGATCTGAAGAATTTAGCAGCCGGACCTCGCAGTGCTATAGGTGTTAATCAGAGCAAAATTGAACTGATGCTCTTAACGACCAAAACGGTCAAATCCTGTCTTTATCCTCCAGCGCGAAGTATCAAGGGGTCATTCTAGATCCCCACCAATTAAAATTCCTACTATACTTTCTATAATTCCTGAAGGTAGGTAGGTTAGGTAGGTACGGTAATCATATAGTAAATTGTTGCTCACAAAAGCTTAGCAAAAAAAGAAGTGGATACAAAACTAGGGCAATCGATACGGATTCTCTTGGGTCTTTGAATTTCTTCATGCTTCCGGAGTGTTGAATCCTTTTTGTAAGAAATCATCGTCAACACTCCCTCATCACCTTTTTTTTGGCTTGGATCTTATTTCTGTTTAGATATACTCGTAAGTTACATACATACATACGTGTACATTACAACATTGTATAATGTTTTGGTATCTATTTATCAAACAATGAAATTGATTCATTGTCTTCTAGGTTGTTGAGATATCTAAAACTTAATCAATAATCAATATCCTTTTTCGGAGAATACATCAAACTTTGGCAGCGAGTCTGCAAAGTAATATATGTATGTATATAGTTGAAGGCTAAAACAGAGAAAATATTTCATGGTTGTTTATGTGCTCACAATAATAATATATTATGTCGTGTTTTTTCTGTCATTAATGTTTTTATTTCTAAACAATTTCATATTCCAGTCAATGACATATTTTCATCCTTCGTTATTCTTTTAAAAATGTTTAGAAAATGAAAAAAAGTACATGATAACAAATCCATAGTGAAATAAAAACTTATTTTTTGTATAAGTAAAATTGATTAAGTGACCCGATGTTCTACATTTTGCAGCAGTTGGGGTCGTTTGTCAGCAATAACGACCCGAAAAATCTCTTCTTAGACAACCAACTTTACATATATAGAACAGTCGAGGGGTGTTAAATCGCACGATTTCGGAGGACACACAAGACCGCGACGCGCGATAATGCACTCACCAATTGTTTTCTTCAATAAATTGATTGTTTCGTTTGCTGTTTGGCATGTAACGCTGCCATCTTGTTGGAGCCAAAGTCGTCCACATCAACTTAAATTAACAACCAATTAATCCGTGTGATGGCTAATGGACTGGTCTTCTTCGATATTCTGCTGCACAGCAGCAATAGCGTTTTAGTCGAACACTGTACCACATCTCTGAGGATGCGCATCGTCCACAAGAATAATACCGTGGACAAAATAGAAAAACAATTTTATTAGTAAAGAGGAGGATCGACAAGGTGACTCTAAGTCCCCGCAACTGTTGCTGTTCCTGCTACTACTTAAACAATCTAAGATTTGCAGACGACGCGACGTTGTTGTATTTAAAATTCAGCAGCACAGGTACAGACAATGTTGAATCAACTCTCGTTGACTTGCAGACAGAATGGACTGATCATATAAAAGTGGCCATCTTTCTGGAACATAACAAAATAGACTATGTTGAAGACTACGTGTACCTAGGACAAATAAGATAGAAAAGAGTCGAAAAAGAAATAAAAAGACGAATCAATAACGCATGGAAACAGTTTTGGAGATTAAAAGAAATAGTGAACTCTTACCTAAGTAGTTTTACAAGAAACTTCAAACCTTAGGACTAACGTCGAATCAACATACAAAATTGAGAATATGCCAAACTAAAATGGAACGAAAACTTTTAAATAAAGAACAAATACAAAGGATTAGCAACCAGAAAATAAGAAAAGAACAGACATACGTGATAACTCGAATAAAACAATTAAAATGGAGCTGGGCAGGTCACATACATATGAAGAATTGAAGACCAAAGATTGACAAAACTAGCTACGAGCACGATCGAAATAACGACGCACAAAACCAATTTCTATGGAAAGCAATGCTGGAGGCTTTCGCCAGATAAAGGAAAAAATATATATTATTAGAAAAATTAAGTCATTTATAAATAATTAAGTAGTATTTAGGTTTGATTTATATAATAACTAGCTGGCCCAGCCTCGCGTTGCTGTGGCTAACATTTTTTATCATTTTACATTGTTGTAAACTATTTAAGGGGAACGGTAGGAGAACATCAGACATGCTTTTTTACATAGATGCCATTTGCAAAAATACATGGCGACCTTCATGACTGATTTTCTAATACTGCACCCCTTATTATAACGAAAATTTGTATTTAAGTTTGTAACAAATGAGTATATTACAAAGTTTTTAGTAAATAACATGTGACAGTTAAACTTATAAATGAGGTAGGTAGAGTGGATAGTTTAAAATCTTCTAGCAATAATATTTATCATTTTGAATTTAAATACTTTTCTTTTCAATTTAATTTAGCAATAACCGGTGCACAATATTTTTTGTTAACTTGTCTTTCGGTAGCACAAGGTTCGCCGATTTTCCTACACGTGAACATGCATGCTGCCCATGCGAAAAAAATGGATTTTCAAAATCCAAACCACAAATGGACATTGTTTGCCGTTGAAACTTATTTATAGACATGTCAAACGCTAAACGAATTGGAAACTGCAACCTTCTAAAGGGTATGGTAGAATCTGACGGTATCATTGGAATACGTAGCTACATGACCACTTTTACTTGAAACTTTCCAGTTAAAATGGTTGCTTCAAGAATATTTGCAATGATCTTTTTGATGACCAAACGTGTACCGTTACATAATTAAGGTGGATTCAAATTACGCAGGAGAATAATAGGTGAACCAGTCTTTAATCGAAGATTATGTGGTGGCATTTCAGGTATATCTATTGACTTAAAAAATTCAGTTGGAAAATGTTCACTATCATTTTCATTAACAACAGTATCGATTGATTTAAAAGACATCAGATCGCCTGGTAACATTTGTTGTATATGGAAGTTAATTTCGTCAACATCAACATTTTTATCTGCCAAAATAGCCCGATGACTAAACCAGTTGTGATTCAAGTAATTACTGTGTATATCCGGAAAAATAATCTTAATCAATTCATTATTTTTTCCTAAAGAACAGTGTAGAAATGGTCTGACAGTTTAATGCATTGCGTACTTGGTTGTGTTATATTCACTACAATATGAATTTAATACCCGTGTTATGTTGGAAAATCTATCAATAGTATAGTAGGATTTTACACGAATAACAAAAACAATATTCGCAGTATGAATACTACCGATAAAAGGTAAAGTAGAATCTTACTACTGATGGGTTTTTGACATTTATACGAGTCTCGAATGGATTTTATGTGATTTCGTTCTCAAATGTTGGTACGATTGATATTGCATTTGTATCTCGATGGCTGTGTTCGTTGAGTAGTTGTGCATTTGGAATCATGTGTTTTCCATTGGGGAAAAAATCAATCTATTACTGTTGATATTATTTAGTTTTGTTATTGAAAATGGACTAACTGGGTTTATTTTGCAAGAGAAAACAATAGAAAAGATAATTAAGTTTTGCTATGTTTCCACCAAAAGTTTCTCTCAGTTTAGATTAAATAAATCTTTTTGGTTTTTCCACCGCACAAGAAGATTTAAAAATGATTAAGTTTGACAGCACTTTCTAAAATGCAAATAGTGTTTCGATGTTTCTTATGAAGTGCAAGTGAGATAGTTTGATTCGTGTTAAACAATGAAAAACTGAATAGTTCAGCACCATATAAGAATGTGCTACCTACTCCATTTGCAATTTTTTTTTTAAATTTGATTAAAACAAAACTACATTTTTTGTACACAAACATGCAAATAAACAGACCATAACGCATTATCTGTAAAACCAACTCCTCCACACAGTTTTTTCTTCAAAAATGTTGACTCGACTCCGATCCCCGACCGTAATCGAGACGAATCAAGCTAATTTCAACTCGATTCAGGTATATAAAGAATTTAGGCGATCTTCAAGCTCGCTTCAACACCACATGTTAAAGTAGTAGTCTACGAACAAACCCCCTTCTTGAAGTTTTTATTTTATGTCAAATTGTTTAGTTAAAACTTTGAAATGAACTGTCACATTACACAGACGTATTTTGACAGACAACTATCAAAAATGAGCTTACACGATTTCACCCCTGGTCTGAATATCGATATTTTTTTTTTTTGAATTGTTTGATAAATTATTCTGGCAAATATTCAATTGTACCAACTTTCAAAAATATAAACACGGGACTACTGCGGATCGTTTTTTTGTCAATTTCTCTCTGTACTATAAATATACCAAAAAAACACGGCTAATTTATACTTCAGTGTTCAGTCTAAGTAACACGTGGCCGGCTATGCTAACACACACCAAAAATTGAAAAATTAAAATTCACTGTATTTCGTTTACTACAAAATAAATGCAACCTATATTTTAACCTCAGCAACATAAGGCGGTTATGCTATTAAATTGGAAACGTTTGGAAGTTTGACATAGCGCCACCTATTAAATGCTTGCTCAATCCAGTCAACAGATGTCGCCATCTGTTAGAATCGTTGGGAGCTAACAGAAAATTGTGACTGTCAAATAATAGATAAATTATTTGCAATAAAAGAATATTGCGATCATAAATTGAGATGTAAGCATCCTATCTTTCCATTTGGATCAAACTGCACACGGTGTACAAATTTGATTAAAATCGGTTAAGTAATATTTTGTAATTAGAAAAACAATAATATTGGCAGATAAAGCTTTTTTTAAGAATAATAATAATCCAGTTCGATTGAAAATGCAGATACCTCGACTTAAGCAATGCAAACACAAGTGGATTTTGAAGTCAAGACTGGGCTAACTGAAGGACTTTGTTAGTTACTGTAGTGCCAATGAAGTAACCGAACACTGACATGCAGAAGGACCAAGGATCCGCATTCCTAAGGTGCCGGGTGTGGTGTGTCTCATGTAAATTGAAATTGGGTTAAGACACGTACCTACCTATTGTCAAAGTAAGTTTTGATATTTCTATTTCTCATATAATAGAATATGATTCAAATTCTTTATACCCGAACAAAAATATTTATTATATATTTAAACAAGTAAAGTAAATATTTTCTACCTTTTCAATTTTTGTTTTGTGATTTAATAATATAATTCTTTATTGAAAACTATTATTAAATCACAAAACAAAAATTGAAAAGGTAGAAAATATTTTAATCAGTGGGCCCTTGGAGATACTCATTAATGAACTAGATTTGTAATACATATTATAACTATAGTAAAAGTTGTCTGTTCTTTGAAAAAGATAAATATCCCTATAAACAGCCCTAGAATCCCATAAATTCAGAAATATGTACCCAAAAACAAGTTCGTCTAAAAATAGACATGAAATTAACTTATTATAATGTATATCTGGATTTGGGCTGATGATGGTTATGGTAACTTACTTCGATCAATTGACGACTAACGTCAATTTTAATTTTTGTTCCTACTATAAACCATCCATGTTTGATGGGGAAGAATTATTTGATTTCCTATTGAATTTCTTCGGATATCCGCTTGGCACCATTGATTGATTTTCAATAGATAATTTAGATTTTTTTTCTCTCTCTGTCTCTCACATTATATCCTCTTCCTTTCTTTCTGTGTCGTTTAATGTTTATTCATGGAAACTTATTTATATTTTCTACAGAAAAAGGATGTTAAAACTTTTCTACTTGAATGAAATTTAAGTAGGAATATCCTAAATGGATAATCCAATGTAAAATTTTTTTTAGATTTTGTCCTCTCTTTTTTTTTATATCTTTATAGATGAAGATTTTTAAAGGTAATTGAAGGTATTTTTTTCAATTTAAATCTGATTTACTTACTTTTCTAACTTTATCATTGAAAATCAGCCTGCAATTTATTTATTTATCTTTATTCGTTAGAATTAAAACTTTTTTCGCGTAAGACTCAAGGTTTTACATTTGTTAAGTCTTCTTGCAAGAGTAGGCGGTCAGATGAAGAATAAATGTTTAGATTAGCCATTTATATCAGAAATGATGTTGCATACCAACTTCAGCCACAATAATGGTATGTGCTTCTACACAAACTTTAATTTTATGTGATTAAAATTCATGGTTAATAAGCCCAAGTCCAAATCTGGACATATATTCATCTTTTAAATACGCAATCAGTGTATTACCGTCTCTGCGGACGTCAGACCATTGTATGATATCTGGAAATTTCTCATGTCAAAAAATCCCAGTTAAAGGAAAAACTCCTATGAGAACCGTTTGGCAATATGAGAAAGCCAACTGAATCAGGAACTTTAACTGATCACTAGCTTCCTCGATAGTGACGTAGATTCCAGTGCAGATATGGTAACAAACAGCATTTGTCCAGCATGTCCCTAAAACAGATGAATCCTTCCCCCTCCAACTATCGTCCAATAGCACTCAGGTCCCTTCTTTCCAAGGTCATGGAAACGCTGATTAATTATCAGCTTAAGAAATATCTCGAAGAACGAAAAGTTCTTAATGACCGACAGTATGGATTTCGTAGCAATAGATCCACCGGTGATGGTTTTTCTAGCCGAACGGTGAACAAATAATCACATTGTTTTGGAGAAAGTAAGATTATTGCACTGGATATTTCAAAAGCATTTGATAGAGTTTGGCACCAAGCTCTCTTATCGAAAATGCGGTTTTGATGAATCTCTTTTTCGTTGGATTAGAAACTACCTTTCAAACCGTTCAATTCATGTTGTATTGAATGGTTTCAAATCTGAACCTCATAAAATAAATGATAGTGTTCTCCAGGGCTCCGTTTTGTCTCCCACTCTCTTTTTATATTCATAAACGATCTCTTGTCTGTCACTTCTAATCCATTAAACTGTTTTGCTGACGACAGTTCCCTCAGCTTTTCATATTCGTTTCTAGATTCCCATCCTTGGCCATCGGATGTGAAACTTTAACGGCAGCTTATGTTAAGCTCATTTAATGGTGATCTCGACAACATTGTCAAATGGGGAATTATTAACCGTGTAGAATTTAATGATTCAAAAACTTTATGCTGTATCCTGTCTTTAAAGCGTAACCCACTCTCAATGCCGCTATCCATGAGTGGCACTTGCATCCAGGAAACTAATCAACTTTTAGCACTCGGTATGTGTATCACAGATCACCTCTTATGGAATGATTACATATTCGACATTGCCAAAAATATTACTAGATTAGGATAGGATTTATCAGACGGTACAAGAAATGTTGTACCCCTTCTGATCTAGCTGTAATTTACAAAACCTTCATTTGTACAAAGCTTGAATATAACTCGTAAGGCTAGTGCCTCACAAAAACAAGTTAAAATCTCTTGGATAAAATATAAAGAAGGGTTTTCAAATGATATATGTATAGGTAAATGTTTTTTATAAACATATAGAGGGTATAGTATTAGTAACACCTTGAGTGCTTGTACATTTTTATTTTAAGTGATCCTTCAACATTAATATTACGTTCCATAATCATCACAAAATCGCAACTCAAACATTTCTTACTTAAAGCACGTTTTTTTTCTTATGGATAATTTTGTTCTTTCACCTGCTGATATATTTAAAGTCTCTGCAAAATAATTAAAGAATGAAAGAAAATCGATTCACTAAGCCAAAAGCAATTTCTCATCTGTCTTAACAAATGCTTTCATACATATACGAGTACACTCCGTTCCCACTGACTAAGCACAGACATTTTTAAAATATTGTATTCATATTTGTATGATTGTTGGTTGCTAATACGAATGTTATAAAACAAATCAGAAAATTGCTCTCTTGTAAAGCTTTCTATATTCAACGGGTTATCCATTTTGCGGTTTCAAAAGTATAGGGCTGGAATTCGACATATGTAAAACTAGGTTGTTAAACCAATTTGACATTTACGAAAATCGATCGCTTAACTATCACACAACGCATACAAATTGTTAAAACCTTACGGTACGGACTACAAACGATGAGCTTGACTGCAAAAACACTTGACCATAGCTAAGAATAGGTCGGATCAAAATGGGGAGGACAATTCTGAACA
Source organism: Eupeodes latifasciatus (assembly GCA_920104205.1). Lineage (NCBI taxonomy): Eukaryota > Metazoa > Arthropoda > Insecta > Diptera > Syrphidae > Eupeodes > Eupeodes latifasciatus. The sequence continues at coordinate 170,523,205 of OV049924.1, read as the reverse complement.
TACGACCAAGTCAAAGGGTACGAAATGAAGATACTCGCAATAGAACCGCAATTATTGTCTTCATAATAATAGAACAAGAAGGCTTAAATGGAGCTGGGCAGGTCATGTATCTAGACTTCAGGACCACGACCAAAGATGGACAAAAATGACAACAAAATGGAGCTCAGAGAACAAGAGGCCAGCAGGGCGACCCAATAAAAGATGGAGTAAGGATTTATCACAAATAAGTTCAAATTGGTATAAGGAAGCCAAAAATAGAGACTTGGGTAGGCTTGGGTCAGGCTTATGCCAGTTGCCAACATTAATAACTTTTAATTAATTATTTTCTTTCATTTTAAATAGTTTTCAATTTATAACTATACAATTTTAATTTTACAAATTTTGAACTTTGACAAAAATGTTTGTATCTATATCTCTATTTCGTTATAATTTAACAAATTGTCTAACATTAAAAAAAAAAACATAGAAACTAAATTGTAAATATTTACTTATATAATCAAAGGCAATAAAAAGATTGTAATGATAATAATAATAATTACAATAATAATAATAATAAGAGGCTGGGATGCGACCCATACTAATAACTTCCCATCCCGTCTGTCGATTTGTCTTGCTTAAAAGTTTGTACGTTTTCGTGTTGGGTTAAAAAAGTTGTTAGTTGAATTATTCTTAAAAATTTTTAAATTACCAACAATATTTTTCATATAAAGAAATAGTTTAGTTTGAAAATCTAGTTTTATTAAATATGTAGATTTTTAGTCGAAAACAAATTTTTACCAATTTAAGTAGCATTTCTTAAATTTTTACAAATTGGATGAATGAAATTAATTTGAGAGATATCGAAAACCGAAAATCAATTTTTATCAAATTTGCGTACTATTTTTTGTAGATTTAATTTTTTATGAAAAAACGGACTGTTGGATTTTTATAAAAAAAACTACTGAATATCGAAAACAATATTTTCTGTGAAATAAAAAGAGTTTAAAGACAACATTTTTAATTTTTGAGAAGCTATTTGAGTCGTAAGTAAATTTTTACCAAGTTTTAGTATTGTTTTTTTGTTAGGTTTTTATTTTTTTGTAAAAAACCTGTCAATTAGATTTTTTTCAACATTTTACTGAATGTTGTAAACAATAGTAGTTTAAAGCCAATATCTCAAAATTTTGAAAAGATATTTGAGTCGAAAATCAATTTTTACCAAATTTTATTAATTTTTTTATTAGATTTTTATTTTTTGTAAAAAAAACTGTGAATTCGATTTTTCTCAACATTTTTCAGAATGTTGAAAACAATATTTCTTATGAGTTAAAATAAGTTGGAAGCCATAATCTCAAATTTTTGAAAAGATATTTGAGTCGAAATTCAATTTTTACCAACTTTGAGTAATGTTTTTTTAGGTTTTTATTTTTTATAAAAAAAAACTGTCAATTCGATTTTTCTCAAAATTTTACCAGATGTTGAAAACGTTATTTTTCTTTGCACAAAATTGTTTTGGTGATCAAATCTTTTTGTATTCGTAACATTTTCGAGGTAGCATATTTTTGTTTCAGTTTTTTTTTTATTATAAAAAAACCGTTAATTGGATTTTTTTCCAAAAATATACTTGTTTGGTATCACGTTACAATATATCATATAAAATTTAATTCAAGTCTCTAGCGTTTTTGGTTCGTAAGATATTTAGGGTTAACCAAAATTTTCACCTTTTTTTTAAACTGCTATGGTAAAAAAAAAACACCCACGCAAAGTTCTTGAGAGCCCTTTCTGCATCTTTCTGCATTATTGTTTGTATAACAAAATTTATTTGAAGTCGATATCTCTTCTGGTTCTTGAGCTATGCGCGACGAAAAAAACGTCGCGAACGTACGGACGACGTACGGACTCCCGAGTTTCCTAAATTAGTTTCAGCTCTTTCGACAATATTTAGACGTTTTTATCTATTCTATTCACCTTTTATTAATTTGTAACAATCGCAACTATAAATTATGGCACAAGGTTTGCAGGTAATACGCAACCTACCTCAGAAAATGTGTGTGCTTATTTGGTTGACGCTGAGTGTATATACATATGTAATTTAGCTCTTACCAGTTCGCATAAGCATAAAAACACCCTCAGGTGTGTCTTATTCTTATCGTAGAGAAAGTAAAAGTTTTGACAGAAACCAACGAAGTAGAAAAATATCGAAGAGTTCTTGCTCCACTTCTTATTTAGTATAAGAAGAAAAAATTGAACGAGACAATAAAAACGAGAACACTCTTCCCTTAAGGGAAAAAGATTTGATATGTGAAGGCACAACAAAATTAAAAAAAAATAAAAGCAAGAAGGATTGTACAATTGTTCTGTTTTTTCTGTTTGGTTTTCAGGAATCTAGATTTGTATTTTATGTTTTATTGTTGTATTCGAAAGGTAGATTCACCATCTATGTAAAGTGGAACAGTTTTGTATTGTTTACACTTTAAATCCTATTCGGAGCATTGCAAAATTTAAGCAAGTTGTTCTACAAAAATATTATTTCCCTATTTTTCTTTTGTTTAAATGAAAATATTAATGTGGGACAGTAAATTTCTTACAACATAACTTGAATCTGATAAATTTATGTGTGCGGTTAATTATGTTCATAAATATGGATTTGAACGCGCTGTTGTGAACATAATTCAGTTCTTAACGAAAAAATGTTTATATCTTCCAGATACAATTTAAATCATTTTAGTTTCTTACTTTTTTATCGGAAATATTTATTAGTTATGATGTCTTACATTTAATTCTATTTACAGTTTTGGAAAATATTGAATATTTGTATGGTTTTGAAAAATACTTTGCAGGATTAATTTTTTGTGCTGATTCCGAATCTGCACTCCAATTTCAGATATAGTACATATGCTTAAATTTCAATATATTCGTTTTCAAAATTATTTTTGTAACGAATAACAACAAAAAATTAATTTGTGTTTTTCTGTTTAGAATTGTTTTTGCCTAAATTCGTTAAAACAAAAGGCACGACTTTGGCGCGATATAATAACGGTTTTTGGTAGAGGGGCTTAAAGCATTTTTTACTATGGGAGGGGGGGTCTATCTCCCCCCGGTCAGGCGGTAGAGGCAATTTAAAAAAATTATTATTTAAAATGGAAAAAAATAATTAAAAAATAACGGTGATACTTACAATTAAGTTTTATAATTTTTTTTAAAACCAACATTCTGTTTTATTAGCCAGTTTTTAATTCAAGTCAAAACTATGCGTAGTTTTTGAAAAATTTAATTTTAAACTCAAAATTTGAGTAAAAAAAGTTAAAAAAAAAAGCTTTAAAGTGTAATTTTCCAATACTTCAAGATAATCTACTATTGTTTTTATTTCAGAATTTATTGCTCTTATTTGTTTTTGATCAAAAACTGAAAACTAGATGATTGTATGTCTTTTAGTTTTTGAGAAAATTAAAAATAACCACAACTACTATTTTAATTTAATTCTTTTTTTTTTTGCTTGAGTGGTCTTTTTTTGATAGTAACAATGGTAGGTGCGAGTTTGGGTGTATGCAACAGTAATGTGTGTGCGAATTTGGGTGTATGCAACAGTGGGATCTGTAAGGGGGGCATGCTGCCCCCCTGCAACCCCCTGCTTGGGAACACTATAGGATTTGGGGTGGGTGCAAGTTGGAGTGCGTGCAAGGGGGGGAGGGGGTACGGTTTGGTGGGTGCAAGATGGGGTACATGTAAATTAAAAATAACCACAACTACTATTTTAATTTAATTCTTTTTTTTTTGCTTGAGTGGTCTTATTTTGATAGTAACAATGGTAGGTGCGAGTTTGGGCGTATGCAACAGTAATGTGTGTGCGAATTTGGGTGTATGCAACAATGGGATCTGTAAGGGGGGCATGCTGCCCCCATGCAACCCCCCTGCTTGGGAACACTATAGGATTTGGGGTGGGTGCAAGTTGGAGTGTGTGCAAGGGGGGGAGGGGGCACGGTTCGCTGGGTGCAAGATAAGGTGCATGCAAAGTTTCTTTTGCATTTAAATAAGCTGGATTTAAGAAAAATTAATTTACCCTAGGTGTATCTTAATCCATATTCGATTATTACTATCAAAATAAGACTACGTTAATACTTAAGCAAGGAAAAAGTAATTTAATTAAAATATTTTTTTTGGTAGTTTTCAATTTTCTCAAGAACTAGAAGACATAAAGTCATCTAGTTTTCAGTTTTTGATCAAAAACAAATAAGAGCAATGAATTCTAAAAAAAAAAACAGGAAATAATTTGAAAGTTTTGAAAAACTACACTTTAAACCTTTTTTTAAAATTTTGTTTGCATAAATTTTTAGTTTAAAACAATTTTTTTCAAAAACTATGCATAGTTTTGACTTTTTTGACTTGATTTAAAAACAAGCTAATAAACAAAAATGTTGGCTTTAAAAAAAGGTATAATACCCCCCCTCCCATAGTAAAAAATGCTTGTTTTTAGCTGTTCTATACAAATCCGTCATTAAACTTTGTCGCCAAAGTTATCGTACTCTCCCCAAACAAATTTATATTTTAGGCTTTTTGAGCATGCATAAATTCATAAAGTAGTTTTTTTTTAATAAAATTCGTGATGATTTTACAAATCTATAATACCTGATAGCACTTCGACCATCATTGATCAAATCTTCATCCTGCTAATAATCCTGCTTAATCCCTTACATTACTAAATTCTAGATAGTATAACGATGGTTGATTTCGATTAATTTTTTTTCTTTTGACATTCCAAACAGACACAACATGTTGTAATGAGTAACTTCCCTATAGGAAACACAGGACAGTTTTAAATATAAAAGAAAGTGTCTTCAAAAATGTTGGTATTGGCATAATCAGCCCCACTCAAATATGTACCCTTAAGTTTCATTTTCTTAAAAATATATTTAAGATTTGAAAGGTGGCTGCATTTAAGTCATACCTAAATAAGGGTAAACGAGAGAGGGGGGAGAGGTGTTTCCACAAAGGCACCTCTCCTTATCCAGACGGCAGCGGACGAATAATTATCGAGATGGAATCAACGGTGGCGTCTACAGTTCCAGTAAGGTTGAACTACTTAGTGAACACCTTATAGGGCTTCTACGACTTATTCGGAGCCCAGGCCTATAAGGAGCGGTTTATCCGGCTCCTCGTCCTTGGAGTTATACTAAGGATCTGGCCCTCCAGGTTGGGGGTTGTGCCATCGGGATGACTTCCTGACCACGTAAAAAATCTTCTAGTTGCGAAGCACTAACAAGCCTCGGATACGGACGGATTCACTGTTGACAACCCAAGCAAACGAAATAAGGACAACGAACTTCGGATCTGTACGTGGATGTTAGGTCCCTTAACCGACCACGTGCAGCCGAACAATTAGCGGAAGCCCTAAACTGCTGCAAGGCAGATATTACCGCCATCCAAGAAGTTCGATGGGATGGACCGGGCAAACGCAAACTAACAGACTGCGATATATGTATACTACGGCGACTGCTACCGAGAACAAAGACAGCGTCTATTTGGGTGTGGATTTGTTGTTGGAACTAGACTCAGGCAAAACGTCTTGAGTTTCAACAGTGTGAGCGAGCGCATCACGACAACCCGTATCAAGGCTGAATTCGCCAACATAAGCTTAATATGCGCACATGCCCCAACAGAGGAGAAAGATGAAGACACCAAAGACATATTCTTCGAGCTCTTGGACAAGACATATGAGCAAAGCAGTGCCCTGGCTATGACATTAAAATTGTCTTAGGAGATTTTAACGCCAAGCTAGGAGGAGAAGACATCTTTGGTGGCACAATCGGAAGATACAACCTGCACGACACCACCTCCGACAACGGATTCAGGCTGATCGATTTTGCTGCGGGGCGAGACGTTCTGGTAGCTAGTACGCAGTTCACACATCTCAATATCCACAAGGGGACATGGAAATATCCTGATCAATCAACTGTCAACCAGATTGACTACATTGCGATCGACACACGGCACTTCTCCAGTATACAGGATGTCCGAACATTCCGAGGGGCCAACATTGACTCGGACCACTACCTCGTTGTAGCCAAGGTACGGCTACGGATATCCCGATCCAAGCCAAAACAAGGAAGTACGGTAAGAAGTTTCGACGTTAGACGGCTACAAGCGCAAGAGACTGCCATGTCCTTTTCCGATCGAGTCTCTATTAACCTCTTAAGGAGTCCTATGCTGCATGCATTAAGCATTGAAAACCAGTGGCAACATTGCATTGCAGCCATCAGAGATGCCGCCTCTGAAGTGCTTGGTTTCACACGGCCACCACAGCGAAACCCCTGGTTTGACGACGAATGCTGGCAAACACACGCAGCGAAACAACAGGCTTACAAAACAACGCTGCACAGGACGACCAGAGCTGCTGGCGAGCTCTACGAGCAGAAAAGAAGAGAGGAACACCGGCTTCTTAGATGGAAAAAAAGAGAGCATGAGAAGCACGCGATCGAGGAGACGAACCGAAGCCTGTAAGGACGATCAGGGGAACATTGTTGTAGAACCGCAGTCTATGTTGAGAATATGGAAAGACGACGACGAATATGGAGGATGACGAACCGAATTCCGCTGTAAGGGAGATAGAACCACTCAACCTAGGCGACGCAGATCAACAATTTCGCCTACCCGACCTCGACGAAGTGAAGATAGCTATATCTTAACTGAAGTCAAACAAAGCTGCTGGGCTGACGGCATGCCCGATGAGTGGAATCTCAGCATAGTTTGCCCGATGCAAAAAAAAGGAGACCCACTAAATTGCGCCAACTACAGATGCATTAGTCTCCTTAACATTGCATATAAGATCCTCTCTGCCGTATTATGTGAACGTCTGAAGCCGTTTGTCAACAACCTGATAGGTCCTTATCAGTGTGGCTTCAGACCACGACCAAATATTCACACTACGGCAGATCTTGGAAAAAACCCAGAAACTTCAAATCGATACCCACCATCTCTTTATCGATTTTAAATCCGCGTATGACAGTATCTATAGGGAAGAGCTCTACAGAGCAATGTCTAGTTTTGGCATCCCTGTCAAACTTATCCGTTTGTGCAGAATGATGATGGAGAATGCACGCTGCTCTATCAAGGTCGGAAAAGATATCACCGATGCAATTGATGTCAAAAAAGGTTTTAGACAAGGCGATGCACTGTCATGCGACTTCTTCAACATCGTTCTGGAAAGAATTGTGCAAAACTCAACCGTCAACACTAGAGGCACAATCTTTCAAAGGTCCATCCAATTACTCGGATACGCAGATGATATCGACATAATTGGAAGATCAAAGCGTGATGTCAGTGGAGCGTTTTTAAACATTGTGACGGAAGCGAATAAGATGGGTTTAGTGGTCAATGAGGGCAAGACCAAGTATATGCTGTCATCGAAAAAGGACATTGAACAACGACGTCTTGGACAAAACGTCACCATGGACAACTATAACTTTGAGGTAGTTAAAGACTTTGTCTACCTAGGCACCGCTATTAACACAGACAACGACACCAGCGCTGAAATCAAACAAAGAATAACTCTTGCAAATCGCTGCTTCTTTGGACTTAGAAGGCAATTGAGTAGTAAAGTCCTCTCTCGAGCATCTAAAATCACCATCTATAAGACACTCATCATCCGGATTCTCATTTATGGCGCTGAGGCCTGGACCCTGTCAAAGAAAGATGAGAGCGTCTTAGGATGCTTCGAGAGATAAATTCTTCGGGTGAGTTTTGGTCCCGTACGCATAGATAGAGAATGGAGGAGAAGATATAACGACGAACTGTACGGGCTGTACAGCGACACTGACCTAGTTAACAGAATTAAAGTCCAACGGCTTAGATGGCTAGGTCATGTAAAGCGAATGGACATCAACGCTCCAGCCTGGAAGGTCTTCGAATCTAATCCCGAGGGACGGCGCAGTAGAGGAAGACCGCGACTCAGGTGGCGCACGCAGGTGGGTGAAGACCTCAACCAACTTGGCGTGCGAAACTGGATACAGCTAGCTAGGGACCGAGCTGGCTGGAGACGCATGTTGGTTGAGGCCCAGGTCCGCCCCGGACTGTAGCGTCACCTTAAGTAAGTAAGTAAGTAAATAAGGGTGAATCATATAATCCAATAACATTCAAGAACATAATCAGACTTGATAAAGATCATTATAGAGAATTTAAAGAAAGGATCCACCTGAGCAACATAGTTTTTTTTTACGAGTACTGTCTCTTGCAATGCAATGAATTGACAAATCCTAGAGTTATTCTGCATACAATCTGTAGGTCTCCACCTGAGATTACTAGTACACAGGAATTGTTGAGAGTTGTAAGCCAATTTGTTTAATTTTAGGCTGCAGAACAACTATTGTCCTCTCTTCAATTATTTTATGTAAAGAATTTATAACACGAAAACATTAATGATAAAAAAAGGAACTATACATAGGTTCTGCCGTAAACAAAAACCTAGGAAATAAATTATACATGGAAAGTATTGAGATCTATACTTTGTTTAGTTTAAATATGCAGTTCTATTATAGAATACAATAAGCTATCTCTATATGTAGATCCTAAGCTGAATTTAAAAAAAATAATCTAAATTAAAATTAAATTAAATCTACCATTTTCAACCTAGAGGTAAGATAATAGGTGCGTTTATTAAAGAGTTTCCTAGGAGACTTAATCTTCTTTAACGTAAAAACGATTTTTCTGAAAATCGTCGACTTTGCTTTTACCATATTTATACTTCCATTTTTGGTAGTGAGTTATGGCCCCAGATTTTATTTCCTTTCAAAAATTGTAGACAGTTCGCTTCGCTCTGCTACAGAAAATATAGGGTGATTGTTTAGCTATTATCTATTTGGCAACACTGGTTTAAACAGCTCACGCACGTTTCGTGTTTTGTTTCACTGTCAAACATCTTCAGTTTGGTCTATAATTTAACCATGAATCGTCTTACAAAACCAACAACGCTTGCAAATTATTGAATTTTATTATCTAAATGCGTGCTCTGTTAAGAAAGTTCATCGCGCGCTTCTTGTGTTCAGCGACGAAGCTCATTTTTGTCTCAATCGGTACGTACATAAATAAGCAGAATTGTCGATTTTGGAGTGAATATCAGCCAGAAGCATTGCAAGAGCTAACAATGCATCCAGAAAAAGTCACAGTTTGGTGCGGTTTATGGGCTGGTGGCATCATTGGACCGTACTTCTTCAAAGATGATGCGAATCGTAACGTAACTGTGAATGGTGAGCGCTACCGTGAGATGATATCCAACACTTTTTTGCCCAAAATGCAAGAGCAAGTCAATTGACTTGCATGACATGTGGTTTCAACAAGACGGTGCCTCATGCCACACAGCACCCGCAACAATGGACTTATTGAGAGGCGAGTTCGGTGAACACTTTATTTCACGTTCGGGACCGGTCAATTGGCCGCCTAGATCATGCGATTTAACGCATTTAGACTATTTTTTGTGGTGCTATGTTAAAGCTTATGTCTATACAGACAAGCCCGCTTCAATTGACGCATTGGAAGACAACATTAAAGCATTTATTCGTGAGATACCGGCCGAAATGTTGGAAAGAGTATGCCAAATTTGGACTAAGCGGATGAACCATTTGAGGCGCAGTCAAGTTCAACATTTGCATGAAAAAATCTTCAATCAAGAAATTATATGGACCGTACTATTGATTCAAATAAAGATTTCATGCATTTTTTTTTAATTGTAATAAATGTTCCTATAGCTTTTAAAAAATTACCCTTTACAATTACTAACTTAATACTTACAGAACTGCGGACTCTTAACAGGTTCCGTCTTATTTCTTACATTATCGTAAAATGTGTTGCTTGCTTCAACGATTGCCTGTATCTTTGTTACAATTTTGTATTTAAAATATATGCTCCCAAAAGATAAAAGAAAGCTTCAATTCTGAAAGCTCCATAGAAAAAACCAAAGAAAAAGTTTTATATTTTCTATCAACGAATGAATATGGTAACTGTGAAAAGATTTGTTTTTATTTTAACCAAAACCAATAAGTGAGAAAATCAAAATGACGACCAGTCTCCTCACTGAAGGAGAAAGAACTCTGTCTGTACTGCATATTCAAACTGAGCAGAGTATAAAAATATTCGAAGTTCAAAATTTACAAAGATTTAATATCAGTTTATTTTAACATTGTGATATAATAACAAACTTATAACAAATATATCAAAAGTGGGAGCTTACCACGGTCCTTAGTTAAAGATTTTCGATATTTGTTTTAAATACACACATCAAACCCTTTCACTGTTCTTGAACTATGAGAACTCCCCTGATTGCAGGACTTTATTGCCTAAATATTTGCTGTTGTGTACCTACATATGCAAAAACCACTTCATTAAGTTTCATTATTGTACATTACTTCGAAATGGTAAATAATGGATATTTTAATTCATACCTTGTATAAAAGATTGGGTGTATACTACGCTCCCTAAATCGAAAATCGTATTGTTTTCCATTGGTTCCTTTCAATGCACTCCCAGATAATAACGGGTGTTTTTTTAGACGTCTGGTTTTCATTCTGGCAATAGATTTTCGGAGTTTTTCTTTTTCATAGCTGTCACTTGATTTTTTTGTATATATTGTGCGCGCACTCAAGGGGTATGAATACCCTTAAAATGATTTAACACAGTGCAAGCAATTAGGAAAGTAGGATAGGATTAGAAAGGAGATACCGATGCAAATTTATTTTGAATGTATGCACATGGTAATGCATGATGGGCATTCCTAGAAGTACGGATATTACGGTTGAATTGTTTTAGGGGAAATATGATGATAGAAAAGAAGCCGTGCGACGCACGGTGCTCAAGAGATCCAAAAGTTCATTTATACAACGGTCAGCTATCATTTTTAAAGCTTTCTTTTGAATTCTGTCCAAGATACTCAAGTGGGTTATTGGAGCACCTGTCCAGATATGACAGTTGTACTCAAGTTTAGGAATATAGTCTTTATAAATTAAAGCCAGATCAGAAGGGCAATAAAACTTCTTGCATCGGCAGAGCAAATCCAAACACTTGCCAACTTTTTTGGTGACTTCAAATACCCGTACATAGAACTGACAGTTGTTCAGTCTGCTGGATGCAAGTACCCCTCATGAATAGTGTCGTTGGGGGAGGGTTACGTTTTTGCGACAGTAGAAAGCATTGAGATTTCGAAGCATTAAATTCTACACGGTTTTTGATTCCCCATTGGACAATTCTTACAAGATCAGAATTTGAAGAGCTTATCAAAAGCTGCCGTTGGTAGTCCACACCCGAAGAACAAGGATGAGAATCTAAAAACTAATTTGAAGAGCTGGGGGTAATGTCATCAGCGAAAAAATTTAGTGTGTTAGAAGTTTCAGACAAAAGACAAAAGAAAAGATAAAAATAAAATAGAGTGTCGGAGGCAAATCAGATATCGGATTTTAACCCAACGGTTAAGCACGCATTAGATGCCAAACTCGATCAAATGCCATTGAAATATCAAGTAAAATAATATTACTTTCTCCAAAGAAAAAAATCATGAGAAGCCATACTGCCTGTTAGAAGCTTTCGTTCTTCAAGATATTCCTTAACCTGAAAATTGATCAGCGTTTCCATGACGTTGGAAAGAAGGGACTTAAGTGCAATTGGACGATAGTTAGAGGGTTAGGAGGATTCGCTTTTTTTGGAACAGGCTGGACAAATACTGTTTTCCGTCCACTCGCAAAAAGATCTGTAGTGTAGGACAGATGGAAAAGCTTGCGCAGTGTTTTTCCAGCAAAAAAGAAAACCTCTTCAGAATAATAGGGGGATACTATCCGGGCCAGCGGATTTGTGAATGTCAAGATATTTAAGTACTCTAGCAACTGAACGAGTGCAAAAGAGTATTCGTCCCATAGAATCGTTAACTCTTTCGAGTAAAGGAGGAGTCATGTCACTCATTGGCAGCATCGAATTAACATCAAATTGTGCTGCAAGCAAATTGGCTTTATCGGTGGAGCTTACAAAAGGAGCGTCATTTGAAACCTACGCTCGTTTCGAACTGACGATAACGTAGTGTTGCCACATTTTTTACAAATTACCAGAAATTGTTACTACCTTTAGGACATTGTATTATTTTTTGCAATCATTTCTGGTCATGCAAAAATTTAATGCGTCGAATATGTCCGATATTTCTGTGTGGTTGGAGTTGAGTTTTCTTTGGGTTTGATAGATTTTACCATATTCGGAATATAATTTCTCATTCCACAAACAATTAAGTTTGTAATCATATCTTCGTTGGAATCCACGTCACTATCAAGGAAGCATACTGGCAAGTTAAAGTTCCTGAAGAAGTCATTGAGACCGTCCTAGTTGGCTTTCTCATATTCATTAACGGTTTTTGTAGGGGTTTTCTCTTTAACTGGGGTTTTTTTGGCATGGAAAATTTATAGATATGACACAATGGTCTGAAGTGCCTAGAGGATATAATACACTGATCACATATTTATTGGGATTAGAGGACCTGCAAAGTCAGGAATCCGAGTTGGCTCGTCAACTAACTGAGTCAGGTGGTTTAACTCCACAAAAATCTCGACATACCTTCTTTAAGGTTTTGTCTGACCAGAATAGCGCAAAACGTGTGAATTATGCTCAGTTAGTTTAGTTTGTCATTTCATAATAAATATAAATATTCCTGTACCATGTTTGCCCATCGTGTACATTCATTACCAAATCAATGGTTCAGAAGAATGATTTTTGCAAGCGCTCTGGTTTAGCCTCGTGGGGCTGTGGTGATGGCGGCGTGGCCTCCAAGATCGTGCGGTTATGTGAAGTCTCTTGTCTACGCAGTTAAGCCCGAGACGATTCACAGCTATAACTTCGCGCTGATCTTCAAGGTTCTGCGACATCGAAAAATCCTTCATAATTTTGATGATCGATCAGTCAATCAGTCAGCCAGTTACTTCATAAAAGTTGAAATTGAGTAAAGTGAATGTCCTCATTTGCAACTTATTAAATATTGCATATTTGGAGTTTCTTACTTCATTGTTGTTGTGTGTTTTATTTGACCTGACAGTTTTGCACCATTTATATTCATCAACAAAAAGGTCATCTCCATCAACATAATAATTGTTGCTGAAGTTAGAGGGAGGTCGAAATCCTGTAGAAGGGAGCACTTCCATATACATACCTATTGCTACATCTTCGCTAATCACTAAAGTGCCCTTTGACAATATTATGTTCAATGTATAGATATACTCTTGTCTTTATGCAATTGACAATTATCTAAGCTATTTTTAATACCACTATACATATAGTATAACCCCATTTAAAGCTTTAATCTCAATGAGCAAGTACAAGCGACCTAGTTGGGCATTTTTTCTCTTTTATATAAATGATGATGGAGGAAGTAAAAAATACTTAACAAAAAATGCAATAGATAAGCTCAAACAAAAATTAGGTTAAAGCGCTCGCTGGCTGCTTACGTACATACACCTACTTGAAACGTGGTAAGCTCTGGTTAAGGTACCTATGATATACCTATGTACATATGTATGTATATTGTATAGCTACACACTTCAAACGTGATTACAAAATGAACACAAACAATTCCACTCAAAATGAACACACACATCTTATACACATGAACATAGGGATCTACATAATGTGCTTTGTAAGGAAAGGCGCAAAAGAAAATTACAACGGTTTATGTCATAACATCCGCCAACTTCTATAATACCATATATAGCAACCCCCTTAACGTATAATGTCCATCAGCTTCAAGACTCGATTGAGGATGAGGGGACGGAAGTCTGCCTCCAGAGTAAACAATGAAATGTGCCACTCTTATGCTGTTCACACATGTCATCATGATGAAAGGGGGTGGGGGTGGTATAAAATATTTGCTCTGGTTAGTTGCAAGTTGATTTGCAATAGTAAGTAGGTATGTTCAATTGACGATTTGAGCTGAGCCTCGACTTCCGTCACGTCGCCCTTCAATTCTCAGCCCTGATCGTTTGCATCTTTGTCCGAGATTCTTGAATAGTGTTGCCGTTTTTTATAAAGGGTGGTTAAATATTAAGGGCCGATGTTGAATGTGAACCACATCTAAACGTAAAGTCTTATTCTACATTTCTTAGTTCCAGACTAATTCAATTTGAACTATAGAAAAATACACAATCAAGCAAAGCATTAAAGTAATTATGGCTTATTATGAAAATGTGCGTTTAAACAAAAATGCATATTAAAATAGTGTAAAAATTTGATTTGCAAATTTGCACCTCTCACGCTCGTCGATGATATATCTTATGCTTAAAGACTTGCATTTACACGCTTACAAGGTGCAATTGACTCTAATACATTTTAAGCCTCGCGTCTTCAATGGTTAGAATGGTGGCAAGAAATGGCAACACTGGATGATCAATTTTTGAAGAAAGTCATTTTCATTAATAAGGCACTTTTTCACCTCAGTGGGATTCATCAATAAGCAAAATTGCCACATTTGGGTGAATGATAATCCAAGAGTGATTGTCGAAAAACCATATGTACCCACAAACACTGACTGATTGACGTGGTTTATGGGTTGGCGGCGTCGTGCGTCGGGCCGTATTTTTTTTCCAGAATGAAGCCGGTAAGGCAGTTACTGTGAATGGTGTTCATCATCGTGAGATGGTAACGAAATTTGTATGGCCGGAAAAATTTAATGGCAGTGTTATTTCACGTGGTGGCGATGTCAATTGGCCGCCAAGATCATGTGATTTGACACCGTTGGACTTTCTTCTTTGGGGTTATGTGAAAGAAAAAGTGTACTTCGATAAGCCAGGAACAATTCAGGAGCTAAATGATAATAGTTTCCTACATAATTTGTGTTTTATTCAAAATCAACATCGGGCCTTAAAATTTAAGCACCTTTTATATTAAATTGTCATGCTCATAACTTATTTTTTAGGTTTGGCGATCAATATCAAGCTATCAGGAGAGTTGTTTTATTTGAGTAGGAAAATAAAGCTGATGAAGAAATAATCTGTTGTCAAAAACAAATCTCAAGCTAGCCCAAAATTTTCAGTTTACTCAGCTACAAAATTTAAGAAACAGCTGATTTCACAGCTAACTTTTGGTTTGTTGATGCTTTATACGTTGCTACGTTTGATACTAGTCCAGTCAATGAACGAAAAAAATTGTCTGGTGATGACTCAAAAAAAAGTCCTAAAGAATCCAACGTGAGCTCTAGCGGCAGTTAAGAGAAACATGGAGTTTGTTTCAGTTTTTCACGTTCATCTCGAAAACTATTTGTCGTGTTGTAAAGGCTTCTTTTGTTGTAAAGGCTTCTTTATTGAAATAATAATTAAGTAACAAAGTCTGTTCACATTCAGCTCAAGAATAATAATAATAATTGAAAACATCAAAAATAATAATTTCTATAAAAAGGTGTTCTAAGGTTTGTTTTAGATTACAAACAAGTAAAAAGTAAAGTACTTATAACTCGGCCAATCCTGACATTTGATCGCCCCGATCATTAACTACTTATAACAATTCAAATATTACATCATTATGATCAAAAAAAATATATAAGTACACTATAATGTTAGTTACAAAAATTAAGATAATAATCAAATTAATTAATAACTAATCAAATACATACCTACACATAATCTAAGAAAATACTAAAAAGTTTACATTTTTAAGAAAATTTGTAATAAAATATGACATTACATAGTGTTAATTTTACTCAGAATTAATATCATCATCCAATGAACTACGCCAATCAGCCCAATTTCGTATGTGTCTAGCTTCAATAACACCGTCATATGGCAATTGAGTAAGTTGACAATTTTCAATGTCCCTAATTACATATCTGTCATTCGGAAGCACTTTATGAATTTTATATGGCCCTTAAACGTATTTATCAATTTTTTGTTTGTTCCAATCAGGCCCGTAGCCAGGATTTCGGATCGAATTCAATTTCGAAGAAGTAATTCTATATACTTACAAAAATTTAAAAAAAACTACATAATGTAAATGTTTTATTTTTGTTTGTATTTTTTTTATTTAATTAAATAAATAGTTTGGATTTGTACAGCAATAAACGCCTTGTCTTTTTTTTTAGACATATGTAATGTCGATCACTTCATCTGGGTCCACATCAATACCTGAGTGAACAGACAGCATTGCAAGTGCGCTTAGTCTTGGATGAATGAGCTTGAAACGATAGTAAAACGTCCTCGTTGACCATAAATCTGTCAGTAAGATTTTGTATAAGAGAATCTAGATAGGGAATAAGTATAGAAACTCTAAAATAGTCTTCTGAACATGATGTTTCTGGATTAGAGCGCGTTGTTTGTTTCAAAGAAAGCCTTGGAATTGTTATGCTGACTTCAAATAAATCCCTGGCAAGTTGTGATGCGGATTGAAAAGCGTCTCTGAAAAAGTCTCTGGCAGTTTCTCTTATGTTCTTAAGAGAACTTAAGACTTGTTTCGTGTGATTTATTGCAGACACGAAATTTAAAGATTCATTTTGAAGGAAAATTGATAAGGGTAGCGTTAAACTAAAAAGATTTTCGCATACCATGAGGCTTACCAGAAAATCACTTCTTTGAATTGCTGCTAACAGAGTTGATGCTTTTGAAGACATTGCCCACGTCTTAGTGGATATTTCTTCAAGACTAATAGCAATACATTTGAAGAGCTCTACAAATGAAAGAATGCTGTCATGCCTTTGAATAAACCTTGTTTCACAAAGGCGCAAAAGTGGTTTTTTCTGCTTTCTGGTGCGTATTTTTGGATGGCGATTTGGAAAGTTTTATTTGCATTTGAATGGTTTCGGAAGAAATTAGCTATTTCGCTTACTACACCAAGACAATTGCGAATCGAGGGTGTTGGCATGGTATTAGATAGAACCAGGTTCAAGCGATGACTTGCACAGTGAACATATCTGGCATTTGCATACTGTTGCCTTATCCTACTCTGTACTCCACTTAAGTGGCCGGACATATTTGCCGCTCCGTCATAACCTTGGCCAACACACTTGTTCATATCTAGATGTAGTTCCTCACATCGCTGCAATATGGTTTTAGTCAGGTTTTCAGTAGTTTGGTCATCAACAGGAATAAAACCTACAAAATCTTTCCGAAGCATACTTTTCGTGGGCTCTGTACAGCAGTCACCATATCGGACACATATTGAAAGTTGCTCAGTGCCAGAAACATCCATTGTTTCATCAGCCAGAATGCTAAAACAACTCGATCTTATAACCCGGTTAGATATTTTTCTGGTGACAATATCAGAGCATATATCCAAGATTTCGTTTTGGATATCTGGGCTTATATATGTTGCATTTTTTGAACTGGTTACGAAGTGGTGTTTTAAATTCGTATCCCCAGACTCAATTCTAAAACGCAGAAGTGCTCTTAATTTTCCATCCTTTTTTGTAGGCTGAGTTAAGGATAGAGCCCCACTATCGTTATCACCTCTTAACGGAAGCTCCTGATCTGCACAAAAGAGAATAGACTGAATAATTGGTCTTATTGCAGCTCTATTTTCGGATATTTCTCTTGCACGCTGGCTATTTAATTGGGAAGCAATATCTTTTTCCTTTCCAAAAGCAACATTTAAGAATGAGGTAGCGGCAAGAACACTTTTTTTGTGATATTGGTGCTGAATATGTTTATTGAAAACCTCCTTAGCTTTTTTCCAGTCACGAAATCCAGTTGACACAAGTTTACCGGGATGTTTATGTTCTCCTTTTCCGACACTTTCATGAAAAAATACGCAGCATGGCTTGCAAAAAACAGCATCGATACTTCTTGAATAAGCCAGAAAAGGAAAGTCTTCTAGAACCCACTTGCACTGAAAGCTCCTTTTTTGAGATCCATGCATTGTCATGCATTTATGCATATATAAAAAGAATGAAATCTGCCAGATAGTAGCTCTGCTTTTCTGATGTGGCGTATGATAGATAATGCACCGTCGTTTTCGACGAGTTTCCAGCTAATTTATAATATTTGTGGGATAAACATTTATTAAAGCAACATGATTTCAGAACAATATACTTAAGTAGTGAGGAACTAATAAGAGAATATACAAACTTTTGTTCAAATATTTTTTTTTTAAATCATTTCGGGGGGGGGGGTCTTGAGCCCCTCTAGCCCCCCCCTGGCTACGTGTCTGGTTCCAATAGTTGAATCGAAATTTCTAATTGCAACAAACTCACCTTCAGAGAATTTTGCGTGTGGCCGAAATTTCTTTTTAATCAACTCTGAGTTTCGTTGCTGAGATTTTTCAATTTGCTTGGAAGCGTTTTTACGTATTCCGTCTAAATCACGATCAAAAGATTCAAACTTTTCATCCAAGTATTCAGTAAGGATATCAACTTTAGGGCCCCGCTGATCTACCCCATATAGTAACTTGAAAGGAGTTTGGCCGGTGCTACAGTGCACAGAATTATTTATAGCATACTCAACGTTTGTTAACATTTGTGTCCAATCAGAATGTTGAATGGATTCGGAAAGCTTTGCGAGCATAGACTTTAAGACTCGATTTACACGCTCCACTTGACCGTTAGCCTGTGGAGACGCTGTTGCTACTTTAACATGTTCAATATTGTTATCAATAAAATAAGAACTTATTTCCAAGGAGGTGAAACACGTAGCACGATCGCTAATAATTCTTCTAGGTCGACTAAAATATTGAAAGTACTTATCTAAACATGCACGAACTTCTTTGCTACTATAGTGGAATTTACAGGATAAAGCTTCACATGCTTTGTAAATGCATCTACAATTACTAGAATAGGTATGCTTACTTTTCGAACGAATAGACGGAAGAGGACCAAAGTGGTCAATGTGTACAGTGTCAAATGGAATAGGTTTCTTCGGTATAGAATGCAGGGTTCGATTATTACAATGCGACGGAATGGAATACATAATGCATTTTAAACAATTTTGAATGATGCATTCAACTTTCTCCTTCATATTCGGAAACCAATAATTCATCTTAATTTGATCAAGACATTTGCCAGTACACAACTGACATATTTTCGCGAGAAACATAGAATAATAAACGACCGTTATGATCTTTTTTATAGACTAGTCTATTATCTAAAACAAAATCAGGAATTAATTCCAATTCTAACTTTTCTTTTAATTGAGCAATGTGCTCGTCACGATTTTGTGTGGCTTGTAGCTGAAAATCAAGGTCGTCAATATCAATAGCGGATATTAAAGAATTCGATTTATTTTCTGTACAAACAGGAAAATATCGACTTAAAGTATCTACGTGCTCCATCAATGACCCATTTCTGTGCTTTATTGTGTAGTTATATTTTTCTAAAGCTAGCGCCCAACGAGCTATGCGGGGATTTATAGTCTGCTTTTCCAAAGTTTGAGCTAATGAATTACAATCAGTGATTATTCGGAACGGAATACCATCAACATATGCATGACATTTTTCAAGAGAATAGATTATAGCTAATGTTTCTAGTTCGTAACTGTGATAACGAGATTCACAGTCGGAAGTTGCTTTTGAATAGTATCCAATTGGATGAAACTTTCCATCATCCTGTCTCTGAAGAAGAATACCCCCATATCCTAACGAACTAGCATCAAAATGCAATTCAGTTTCACGTGTTGGGTTGAAAAGAGCTAGTACTGGGCTAGTCACTAATTGTTCACACAAAGAAGTAAAAACTCGTTTACACGTTTCATCAAAGTTAAATGTTATATTTGGTTTAATCAGCTGTCTTAAAGGATAGGAAACTATGGAAAAAGCTTTAATGAATCGACGGAAATATGAAAACAATCCAAGACATTTTTGTAATTCAGAAACATTAGAAGGGAATTTAAGATTCTTTATGACACTTTAATGTTAATTGTTAGGTCTAATACCAACTTCGCTAACAGTGAATCCCAAATATTCTATTTGGGTGTAACAAAATTGACATTTCTGAAATTTGAGTTCCAAACGGAATCCAGCTAAATGACGTAAGACACGTTTAAGTAAAATATAATGTTCTTCAATTGTATCAGATGCCAATGTTATATCATCTAAATAAACAACCACAGATCCTTCTTTTAAAAATGGACTTAAGACATAAGTGATAAATCGCTGGAATTTAGGTGGACCATTTTCAAACCAAAAGGCATAACTAAATACTCGTATTGTCCATCTGGGGTCACAAAAGCGGTGTACTTAACAGAATCTTCATCGATACGTATTTGATGGATGAAGATGAAGTCTAAAGTAGTGAAATATTTTTTTCCTCCTAACTTTTCTAAGCAATCATCTATAAGAGGTAATAGAAAACTATCACGAATTGTTATTTTATTCAATGGCCTATAGTCTACACATTGGCGTTTCTCGCCACATTTCTTTGGAACCAAAACTAGTGGAAAAGCGTAAGGCGATTCACTCGGACGAATAAAACCTTTTTCTAATAGTTCTTGGACATTATTCTGAATGATCTTTTTATCCGCATATGACATTCTTCGAGGAGCGTAACTAATAGGTATATCGGAACTAAGATGTATTTTCATCTAGTAATCGTGTTCAATAGTTGCAATTTTATCATTGTCTAAATAATCTGAGCGAATGATTCCTAAAATGATATTTTTTTGAACGGAACTCAGATCTGGGTTAATATTATACTTTTCGGAATCATTTTCAAATACATTAATGGCATAAATATCAGGCACTAAATGACTATCAATGTTATCAGGTTTATCACTAATCGTTACACATGCGCCTGATAGCTGTTGGCATAATGAACATACGGAATTAAATCTTAATTCTTTACCCAAAAACGAACTGTATGTACAATGTAATACTTTATCGGCAATCTTAATCTTATTAAAGTCACAATCTATATTCAATTCAACACTCGGTTTCTGGATTAAATTAGAAATAAAAGATAGGCAAAGTTTGTTTACCCCTTCGGGTAGGGGTTAAGAATTTACCCGAAGTAAGGTATGCTTGTCGTAAAAGGCGACTAAAATCCAATCTCCGTATACTGAGAACTACATAAGTATACAAAATATGCAATGGAAAAAACAAATAGATTAATTACCCCAGGTGGAAAGCCAGTTTCTCTGGCAAATCCATCCTCTTCGGAGGCAGGCTCTACGGATTCTGGGGAGAGCCATTTATTGCATTTGATAAATCCTTTCGCGAAAGCGCATAAGGTCCCTCGATCACCTCCATCTGTACCGAGAGTTACCGGCAGAAAGAGTCCACCGGTTGTGCCAAAAGGCACTAAAAGCGACTCACCGAAAACAAACAGTTTTGAGCAGGACAATTGTGAACTGCAAAAGAAGCTGAACGAAATGATAAGACTCTACGAAGAGCTTAAAAAAGAAGTCGAAAGTCTTCGTGAAGAAAACAAGATGTTAAAAACTTCTGAAAACATGAAAGTAAATACTCTAAGTCCACAACATCGAGATCGGCACGAATATGAAACTGATGAAGATGAACTTGCTCGGGAAACTGAAAAAAGTAGACCTAGTAAAAAACGGAAGGCTGAAAATTCGCCTAAGTTTCAAAATCAGCTAAAACCAAATAAAATTACACGGAAAGATCAGTTTTCTGCGAATAAGAAACTTCCTCCACCGATAAACATCGTTGGTCAAGCGGATTATAACAAAATTCTTCCTATTCTAAAAGAAACGGCGCAAAAGAATTTCAAAGCTACATCCACTCACAATAATACGTGGAAAATTAACGTAAATGATTCAGATTCTTATAGAAAACTGTCGAAAAAACTCAGCGATGAAAAAATTGAATGGTATAGTTATTCAATTAAAGAAGAAAGACCTCTACGTGTAGTTGCTAGAGGACTTCATCCCTCTTGTTCAAAAGAAGACATCCTTTCGGACTTAAAAACCAAAGGATTTAAGATTCTTGACGCAACAAATCTTTTGAAGCGAGAAAAAGGAATCGAAACCGCTTATATAAAACGCGCTCTTCCGCTTTTTATTCTAAGTTTCGATAAAAATGAAAATGTAGACAATGTTTATAATATTAAAACTATAATGAATATTGTTGTAAAAATCGAACCACTAAGAAAGAACAAACGCCTTATTCCTCAGTGCAAGCGATGTCAAGGTTTTAACCATACAGCAGCTTATTGTCAGAAGGACCCCGTTTGCGTTAAATGCGCGGGAAAGCACATGACTGATGTATGCCGTCTTAAAAAAGAAACTCCGGCTACATACGCGAATTGCAAAGGTAATCATCCAGCAAATTACCGTGGCTGTGAGGTCGCAAAGGAAATGTTAAAGAGGCGCGAAGAATTTAGTAAGAAAACTAAAAAAAATACCTCAAAGCAAAACAAAGAATTAAAATTAAAAACCAAGACTAATACTCAAGCGTCGAGTAAAACAGACGGGAAAAATAATGAAAACGTTTTACCCTCAGAAAACATAAAAACAAAAAAGACGAACACGTACGCTCAAGTCACGGCGCCCGAAAAACCTAAAACTATTAAACCTGACTCCGTTCAAAATGTATTTTCCCTTATACTTGAACGATTAGAAGAACAAGGGAGAATTAACACAATTATTCTTGAGAAATTGGACAAATTTGAGTCGGCGGCTCTTAAAACACCAAATTTACCGTAAACATGGATCAGTTGTCCCAACAACTCAAAATAATAACATGGAACGCGAACGGACTTACCGCAAAAATCGAAGAACTAGAAACGGTTCTACTTAACGAAAGAATAGATATTTGTTTGATCTCTGAAACTCATTTGAAAAAAGACTCAAATTTAAGTATTAAAGGTTATTCGGCTTACCACGCATGCCATCCATCCGAAAGAGCAAGGGGTGGTTCTTCCGTATTTATCAGAGAAAATATCAATCATTCGTTTGAGATAAATATCGAGCTCGATACAATGCAAGTTACTTCCGTTAGCATAAAAGTTAGACACGTATTTTTTAATATTGCGTCTATTTACTGTCCTCCTCGGTCCAAGATAGACAAAAACAATTTTAAAGATCTTTTCAACGCTTTAGGTCCAAAATTTATTATTGGCGGCGACTTCAATTCGAAACATTCATTTTGGGGATCACGTTGCATTTCGACGAAAGGTAGACAACTCTACAAAGCGGGTATTGAATGTAACGTTGAATTTTTCTCGTCAGGAAAACCAACGTATTGGCCAACCGATACAGCGAAAACACCCGATCTTGTTGACTTTTTCATCGCAAGAGGAATGAACAGAAAATATATGACAGTAGATGATAACTTCGATTTTTCTACGGATCACTCGGCCGTTATCTTAACAATAAACAGTAACGTAATCGAAAAAGAAAAGCCCCTAATTCTAACAAATAATAACACAAATTGGGATAAATTCAAAGAAGATTGCGAAAATAGAATTATACTGAACGTCTCTTTGCAAACTCCGTTTGAGTTAGAAGATGAAACAGAAAAATTTATAAATATTGTTCAAGAAGCAGCTTGGAATAATACTCCGATCTGTAGTAAAAAGTCAAGGCAATACGAAGAAAAAATTCCAGAAGATATAAAAGAATTGATACGCGAAAAACGAAAAGCTCGAAAAGTATGGCAGCAATCACGTGCTCCTCAGCATAAAAGTGTCGTCAACTTTTTATCAAACAAGATTAAAAATTTGTTACGAGATTTTAAAAACAGCGAGAATTCTGCCTATCTTGAAAGCCTAACAGCAGACAAAAAAACGAATTATTCTCTTTGGAAGACGATAAAAGGTATTAAAAAGCCTCAAATAATGTCGGCACCTATTCGAAAAAATAATTTTGAATGGGCAAAAACTGATAAGGAAAAGGCGGATTTATTTGCTAAGCACCTTGAGGAAACGTTCAAACCTTTCGATGGTCAAGAGCTTCTGACTAATGACGGAGAGCTCCAACCAGCGCCGGACAATTTTTCTATCAGGAATATTACTTTGACTGAACTTGTCCAGGAAATAAAACGGCAGAAAAATAATAAAGCTCCTGGCTACGACCTGATTAACGGTCGTGTCCTCAAAGAGTTGCCTAAAAAAGCAATGGTTAAGCTCTTACAGCTCACTAACGCTGCTTTAAGACTTGCTTACGTACCCACGCAATGGAAAGTCGCCGAAGTAATAATGATCCCCAAACCGGGTAAGCCACCGAATGAGAAAAAATCGTATAGACCAATTTCTCTCTTACCAATTATATCTAAAATATTTGAAAAATTGCTTCTTAAACGAATGCTACCAATTATTGAAGAAAAACGTTTAATTCCCGACCACCAATTCGGTTTCCGGAATAATCACTCGACAATTGATCAGGTTTACCGAATAACTAACGAAATTGAAAAAGCATTTGAAGAAAAAAAGATTTGCTCAACTGCATTTCTTGACGTTTCTCAAGCTTTTGACAAAGTTTGGCATGACGGGCTAAAATATAAATTAAAAGTCTTTCCAGAGCAAATATATAACATTCTTGAATCGTACCTAGAAAATAGATTCTTTCGAGTTAAGCAAGGAACGGAGTATTCGGAGTTTAAAGAAATAAACGCTGGGGTTCCCCAGGGTAGCGTCCTTGGACCGATTTTGTTTGTTCTTTATACCCGAGATATACCCCAAACAGAAGGCACAACTTTAGGCACTTTTGCCGATGATACAGCTGTACTCGCAATATCGGATTCAATAGAAACGGCAACCTCTAAGCTTCAAAAGGCATTAAATAGCATTTCAGATTGGACAAAGAAATGGCGAATTGCTCTTAATGAAACGAAATCGACGCACACAAATTTTACGTATAAAAAAGTATATAACTTACCTATTTATATAAATTCTGTGCAAATTCCATACGCTAATGAAGCGAAGTATCTAGGCATGACTCTAGACGCGAAACTTAAATGGAAAGTTCATGTAAAAAAGAAACGCGATGAACTCGAAAATAAACTCCGCGAATTGACATGGCTTATTGGAAGATATTCCAATCTAAGCGTTTATAACAAGCTTCTTATTTATAAGCAAGTACTGAAACCAGTTTGGACGTACGGTATACAACTTTGGGGTTGTACCAACGAAAGAAATATACAAATTTTGCAAACATACCAAAACAAAGTACTTAAAATAATAGTAAATGCTCCATGGTATGTAAGAAATAGCGACTTACATAGAGATTTAAATATAAAATATGTAGAAAACGAAATTAAAAAATTTGCTACAGAGCTAAGATCACGACTTAGAAATCATAGTAATAACTTAATCCAACAATCTGTTAGCGAGGCGTTCGTTTTTCGGCGTCTGCACCGAACAAGACCTTCTGATCTAGCGCAAACAAATTAATCTCTCCACTCGAATTTTGTGGAATCTTCAGGTCCTCTCGTTGGGGAGCTTCCTGACAAAACGCGAACAAAATGACGCTAAAACTACTTGTTAAGCTGGACTTAGTTGTAGTAATAATATAGAAGATAAGGGAGGTGAGTTTTAGTCAGTAAAAATCTGACACTACTATAAGCATCGGGCTTATAGTGTCTCTGAAGATTTCTCACCTTCCTGCGAAAAAAAAAAAAAAAAAAAAAAAAAAAAAAAAAAAAAAAAATTTAAATGCTCGCAGGAAATTGCGGCCCAACAATAATGAATTTTTAATTACATAAATAATCAGGAATTACATAAATTTTGATTGGTTTGGTAACATCACGGAAGGTAACATTTATTTTAATTTCACCATAGGTACAGATTTGGAAATTGCCTACTCCACTAAAACCAGATGGCTGAATGGGTCCAAACTGAACTTCTTTGGAAACAGCGGAATGTTTAATCAAACTAATTGGACTACCGGTATCGAAAAGAGAGACAAATGTACTACAGTGTGCAACAGAACTGCTAGGCATAAAACTAACACTTACGTTATTTATTTCATCAATATGAGTAGTTTCTTCGGAACTTCTAGTGTTAATTTGTTCGGCATCAGAACCAAATCGAGATTCATCTATTAATGCCACTTGTCGGCTTGTTGATGGTTGTTTTGGGCAATTGTTGATTACATGTTGTGTATAGCCAAATCGAAAACATGATCCTCGTTCTCTTTTTCGTTCGGGACAAGATGATGAAAAATGTCCAACACCAGAACAATTGTAGCAAAGAGTCGGTTTAGAATAAGTATTAACATTTTTTCGAATAGTCTTTCCAATTATTTTAGACGAAGTCGCAGGTTTTAAATCAATTGAATGAGATAAATTTACGTGAGCGGAATTCATATCACGTAATTGAGAATAACGGTGAGATAACTGTTTTAATTCATCAAGATTGCAAGCAGGATATAAAACAGCTATGTTATTTGAACGATTGTGAAAACCATCGATTATAAATTGAATTGTTTGACGCTCATCGATATTCACACGGGAAGCCAGTTCTTGCATCTTCAAAATATTTCCCATGATGGATGATTTTGAAGAGTTGAACGTTGTTTTCCGCATTTTGTCAATTACATCGGAAATCGAGTAATTATGACCAAAATTTGTGAGAAATTTGGCACGGAATTCTTCATAAGTCTTGGAGTTATCGATACGAACGAATAATTCTGCAGCGGAACCCTGTTTCATAAGACGACGGACGGATACATTTTAATCGGAATGTAGAATCTCCATGAACTGATTCACAAGTTCGTTCAAAAACATCCAACCACATTTTGGCATCATATGAGTCATCCCCAGAATATTCTGAAATAGAATATTTTATATCTTTGATAGAAACTTGTGAACTGTTGCCATTATTTGATGAACTAGCTTCTTCTAACAATCTTAATTCGTTGCGTAATGTTAGCAATTTTTTTCGTTTTTCTAATAAACGAATTTCCTTCTCAACACAAGCTTCTTCGTCATCCAATTGTGTAGTGTTACTCGGAATCAATATATTAGGCTGAAAGCCTTGTTGCTCGGAATGTCCAGAAATTTCAATATTTGCTGTCCTTTCATCCTGTTCGGAAGTTATTGACAGCTCAGGAACCACGGAATTTTCGGAATTTATCTCATCAGGTTTTGTAAGCTCAGTATAAAGGTCTCGCAGCTGACCTATGGTTGCACTTAACGGAACTTCCACATTATTAGCTTCACACCATGCTAGAAGATCGCTTTTATTCATTCTTGACATATCCGGAAAATGGTATTGGTTTTTTTTTATAACTGCAACTAATCCCACTTCTGATGTTGCCTTCATGAATTTTTTCGTATCTCTTATAGTTTATAAAATAACTCTAGCGGAAGTGAAGAGAAACATACGGTTTTTTCGGTTTTTCGGGTATCAAAAAATAATCGTATCAAAAAAAAATCTTCTAAAAAATGAATGCTTATTAAATTTCCTAAAGAAATATGATAACAACATGTTTGTACTTGTTTTAGTTTGTAAAATAACTCAATCGGCTTTTTAGGAAAACATGTGATTTTTTCACACGACGAAAAGAAAGCTTATTAAATGTCCTAAAAAAATATGGTATGCGTTTTTTCGTGTCTGTAATTGTCCACAAAAAGCTGTAGTATTCAATTTGTATGTCCCTTCTTACTTCTGAAACTCGTTGGACCACTATATGGGCACGAGTACGATAACTTTGTCGCCAAGATATAATAACGGTTTTTGGTAGAGGGTCTTAATACAAGCATTTTTTACTATGGGAGGGGGGGTCTATCTCCCCCCGTTTAGGCGGGAGGCGCAATTTAAAAAAATTATTATTTAAAATGGAAAAAAATAATTAAAAAATAACGGTGATACTTACAATTAAGTTGTATACATTTTTTTAAAGCCAACACCCTGTTCTATTAGCCAGTTTTTAAATCAAGTCAAAACTATGCGTAGTTTTTGAAAAATTTAATTTTAAACTCAAAATTTGAGTAAAAAAAGTTAAAAAAAGGTTTAAAATGTAACTTTTTCAATACTTCAAGATTATCTACCATTGTTTTTATTTCAGAATTTATTGCTCTTATTTGTTTTTGATCAAAAACTGAAAACTAGATGGTTTTATGTCTTTTAGTTTTTGAGAAAAATGAAAATAACCACAACTACTATTTTAATTTAATTCTTTTTTTTTTGCTTGAGTGGTCTTATTTTGATAGTAATAATGGTATTTGCGTATGCGTAATGCGTGTTTGGGTGTATGCAACAGTAAGGTGTGCGCGAGTTTGGGTGTATGCAACAGTGGCATCTGTAAGGGGGGCCATGCTGCCCCCCTGCAACCCCCCTGCTTGGGCACACTATAGGATTTGGGGTGGGTGCAAGTTGGTGTGTGTGCAAGGTGGGGAGGGTGCAAGGTGCGGTGGGTGCAAGATGGGGTGCATGCAAAGTTTCTTTTGCATTTAAATAAGCTGGATTTAAGAAAAATTAATTTTACCTAGGTGTATCTTAATCCATATTCGATTATTACTATCAAAATAAGACTACGTTAGCAAGGAAAAAGTAATTTAATTAAAATATTTTTTTTTTGTAACTTTCAATTTTCTCAAGAACTAGAAGACATAAAGTCATCTAGTTTTCAGTTTTTGATCAAAAACAAATAGGAGCAATGAATTCTAAAAAAAAAACAGTAGATAATCTGTAAGTTTTGAAAAATTACACTTTAAACTTTTTTTTTTAACTTTTTTTTGCACAAATTTTGACTTTAAAACAATTTTTTTCAAAAACTATGCATAGTTTTGACTTGATTTAAAAACAAGCTAATAGACAAAAGTGTTGGCTTTAAAAAAAAGGTATAATACTTAATTATAAGTATTACCGTTATTTTTTAATTATTTTTTTTCCATTTAATGTACATATTTTTTTAAACTGCCCCTACCGCCTAAACGGGGTGAGATAGACCCCCCTCCCATAGTAAAAAATGCTTGTATTAAGCCCCTCTATCAAAAACCGTTATTATATCTCGGCGCCAAAGTTATCGTTCTCTCCCCACTATATGGCTCATTGCCTGCATGCCTAGAGAATAAAATAAGCATTGTAGCAAGTAACTTTATCATCTCCAACGATGCCACTCGCTATTGACATGATTTCATTTGTAACTGGAAATGGAGGATGACTTTGGAACCTTTGACAGCTTTGCAATGTCTGTATTGTTTTTCTTTAATTTTATTAATTCTTCGAGTGATGAGCAAATTTTATGAGTAGCAGCCAGCCCTAGAACCCATTTGCTAAGTACACTATCAGTGATTCTACGCCCTCGTGTCAAGCCACCCATACTCTTCATTCCACGCATTAAAGTTTGTTCAATTGTCTGGTCCGACCCAATGGCGGATCCAGGGGGGGGGGTCATGGGGGTCATGACCCCCCCCCCCCCGGGAGATAATTTGTTTGTTTTATTGTAGGAATTCCCTTCAATTCAAAACTAATCGTATTGCGTTAATGCATATGACCCCCCATTATATTTTGAATTATATATTCTGTGTATATGAAAACAAAATTTGTATTTTACTTCCTTAAACTTTGTTTCTAAAAGTACTACTTTTAACTGAAGACTGGACCACGAATATAATATGAATCGGATATTCAGCCTTATTCCAAATACACATCACAAATTCATCAACTTTTGACCAATGGAACATCCAGGGGGGCATCATATGAGCCAAAAAGGTTATACAGTTAAGTTGTATAATTAAAGATTTCATCTCAAAATTTGTTAGTAATTTAAAATTTTTAAAACAACTAAAATTATTGTTTTCAGTCAATTTAGAATTTGAAAAAAATTTTAGTCATGCTTTAAATTATTTTCATAAAATTTGTTTCTAAGAAAAACAACAAATATTCAGGTTCTTAAAAGAAAGAAAGAAAGAAACCTTGAATAAGAGATCATCAACTTGATAATTAGTTGCCTTTAAATTCCTAAAACTAGCCTTCAATTTTATTATTAAATTTTTTTGACACATATAAAAGTGTTTTTTACTTGTGACATGTAGGAAATATGTAGCAAGTTTTGCATTAGTTAAAAAAATCGAACTAGAGCTTTTAATCAAACATGACATTACGATGGTAGAAAAGTCGAAAAACGTGGGTACCCCGATTTCGTCCGTCTGTCTATCTGTTCTGGCCCCTACAGTCCAAACAATTGTGTTGATTGAAATTAAGATTTTCAGCTAATTAGCGTAAGGCGTTTTTTTTATTTTATTAATAGGAAAAATAACAGCACTTCCCATACAAATTTGTTTGTTAAAATATGTGATTTTTTAAAACTTTCTCTAAATTTTGTATTCTTAATTTGGCTTCTTTCTACAAAAGAAACATATTTTGGTATTGCTTAAGAAGGGTAACCCTCATAACTTTTATTTTGTTTTTAAGTTTTCTCAAGAACTAATGGACCGATTTCAATTATCTTCTCTTTTTGTGCAAGTTCTTGTCGATGATCAAATGATCAAATTGATGATGATTTTTGATGATCAAAAAGTCATTTTTTTAAATTTTAAAAAATAATACCTATTAATTTTGTTTACTCGATATCTCAGTTTTATTTAAACTCGATATCTCAGAAAGGGGTCAACATTTCTTAACGAAATTTAAATGTATATTTATAAGCACTTTATTTAGTGTTTACCAAACATATTTTTTTAAGACAAAATTAAAAATTTAAAATGATTTTCGAAAAAAAAAATAAGTTAATTTAGAGTTTTTGAGAAATGAATGGTATTTAAATTTTTGAGAAAAACTTTTTTTGCAGGTACATTTTAAAATATAGGAAATATTTTTAAACCTACTTGTTGGGAGAAATTAGCAAGTTCTAACGACCCAGTCGTGGGTTTTATTTCTTTCAAAATTAATTGTCTGTTGAATACAAAAGATCTTAAAAAAATAAATAAATCTGCTTTTGAAGTGAATCTAGAACTGAGATTTAAACACGAATTTCAATAATATAAATGTCCCAAAAACTGCAAAAGTGACAGTTTTGTTAAACTAATGGCTAAATTCAAGAACCAAACATTTGTCTCTCTACAATTTTTAAGTTCTGTTGACTAAGATCAAAATACGAGTAAACAGTAATAATAGAAAAAAAACCGACAATTCTTCATATCAGATCCTCTCCCATTTTCTGGATTTTTCAAGTTTTGTAGCGTTCTTCGCATTAATAGAAATGGAAACACGAAAAGTATATTTTATTTTTGGAAAAAAGCTACTTTTTCAAACAGTTTCTTACATTAATTCTGCGTAAAATGCACCACTGTGATTTAGCTCTTAAATATGGCATATTTAGAAAACTGTTGGAATCTTGGATTGCTTTCATATGTAGCGAGTGTTCTAAAATAATTTGATAATTAAAGTTGTCACTGTGGTACCGGTGGCATGATGGTTAGTGCGTTGGACTGTAGCAGGAGAGCCAGTTTTGGTGGCTTCAATCGGCACTTGATAGTGAGTAGTTGGGATGGGGTTTTAAGCCTTGGCCGGCTTACATACTTGTTTTATAGTTTTAGGGTTTAGTTTTAAGTAGAATAGGCATGGTGGCACAAAAAAAAAAACATAAAAAAAAAATACAAAAAATACAAAAAAGAAAAATACAAAAAAAATACAAAAAAAAAATTTAAAAAAACATGGAATAATCAAAAAAAAAAAAATAAAAAAAAAGACAAAATATGAAAAACAAAAAACGTTAGATAGTTAGATTTGCTGCTGTGGTTGTTCTAGTTTTAAGTAGTTTATAGGTAGAATAGGTAGTTTTAGTTAGCTTTAAGTTTTATATTAAGGACCTTATTTTAAGTAGTTTTTAAGTAAAAATAAAAAAAGGACATTGATATTAGTTTTTTTGAAATTTTCTAATGAATAAAAAAATAAATAAAATATAATTGAAGTTAAATAGATCTTAGGGCCGAAAGACATTAGCATTAAGTATTATTGTTTAACTTAGAGTGTCCGTATGGGACCAGTAAGTTAGTTGTAAGTTATGGATAATTAGGCTAGTTTTATGAATTTTTGTCTAGCTTTAAGATAGTCTTAAGAATGAATTAATAAAAATGAATTTGGAAAAAAAAAAAAAAAAAGTGCGTTGGACTGTCATGCCAGAGGTCTTGGGTTCGATCCCTGCCTATTCCATCTAAAGTTTTTTTTTTCACGCGAGTACTGCCTTGTGGCGTATAATGTTGGAGGACTATGTAACAAGTTGATTTTCCCAGGATTTTTAAAATATATAAATGACTTCGATATAATTTTTTTATTGGAAACACACACAATAGAAAAAAATTGTAAGGAATATGATAAATATTTTCCATTATATGAGTGCTGTTGGATTCCAGCCAAGAAATCAGCAAGTAGAGGAAGAGCAAGCGGAGGAATGCTAATTGCAATAAAAAAAACAAAGTTGGAAAAAAGTAAAATTAAGATTAATGATGAAATGGCGTATATTACACTAAAAAAAAAACAGTGCTACTTTATATCTCGTTCCAATTTACATTAATTGTAATAATTGGCAGCATGATTACGATAAACTGTATGACCTTTTATGTTCACTGAAAAGTCACAACATAATGATAATGGGTGATCTTAATGCTAGAACTGGAAATTTACAATCTGAGAGTGCATTTAATTATAAAAATCGAATTAGTAAGGATTTAAAAATAAACTTAGAAGGCAAGAAAGTGATAGAGTTGTGTAACGATTTTGGTCTATGCATATTAAATGGAAGCGTTAACGGAGACATTCAAGGAGAGCTCACTTTTATTGGAAAACAGGGCAGCTCACTTATAGACTATGGTCTCATAGGTGGAGAGTGGCATGACATATTTCAGGACTTCACTGTTGGAGAACAAACTTATTCTGACCATCTTCCAATACCTATAACCGTTAAAGATGATAGTGACCAAGTTCATTTGGTAGATGATAGAACCGTAGAAATTAATAAATTAAAATGGAGATCTTCTAGCAGAAATGCAAACGAATTTAAAGAAAAAAACAGACAATTAACATCGATGAGAATTTCTAGAGCAATGGCAGATTTCATACCAATCTGCGAACTGGAAGTTGTTATTCAAGAAGCCGCAACTCTTATGAAAAAGTCATCCACTTTACACAAAAAAAATGAATGGTACGACTACACCTGCGAAAAATTAAGAAAAAAATCCCTGGCGCTCTTAAATTTGGTAAGGAAAAATAATCTAGTTACAATCAAAGCAGAGTACTTAGAAGCCAAGAAACAATATAAACAAGTTTGTAACGAAAAAAAGAGGGCTTTTGAAGAAAAAATTGCAATAACATTAAGTAATTGTAAAGATTCAGCGGAATTTTGGATGTTAATGAAAAAGCTCAACGGAAATTGGGGTGCGAAGGGAACAAAATATTTTAAAGTTGACGAGATGAAAACTCACTTTGCTAATCTATTTAGTTCAACCAATCAAATATCATTTAGCTACGCACAACCTTTTTATCATGATAGTTTACTTGATGAGCAAATTACAAAAGGCGAAGTAGAAGATGTGATGAGGTCCTTAAAAGATGGAAAAACGGCGGGCTCTAACGGTATACCGGCTGAGTTTTATAAATACAGTGCTGACATTTTTAAGCAGAAATTATCAGAAGCTCTGAATATAATTTTCAAATTTGGAGTTGTACCAGATCATTTCTGTGAAGCTTGGATTCTACCAATTTTTAAGAAAGGAGATCCAAAAGAACCAGCAAATTATCGTGGAATATCTTTCTTAAATGCATCTTTAAAAATTTATTCATCTCTGCTTTATAACAGACTCGACAAATGGGTTCAAGTTCACAGGAAATTAAGTGAATTTCAATCTGGATTCAGGAAAGAGTACTCCACTATTGATAATTTATTTGTGCTCAGTTCGATTGCTCGATGGAAGTTGGACCAAAATAAAAAACTATACGCATTTTTTGTTGACTTCAGAGCGGCATTTGATTCTATTAACAAAAACATATTATTCTACAAGCTACATAACCTAGGAGTTTCAACCATTTTTACTCGAGCGATTCAAAGGTGTATCAAAATACAGAAGCAAGAATTTACAATGGAAGTGATGTCTCAGATAAATTTCAGATGCTAAGAGGGGTCAGGCAGGGTTGTAACTTAAGCCCATTGCTTTTTGCACTGTTTCTCGACGATCTAACTGATTGGCTTACTTGCGGAGTAAACATTGGAAATTTAAGTATAAAGACAATTATGTACGCGGATGACATAGTGATTTTAGCTGAGTCCCCTTCATCACTTCAACTGATGATTAACAAACTTGCTGAATACTGCAATCTTTGGGGACTGGAGGTAAACACAGATAAATCCAAAGTTCTGATTTTTAAAAATGGATCAGGGAGAGTGGCATCTAATGAAAAATGGAAGTATAACGGGAAAGATCTGGAAGTAGTAAAAAAGTACAACTACCTGGGAATGGAGGTAACATTCAATTTAAATGTAGATTCGCATCTTAAAACAAAATTGAACAAAGCGAAATCAGCAATTTGCGCAAATTGGAGAAGAATCTTCAGTAATAAACTTATATCTGTCGACACTAAATACCGAGTTTTTAATGCAACTGCAAAATCTGTCTTATTTTATGGAGCCCAGGTTTGGGGAGTGCATAAATTTGAACCAGTGGAATATCTATTGAGATTTTTTCTCAGAAAAATTTTCTACCTGCCTATAAGTACCCCAAAGTATATGTACTACCTGGAAACAGGACTCCCAACGCTTTTCATTTCAACACTGAAATTAAATGCAGATTATTTGCTAAAAGTTTTAAAAATGGAGGACACTAGGCTGCCCAAGCTTATTCTTCAGTATGCAGTTCTTAACAAAAAGCTATTTTGTAAGGATTGGATGAATCTTGCTGCCAACTGCGGTATGACGATTAATTTCTTGGACATGAATGCTGACAACTGGAAACGATCTTTGTACGAAGTAATATCTCTAACAGACGAAGATGAGAGATACTCATTCATCGAAACGGCGAGATTGTCGACTGAGAGAAAATTTTATGCCAAGAGTTTATATAATCTGAATGAGCGGAATTATTTCAACAATGCCTATTCTTGTTTAGTAATAGGCACAGTTTTCAAAATAAGAGGAGAGCTGTTAAAATTGAATTACCTACCACATCGAACTGAGAGAGCTGGAACATGTAGTATTTGCAATCTACACGAAAGGGAAGACATATTACACTTTGTGGCGACTTGCCCTATACTTAAGGAGATTAGGCGATATCACTTCGGGAAAAATAAACTCACACAAGAAGAATTTTTCAACTATCTGAATGGTGCAAATTGGATGCTGCTCTACAAATTTGCCATTGAAGCGATGAACTACAGAGAAAAAATTCACAAAGAAAATTTTTAAAAATTCTAAAGATCTATTTTTGCTAGTTTGATTTCAATACACGTAAAGTAAAGTTTATAAAACCATTTGCTATTTTGTGTTAACTAAACTAAAAATTACTTTTTATTTGCTATTTTGTTTTAACTAAACTGAAAGTTCCACTTTTTTGCTATTTTGTTTTAACTAAACTGAAAGTTACATTTATTTACTAATTTGTTTTAACTAAACTAAAAGTTCCAAACTTACTTAATTTTATATGCCAACTAAATCTTAAATATCACAAAAAACAAGCAACATTAATTTAATAACAAAATGTATAATGAAATTATCACTTTATTTGAAATTTAAAAAATAATAGTATTTGCCAACCAGGCAGACGACATTAATGTCATGCCTGTATTTTTATTCAATGTAATACGTAATATAATAATAATATTGTTTAGTTTTATGAATAAATAATAATAATAATAATACTGCCTCTTGCGAGGAATTGACAAATTCTCCAAGAGTAATTCTTGTCATGAAAATTGCTTTCTCAAATTAGCCGTTCGGATTCGGCTTAAAACGGTAGGTCCCCTCCATCCCTGACAACAGTACTCGCACACAGGAATGGTTGAGAGTTGTAAGTCACTAGACCCTAGTTCTCAACGGAGTGTTGCGCCACCCAATTTATTTAAAGTTGTCACTTTAGCCCTTGAAATGTGTTAACGTAAGGTTATTATGCACATTATGTTATTTAAATTTTGTTAGCTTCCTTTACAAAACATTAAAGAACATTTTTAAGCTGTAATAAAAACTCATCTAAGTGTGTGACCCCCCCCCCTGATTAAAAGTCTGGATCCGCCCTTGGTCCGACCACACCCCTGTCCAAAATCGGTCAGTTCTCCTCATAGTAAAGTAACCTTCTTGCACAAAGTTTTTAAATTCGTCTGGGGTCATCACAGAAGGCAGTTTTATAATGTCCTGCAAATACAAGTGACATGATTTGGCGTACGAGAAGTTTCCGGTGTCATGGAAATATGGAATCATATTCTTCACACAGTTAATATGGGCATTCCAATCGCCAAACCGCTCAGCGTGAGTAAAATCTTTAAGCAATGTAATCATATTAGACAACTGAATCCATAAGGCTGCTGTTGGTCCATTAGATTTGAGTTTGTTAAGATTTGTTTGTAGTTTCTCACTAAGATGAATCAAATGAGGGTTTTTTTAGTGCACATAACAAAGGAGACTCATATAGAACATTTTTTTGAGATTTTGGATTTCCTCTTATTCACGTTGGCTTATGTCGACTTGTTCCATTATTATATTAGCTAAAGATGTCTGTATTAGTATTAAAGCATGAACTGCTCTAGCGAAAGCTTTTCCTTGCAGCATTTTTTCAACAGAAACCGGGGCGTATATAGTACCCATTAACTCTTGCAGGCCAATTCCACTCATCAGAAAACCTATTGAACATTTTAACATTAACAGGTGAAATTCACCCAATCTGACTACCCATTTTGATAGACGGGATTTAGATGAAGCTGTGGAAACGATTTCTTTACTTTTAATATAAAGAGGCTGGTCAAATGTTACCACCAGGCATTTTTGGTCAAATTTGTCACACAAACTGTAACTGTAACCAAAGAGTGTCATATGGTTTTGGCAGTAACATTTCTTCGGAACACGCATTCACATTCTCAAAAACTAAATTTTTTAATTCAATTTTCTGAAATGTTTCCAAAGGAAGTACTCCAAGTTCTCTGATTTAGCACAAGATAGTTTTTTCAGCTTTTGCATTCGTGTGTCGGTTTCTTTTCCTATGGAAGTAGACGCAGCGATGCATCTTATTCCTTCCAAAGCATGAAATGTATTTAATCTATCTAACGTTCTGACATTAAAGTCCGCATTATCAAACACAAATTGAACCGCTGGAATCTGATCGCGTGTGGCAAATAGCTGATATCTCCAACAACTGAGCTTCATAGCATGAAGAACAAAACCCTAAGATTCATATAAGGTTTACCAACTTCTTAGAACCAAGCTTTCTGTATATAAATAAGGCAAGGCTGCTTAGCATTGGAGACATGAATGATCTGGGATATAAATAAGGCAAGGCTGCTTAGCATTGGAGACATGAATGATCTGGGATGCACAGCTGATATAATGCTATGCCCTATTGCGATGCACTTTCTTTATCTATTTTCAATGTCCGTATTCTTTATTATAAGAGTTTCCAGGCACGCTTTTAGGGTTTTAGGTACACAATCGTCATCAACGTGTTTGAAAAAATCATCACATGTTTTCTTTAAATGCTGATAGAGTTATTTTACAAACTAAAACAAATACAAACATGTTATTATCATATGTATTTCTTTAGGAAATTTAATAAGCATTAGTTTTGTAGAAGATTATTTTTTGATACGACAAATAGTTTTCAAGATAAACCCGAAAAACCGAAAAAACCGTATGTTTCTCTCCACTTCCGCTAGAGTTATTTTATAAACTATAAGAGATACGAAAAAATTCATGAAGGCTTTTTTTATAAAATTTAATGAGCTTTAATTTTGTTCCACAAATTTTTTGATACGAAAAATAGTTTTCGAGATGAACGTGCAAAACTGAAACAAACTCCATGTTTCTCTTAACTGCCGCTAGAGCTCATGTCGGATTCTTGGGGATTTTTTTTGGGTCATCACCAGACATCCCTTAGTAAGTGTGCCAAGTTTCAAAACTGTTGGATTTTTTTTTGAGGTGAAAACCTTTATTTACTGGACTATACCTAATTTAGTCTCTATAGATGTGTTCGTAAAGTAGTATCCAACATAAAACAAAAACACTGAAGTCATTTTGAAGCTTTTTATTTTATTTCATCTAATGTTTGTTTTGACGGCTCAACTTTAATTGAATCTTTTTTGAAAATGCAAACTTTTAAGTTTTAGTTTATAGTCTTATACATGTTTTTGCCAACTCCGTAATACTGCTTTTTAGAATAGAACCTAAAAAGTATCTGGGTAAGTCGTCAAAATAAGATAAAGATAATAAGAATTGCAAGCTGCTTCGGCTTAGTTAGTTTATCATATGGAAATAGACATAAGCTGTAATACTTGTTAGTTGTTTTGTTGCACGCAAAGATTTGGCCAAAGTTAGAACATAATCTACGAACAAACCCCTTTCCTTCAGTTCTTCTTTCATTAACCTTCAATTTACAAAATGGAAAACATGAAACAACATTATACATAAATTATTCTTCATAGTTTCTAAACATGTCCTCTTTAAAATTTTCCATTTTTTTAAGTTAAAATTAGTTTTGGTTTGAATTTCTCTAAATTCCTATAGGAAGTAATTGTAATCGGTCCGATTTGTCGATTTAAAAATGTTGACCATAGCAATTAAAAAAAAAAAAAAAAAAAAAACAAATGAAAATTTTGGTTAAGCCAAAATTTATCATGAACCAATAACGCTAGCCACTTCAATTAAATTTTTGTATTTTAATATTTGAAATGATACCAAACTGATATAATTTTGAAAAAAATCAATTAAAGATTTTTTTTTTATAAATCAAAAGAACTGACAAAAATTGTCACCTGGAATACTTTACTGACAAAACATGATTTTATCTCCAAAATAATTGTATGCAACGAAGATTAAGGTTTTTGACATCTGGTTTTGAGAAAAATCATTACTAAAAGATGAAAAATTGATTTTAGACTTTAATATCTTTTTAAAAATTAAAGATATTGGCTTCAAACTTATTTTATCTTATATCGATTTAAAATCGAAAAAAATTGTACAATTGTTAAAAATTGATATTTGCCACTAAATGAATGTTAGATTTCATTCGTTGATCTAATTCGTATTCCATAAAGGTATGTGCACAAATATCTTCTACAAAAACTAATCATAACTTTTTTTAAGTCTATGGGAACACTGTCAGAAGAAGAAGCGAATATATTCTGGTAAACCACATTGATTGCTCCTTCTCTGTACAAGGTGATGTGCAAGCATGAATTGTATCCAGATAGAACCCTGAACTTTTTCCATTTAAAAAAGGAAATATCTTCCCTCGCAACAATTTCTCTGGCTCATGCGAGTACTATGTGCTATGGCAGTTACAGCCCAAAGGATTTTTAATCGACTAAGGCCTCTTTCACACATGACGATTTTCTCCGTACGGAAAAAAACCGTACACGGCCGAAGTATATCTCAGTCATTGAGACGGATGTTTTAAATCGTCCGTACGGAAAAAACCCGTCTCCGTCCAGTGTGAAAGCTTTAGTTAATTTTATTAGTTTACTATCCATGACTCACGGATAAAAACCGTACGGATTTTAATCGTACGGACGAAACCGTCTCGTGTGAAAGAGGCCTAAGACTTATATAAATTCTGTGTTTTTTTGTTGTTGTTGATTGCATGTTAAGTAAATTTACTCGCGGACCGGAAGCCGCCCGCAGCCGCGTCGGATATGAACAAAATGAAGTACCTTCTGTACACAGTCAACAGAGGAAAAATGATTATAATGTGCTGGACGTTTGCATGAATAAGGCTGCCACTTTTACATTTAAAACTGTAAGTAATTTAAAACTAAACAATAAATAAATGTCTAAAAATGGAAAACAATTTGCATTTTAAATACTACCAAAAAACAAAAAGTATTCTGAAACAAAGTTAAGCATTTTTACTTTTGAAGTTTTTTGTTGAAATCTATGTTAAGTAGTTCAGTTCGTTGAAATAATTGATGATGACGTTTAACTTAATTTTGTATTTTCTTATTTTTCATTAGGTGGCAACCATATTCATAGTAATTATCACCAAATGTGGGTAAGCTCTGCGGTATACTTTGATTTGTTTGCGTTTTTTAGACTTTTAAACAAGAATGCTCATTTGATGGAGTATATCACATCGATATATATGTAGTAAATAATTCCTTTTATATCATGAATAAACATAAAATAGTTCTTGCTTCATGAGAATTAATTTATAAAATTATGTTCTGCCGTTATATATTTCTCAATTTAAATGATGACACAAATTAACAACGGTTGCAATTAAATCTTGCATGCGAAATCATATAAAAAAAAGCCTTGAAATTCTTCTAATGTGTGATCAAATGACAAAATAAAGGACAAACTACAAGAAAATAAAAAAAAAAACAACTTATATTGTTATTAAGAAACAGACAGAAGTGCATGAATTAAAAATGTTTTGAAAAGATTTGTCCTACATTTTATATTAGAAGATGCAATTAAAAACTAATCCGTATATAGGTCCTCAGGAAATTGGTAAAATAAAAATAAATTGGGTTGCGCAACAGTCCGTTGAGAACTAGGGCCTCTCTCTCTCTCTCTCAACTCTCAACTCTCAACCATTCCTGTGTGCGAGTACTGTTGTCAGGGATGGAAGGGACCTAAAGTTTTAAGCCGAATCCGAACAGCAAATTTTGAGAAAGCACTTTTCATGA
The DNA here is from genome assembly GCA_920104205.1 of Eupeodes latifasciatus. Lineage (NCBI taxonomy): Eukaryota > Metazoa > Arthropoda > Insecta > Diptera > Syrphidae > Eupeodes > Eupeodes latifasciatus. The sequence continues at coordinate 170,482,584 of OV049924.1, read as the reverse complement.
CAAGAAATACACTTGGAGAATTTGTCAATTCCTTGCAAGAGGCAGTACCCGTGAAAAGAACTTTAGATGGCATAGGCAGGGATCAAACCCAAGACCTCTGGCATGACAGTCCAACGCACTAACCATCATACCACGGGCACTACAGGAAATTGATAGTGGTTTTATTATACGGCCTTTTTCAAAGCAAAATATTAAGTCCTAAAGTTTATTGTTCCTAAATCCCTTAAATCAACAATGTGATCTTCAACTTCGGGCAAGATTAGGAGAACATTTAATTTTAGTTTACGGTGTGGCAGTATGGTGGTTTGCTTTGGAAAAATCTAAATAAAGTCCAACGTTTAACTAGGCTTTATATAAGCGGATCGCTTCGCACGACCCCATCTGCGACATTGGACACCCTACTCTACCTAACACCACTTGATATATGTACGTAGTAAACAAATAGCAGCAAGCTCTGCTTTTCGCCTCAAAGCTTCGTCGCAGTGGGTTAACAACAACATTAGCCACTCCGTAATTCTTAAGTACTTAGAAACAATTCCAAAGCACACAGAGACTACACCATCCTCCAACTGCAATTCGACAGATCTTTCTGGGAGGATAGGGCATTTCTGGAAGACGAGTCAATACACTTTTACATAGATGGATCAAAAACAAATGAAGGGGTTGGTGAAGGCGTGTACTCTGAACGACTGAAATTAAATCTCATTCCGCCTTTCCAATCATTGTAGCGTGTTTCAGGCGGAAGTTTTGGTGATAAAAGAACATCTGATATCCGTATTTTCTCAGATAGTCAGGCCGCTATCAAATCTCCGGCCTCTGCCTCTACAAACTCTAATGGAGATGGCACAACAGTTTTATATTCCTTTGCTGGGTGTCGGGCCATAGAAACATTTCAGGTAGTTGTTTGGCAGATGAACTTTGCCAGAAATGGTACACGTTTGGCTAATGCTGGCATACAAATCGCAACATGTAAACTCTTGCTAATAATGCAAGACGCTGTGAGGAAGGCAAACATCAGGTGGAATAAAATCATCAGGTGTCAGGTCACAAAAAACATCTGGCCTACACTAGATTTAAAGCGCTCAAGGTGATTACTATCTCTAAACAGATTGCATTTAAGCTGGGCAATCTGGGTGTATTCGAATTTTCGATTTTTGACCAAAAAATGTGTAGTCTTTAAAAAAGCAGAAAAAACGCCTAACGCGAATCTGCTTAAAACCTGAATTTCCAAGTTTGAACTCAATCGACCCACTTGTTTGGGCTGTTAGGGCATGTGCAGAAAGACTGAAAGACGGACGGACTGAATAGGGGGACCCACTTTTTTCGATTTCTGTACCATCGTTATGTCATGTTTGACTTGAATTTAGAGTTAGAATTGTTTTTCGAATGCATTACTTGCCATATAGTGTCTACAATATGTCACAAGTAAGAAAATAAACATTCAAACCAATAAAAACTGAAGCATAGCTAAAACCAAGTCTCTACCTTGAAATTATCTGTGTTTGCTTAAATATTTGTTTTTATATATAGCTTAATATTTTAGTGACTGTGTGACCCCGCGTGCTTATTTTAATCCAAAAACCGCCCGCACTATAGAACAATAACTCATTCCTCCCATTTCGACTTCAAGAACTTCGTTATTTTCCAACATTCGTCTTCATAATAATTTCTCGTTCACAATTATGATTACTTCGACCTTTCTCCTTATCTTATCCTATCTTACATTTTCAACTTAAGGGTACACGATTTAATACTTTTTCTATCTTAAAACTACCTACACAACCCTATTACCCAACCCCACATATACACAACCCAACCCAACCCCTTAACTGGATTTGCTTTTACACACAATTCATTTAGTTGTGCAACATAAAGCTCCAAAGGAACCCATCCCTATAACAGCGCCAGCGGAGGGAGCAGAGCGCTAAGGACGAAAAAAAATATTGTTCAAGCTTGGCAAAAGACATTCCTTCATTCAAAATTTATTTCTAAGGCGCAGAATTGGAAAATAAAAGCAAGTAGGTAGTAATAAAATACAACAAAAACATATCTTGACGACAAGGAAACACAACAATAAAAGGAGGTGAACAGAACAACGAAAGGACGTAAAGTATGTTAGTTAAAAATAACAAGAAAACAAGCAAGCCAAAGAAAACGAGAGAGAAAAAAAGAGGGAGAGAGAGACAAGAATTTCGCCAAGGACACTTTCAAAAATGTCAGCTGTAGACTTTTAATAGTGTGCGTGTACGTGTAACCATTTAAAGAGAAAGAACTTTCTTACACTTTACACCCAACGTTTTTAAAATTGATTCATAAAAAAAATACTTAAACGAAAAACATTTTCAACTATTTGTGGTTTTTGTTTTATATAATAATCAAATGTACCATTTAAATTTTGTTCCGTTTCACTGGTCGACAAATTTTTGTCGCTGGCAAATTACGCTTAATTCAAATCCGACTTCAAAATTACTTTAACAAGGAGGGTTCTTGATAAAATTTCTTTTTAAAATTGTTCGACTTGTACAATGTACATACACTCCGGTTCAACTGAATACGCACAAAAATGTTTGAAAATACTTTTTACATTTTTTCCAAATATTGATGGGTGTTGTACCATGTGTTGGTGCTAACTAGACCCTTAAGATGTTAAGAAAAGAATTTGAAAAGAATATCCGTTATCATGTTGGTAGGCCAATTTTATATGACAAAAAATTGTAGATTATTTAGGAAAATTTCTTTCTAAGTTTTCCTCAACTTTAATTTTAACAGTTCCATAATATCTGACAGCTTTTCTTTTGATTAACCTGTTTATTTTCTCAAATCGTGAAAATCAAATCAAACCGTTTTGAAAAACTCTAACAGCACAACACTACGTTGTTCGTTAAGTAGCGATTTTTTCTTAAGTTTAATTTGTTTAAAATGGCTTGAATTTCTATAACTTTTAAAACTGTTGAAAGACTTCGTTTACTAAAGTTTTTGTTTAATTTTTGTACCAGGATTACAAGAATCACATGCACACCTTAAAATTTCTCATCTTCAAACTGCTGTTTTTGCAGTTCTTTTTACTTCCCTTTATCTTTTATCTGTACGAATAATTATTTTTTAAGTTAGAATAAAATCCATTAAGACTTCGGCCAATTTTATCAACTGCTGTAGGTCCGGTTAGGTCTTGGTGTCTAATCAAGTCGATGTAAGCTTTTGAAGCACTGCTAGAGTGCTAGCTAAGGCATGTAGATCTACCAAATTGGTCTTAAAATTTTAGATCAAAATTTAACTTAAAACACTAAAATTGTTGATTTAAACTATCCAGTACTTGAAAACGCTCATAAACAACGATTAAATTGTCGTTGTACTTATTTACTTGGCTCAAAGAAAAAAAAACTTCTTTTTTACCTTACCTAGACTCGCAGTTTTATTTGGATTTTTTGACAGATGTCACAAAAACCCTCAATAGTTGGAAAAAATGTAAAATGTATTTTCGAAAATGTTTCTGCGTATTCAATTGAAGCGGAGTGTATGTAGAAGGCTTTTTGAGTCTGTTTGAATTCATAACGTAGTTTTTTTTGTTCAATAAAATTCGTGATAGTTTTCAAAATCTATTAGTGCCTTTCTTCAATATTCAGTTAAAGTATCGGGTGATTTTTTTGAGGTTAGGATTTTCATGCATTAGTATTTGACAGATCACGCGGGATTTCAGACATGGTGTCAAAGAGAAAGATGCTCAGTATGCTTTGACATTTCATCATGAATAGACTTAGGCCGCGTTTCCATTTGTAAGAAAACTTCTGCAATAAATGTCCGATAGTCTGTCCGACAGTGAATTGCAAGTGGAAACTACCAAGCAAGTTCTATCGCGACAGTACTTTCATAACTTCTTGCGAGTATTTGCAAGTGCAATTAATTGCTAGTTTAAACACTTTTGCATCGACTCGCGACAGTTCTTGCAGCTTATCGAAACAGTTTCGTATATCTCGCGCAAGTGGCTGGTCTTTCCTTCGGTGATATTTAACAAAAGTTGGTAAAAATTGATTTTCGACTCAAATATCTTTTCAAAACTTTGAGATTTTGGCTTTTAGCTAATTTTAACTTACAAGAAATATTGTTTTTAACATTTGGAAAAATTTTGAGAAAAATCGAATTGACAGTTTTTTACAAAAAATAAAAACCTAAACAAAAAAAATTAATAAAAGTTGGTAAAGATTGATTTTCGACTCAAATATCTTTTCAAAAATTTGAGATATTAGCTTTAAACTACTTTTATCTTTTAAAAAATATTGTTGTCAACACTCAGTAAAATTTTGAGGAAAATCTATTTTTGTACAAAAAATAAAAACCTAACAAAAAAACAGTACTAAAACTTGGTAAAAATTTATTTACGACTCAAAAAGCTTTTAAAAATTAAAAATATTGTCTTCAAAATCTTTTTTTTTTTCACAGAAAATGTTATTTTCGTTTTCAGTAGTTTTTTTTATAAAAATCCAACAGCCCGCTTTTTCATACAAAAATAAAATCTACAAAAATAGTACGCAAATTGATGTTCGGTTCTTGATATCTCTCAAATTAATTTCATTTATTAATTTGTAAAAATTTGAGAAATGTTACCAAAATTGGTAAAAAATTTTGTTCGACTAAAAATCTATTTAACAAAACTAGATTTTCAAACTAAACTATTTCTTCATTATGAAAAATATTGTTGATAATTTTAAAATTTGTAAGAATAATTCAACTAACAACTTTTTTAACCCAACACGAAAATCTACAAACTTCCATCCCATCCCAGCCTCTTTTTTCTTTTTTAATAATAAAATTATCATCGCAGCTGCTAATCGTTGACGTTTTCTCGCCATGACTTCACAATTTTAAGAAAACAACCAGATTTCTTGCGACATTAATTGCTCTCCTGGTGTAAATACATCTGCAATAAATTGCGACAGTATGATTCGCGAGCTTCTTGCAAGACATTTTTCGCAGAAGAAATTGCAAGAATTCACATGACAATGTAAACGCGACTGCAAGAAACTTCTGCAAGACTTCCGCGAGTTGACTTGCAAATGGAAACGCGGCCTTACTAACGAGCAACGCTTGCAAATCATTGAATTTTATTACCAAAATCAGTGTTCGGTTCGAAATGTGTTTCGCGCTTTACGTCCGATTTATGGTCTACATAATCGACCAAGTGAGCAAACAATTAATGCGATTGTGACCAAGTTTCGCACTCAGTTTACTTTATTGGACATTAAACCAACCACACGAATGCGTACAGTGCGTACAGAAGAGAATATTGCGTCTGTTTCTGAGAGTGTTGCTGAAGACCGTGAAATGTCGATTCGTCGCCGTTCGCAGAAATTGGGTTTGTGTTATTCGACCACATGGAAGATTTTACGCAAAGATCTTGGTGTAAAACCGTATAAAATACAGCTCGTGCAAGAACTGAAGCCGAACGATCTGCCACAACGTCGAATTTTCAGTGAATGGGCCCTAGAAAAGTTGGCAGAAAATCCGCTTTTTTATCGACAAATTTTGTTCAGCGATGAGGCTCATTTTTGGTTGAATGGCTACGTAAATAAGCAAAATTGCCGCATTTGGAGTGAAGAGCAACCAGAAGCCGTTCAAGAACTGCCCATGCATCCCGAAAAATGCACTGTTTGGTGTGGTTTGTACGCTGGTGGAATCATTGGACCGTATTTTTTCAAAGATGCTGTTGGACGCAACGTTACGGTGAATGGCGATCGCTATCGTTCAATGCTAACAAACTTTTTGTTGCCAAAAATGGAAGAACTGAACTTGGTTAACATGTGGTTTCAACAAGATGGCGCTACATGCCACACAGCTCGCGATTCTATGGCCATTTTGAGGGAAAACTTTGGAGAACAATTCATCTCAAGGAATGGACCGGTAAGTTGGCCACCAAGATCATGCGATTTGACGCCTTTAGACTATTTTTTGTGGGGCTACGTCAAGTCTAAAGTCTACACAAATAAGCCAGCAACTATTCCAGCTTTGGAAGACAACATTTCCGAAGAAATTCGGCCGAAATGCTCGAAAAAGTTACCCAAAATTGGACTTTCCTAATGTACTTTTAAAAAAAAGTTCTCAAGCTCTTAAAAAATCACCCATTATTTATAGTATTTCATAAAATTTTCGAAAAATCTTCAAAACTCTTTTATTTAGATTCCTTGAAACGTTGAGAAATGTCAAGGTTTTTAATTCGACAAATCGGACCGATTACAATAACATCCTATGGGAAGTTAAAATTTACTCTAAAATATATTTTTTTTAAACTATAAAAGCATTAATTTCAAGACTTTAAGCTATTGAGAAATTTTAGATTTAAACTTAAAGACAAAGGACAATTTTTTGTTAAAGGTTATGTTGTATTTTAATTTAGCCTTAAAAAACCCGTTTGTGGTTGTTTGTAGCATATTTAAAATTGCATATTCTAAAATGTTTGCAGAATTTAAAAAATGTGCGATCAAAACCGAATGATGAGTGATTCAAAACAAAATTCAAGCACTCTTTCACCGCGATAGACCAAAAGACTTAGCCTATAATCTCAAAACTCTTATTTTTCTACATATATCAAAGAATCAACTATTAAATCGTTTTTTGGCGACATGTATATGTATTACATTATTTCAACCTATATAGAAACGTACTTATGCAAAATAAATCATGGAACTTGAAGTAATTTCGAAAAGTCTCCGTAGAATTTTAAAGCTTCCTGAAACATACCATTTAAAACACCAAATGCAATAATAAACAAAACAGAGCTAACTGAATCGATTACTGTAGAATTAAAGAGAACTTACTTACATTCGTATTTACGTCGTACATACATATGTATATAATATACAAATCTATGTGTAGTATTATTTGTTCAAAGAGCACAAGTATACTTGTTTTCAGGACAGTTATGATACTTAATTCTATTTCCTCAAAACAGTATGTTAAGGTTATTGGTAGCGCGATAATTTACCTTCTACAGTATGGGTTGGAGAAGTAATTTACTGTGCCACGAAATGAAATCACGAAATGAAATATTTCATGCCAGAGGTCTAGGGTTCAAACCCTGCCTGTGCCATCTAAAGTTTTTTCCCAGGTACTGCCTTTTGCGAGTAATTGACAAATCCTCCAAGAGTAATTCTATTCATGAAAAGTGCTTTCTCAAATTAGCCGTTCGGATTCGGCTTAAAACTATACTTCCCATACATCCCTGACAACATTACTCGCACACAGGAATGGTTGAGAGTTGTAAGTCACTAAACCCTAGTTCTTAACACACTGTTGCGCCACCTAGTTTATTTTATTTTATTACATTAATTTATTAAATTATTAATTTAACTTATTACTAAATTAATGATTATGTAACACTTATCAATCTACATAACAGCGTTAAACATTACTGATGATTACTGATAATGTGAGAAAAAATTGATTTTGAAACTATAGGATTTAATATTTTGAAAACCTGATTTTTAAAGAAAATTAATTTTATTAACGGCCAATTTCTTGACGAAGTTCAAAAATAAAATAAAAACTCGATATGTATAAGTAATTGTTTGTTTATCATCATCATTTTAAAAATATTTAGAACTCCAGCATTTCTTCACATCTACTCGGTTTAAAATCATTTTTAAGTTTTTGAAATTTTATACATCTCGGTTGAATGGAACTGAAATCTAACGTGTTTTTAGCTATTTTTGTAGCATCCCGTAGAGAGTTCTATCTCAAATTTTGGTTAACCCTAAATATCTCACGAACCAATAACGCTAGAGACTTGAATTAAATTTAATATTATGTATTTTAACGTATTACCGAACAAATATATTTTTGGAAAAAAATCCAATTAACGGTTTTTTTACAAATCAAAAAAACTGAAAACAAATATTTGTCACCTCGAAAATCTTACGAATAAAAAATGATTTTATCTTCAAAACAATTTTGTACAACTAAGAAAAACGTTTTTAACATCTGGTAAAATTTTGAGAAAAATCAAATTGACAGTTTTTTTTATAAAAAATAAAAACCTAAAAAAACATTGCTCAAAGTTGGTAAAAGTTGAATTTCGACTCAAATATCTTTTCAAAAATTTGAGGTTGTGGCTTCCATTTTATTTATCTTATAAGAAATATTGTTTTTTTACATTCGCTAAAATTTTGAGAAAAATCGAATTGACAGTTTTTTTACAAAAAATAAAAACATAAAAAAAATGTATAAAAGTTGGTAAAAATTGATTTTCGACTCAAATAACTTTTCAAAGCTTTGAGACATTCGCTTTAAACTAATTTTATTTTAAAAAAATATTGTTGTCAACATCCAGTAACATTTTGAGAAAAATCGAATTTACAGTTTTTTTTACAAAAAATTAAAAACCTAAAAAAAAAACATTACTAAAATTTGGTAAAAATTGATTTTTAACTTAAATATCTTTTCAAAAATTAAAAATATTAGCTTCAAACTAATTTTATCTTATAAGAAATATTGTTTTAAACATTCAATAAAATGTTGAGAAAAATCGAATTGACAGTTTTATTAAATTGATTTTCGACTCAAATATCTTTTCAAAAATTTGAGATATAGGCTTAAAATTATTATTATTTTATTATTTATTTTATAAAAAATATTGTTTTCAACAGTCAGTAATTTTTTTGTAATAATCTAACAGTCAGTTTTTTTTTTCATAAAAAAATTAAATCTACAAAAAATAGTCGCAGAATTGGTAAAAATTGATGTTCGGTTCTCGATATCTCGCGAATAATAGAAAACATTGACTTCAAATTAATTTCATTAATCCAATTTGTATTTGCTTATAAAAGAAATAAAAACTTTTAAGAAATGCTACTAAAATTGGTAAAAATCGGTTAACGACCAAAAATCTCGTTAACAAAAATAGATTTTGAAATCAAACTATTTAATCATATCCAAAATATTGTTGGTTATTTTTAAATTTTTTAGAATTATTTAATTGATAACAATACACGAAAACCCACAAACTTTTAAGCAAGACAAATCGACAGATGGGATGGGAAGTTATCAGTGTGGGTCGCATCCCAGCCTCTTTTTTATATACATACATATATTATATTACTGTACATACAAATCCTTGTGGGTTGTGGAAATTTTATCAAAAACCAGAATGAGTCTAAAAAATGAAGCCTTTCGAAGAAGAAAACCATTGCTAAACCGAGTTCTAACATCCCAGACCCCCCCCCCCAAATTTAAGGGTCTATAAATCGAAGTTCTATCTCAAACTGAGATCTAAATCAGAGTTCTAAGGCTTAAGAACTTGATGAAGAAATGAGTTATAACTCAATCGACTTCTAATTTATCAATAAACCGAGTTTTAGAGACTAGAACTTTGTCAAGAAATTGTCCGTAAACGTATATGTTTATTAATTAATTCATTGGACTGTTACAATCATAGTTTAATCTGCTAAAATTTGTTCGAATCGGCACTCGATTTCTCAAATTATTTTGGCTAACATTTAAAATGGAATCGACAATATTCCCACAATAAAGCAAAGTTGCAAGATTTCGATGATTAGTTAGCAATTTCACCATGGGAGAAAACGTTAGAATAAACCTAAAGAAACTTCCTTGGACATATGAGTCGAGTAAAATTATACAACCGTATTTAACTGACAAATGATACATACAATATATGTACATACGTAGCTTTAAGGATACATATAAATCATATAAATATTGAAATTCTCTACCAAATTTCTTTATAAAGCCTAGAGTTCTATAAGTTATTAATTCCCAGCTACGACAGCAATCATTAAAATTGTGAAGAAAAGATTTACTGGTGGCGTAAGGCTGCTACAAGTCGAAGTTTTGCTGATGAACAGTATTTATCGATTTCCAGGTGTTCCAGTAATTGAAAGTGGATTAGACCGTATTATGACACATTTGAATTTGAAATTAAATTTGCATCTACGTCCTTATAAAGTTCAAATCACTCAACAATTAAAGTCCGTTGACCAAAACAACCCCATACACACGTTACGGGTATGGGAACAACAAACATAAACATCGATTTTTCAAACAACATTTTCTTCAGCAAAATTGCCACATATGGAGCATATAAAACTTGAAGAGGTGTCATTATTGTATCCAGAGAACATGACTAATTGGTGTCGAAAAGTGTCATTGGTACGTATTTCTTCGAAAATGTTATTTTAACGAACGCGCTTAAAAAATAAATTGAGCTTTTATAATTGGTTTTAATAGCCCAATTGACTAGTCTTACAATATCTGGATTCAACATAGTTTGGTAAAAATAAGTTAACAAAAACAATAGTACTGCAGCCGAAATCAGATTTCAAAATTAAGAGTTCCTTTTTTATAAACTAAACGCATTCAATTGTTTTCATATATTTGTCTACTACCAAAATTAATTGAATGATAAATGGCTTAGATTACGAGTATTGCGAATAATCTAGTCCTATGACTATAAAATATAATATATTCCAAAATAATAATAAATATAAATCCAATATGAGATAATGGTGTTGTGTTTGATAAGTATACATTGTTTTCTGTGGTGTTATTGAGCTTCATTAAGATTACATACGATTTTTGTACTTGATTATTAAGATTCATTGTTGATATCAAAAATATTGTGGGTATGAACTAAGATCTGTCGGATGATTAAATTATTATAAGTATGTAATTTTTGTTATCAACTTGTGTTTATTTTGTTATTAAAAATTTGATGGTGATGTTCATGAAGTATGAAACATTCCTATTTTTTTTGTAAAGAAAAAATAAAGTGTTCCTAAATAGAACTGAGAATTTTATTCAACGTTAACAGTCATGAAATTAGGTTTTAGGTATGAAGTAATTGAAATAACTCTCAGAATGTTGTACATTTGTTGGTAAAGGGTCGATGTTGAATGTGGACCACACCTAAACGTCAAGTTATTTTCTGCATTTCGATTGATATTTCTTAATTTCAGGCTAACTGAATTGTCGGTCCATTTATTCGTCCTAATGTTGGTACAATCGGAAAAATCGTGCAAAAAGTTGAGCAAACCGGGTCCGTAGGAGATGTGAAAACAACAGTGGATGCTTGTACAGCTCGTGCTGCAGAAAATATTGCTGTTGTTGCTAAGGAACTATCCACCTCAACTCGTCGAAGTGCCCTTCAATTACAATTTCAAATGGTGGCAAGAAATGGAAACAGTGGATGATAAATTTTGGAAGAAAATCATCTTTAGTGATGAAGTACATTTTCACCTCAGGGGATTCGTCAATAATCAGAATTGCATTTGGCCGAATTATAGTTCAAGAGTGATTGTCGAAAAACCAATGCACCCACAAAGGGTGACTGTTTGGTGCGGTTTTTTGGGCTGGCCGCATCATCGGGCCGTATTTGGCCACACTTGGTAAAGGGGTTTCCAAGCAAATTTGCAGCGGTCTATTCGTTGGACCCATAATGTTCGATCATTATATTTCGCTTTTGATGTTGGCTTGTTGACATAAACCAATGACTTAGCCTAAAAGAAAACAGTTTGGAGCCGTTAAATCACATGAACGAAGCTGTCAATCTACTGCCCCGTTTCTTAAGAAAACACGCGAGTCAAACTTACTCTTCAATTAATCGATTGTAAAGCTTGGTTTTTGGCACCATCCTGTTGAAAACACATATCGTTCAAGTGCATATCTTCTAATCCGTTGTAAAAATAATCGGTATTCGCTGGCCATTCAAAGTAATACGACGATCGTTATTGTCGGTGAAAAAATATGGCCTATTAACGCACTAAATTCATCAAATACTCGTAGGTGCATTTTTTTCCAGAACCCAATCGAAAAATGTACGTCGCTTCAAATATTTCATCGGCTTCAATTCTTTAGTCAGCTTGTTCTGTATGGGTTGAAAACACAATGTGATTGGAGGACTGCCCAATATTTTCGACACTTCGATAAGTCCGTTTTTTGGCAATAAACTTGTTATTGCCTGTCTCCTAGGGCGAGAATTAAAAGAAATTTTGCTTACGTACAAAAACAGGAAAGTCAAGTTTTGAATTTAAAAATTAGACCCAACTTTTGGATTACAATTAACTTTTTCTAGGGACATATAATAATATATAGGGATGTGTATAGGGACGTGTAAGGTGTCGTAGTAATTGATAATTAATTCATCCATGGGCTATTGTCATTTGATTTTATATTTTTATAAACGGTGAGCTTTAAGGCTGGTCGCGAAACGAAGGAAAATTGTGTGTTTAGTTTCAGCTTCAAGAATCCTTATTGATTTTTGTATGATTAAAATAAGTGTGAGTTTCAAATTTGTATATACAAATATTATGTCGAAAATTTGATAAATCCTCGCTAATAATATCATCTTTAGAATTCTAAAATGTTTGGTAAAGCTAATAAACGTATGACTTATCATCTGAAATTATTGCAAATGTATGCATATTCGGATTAAAATTAAATCAAAAATTGTCATGCAAAAAGAAGTGATAACAACAAAAGCTTTTAAATAAATAAAAATGATGGTGGAGTACCCATCAATTAGTTCAAAGTTATAGTCTTCGAAAATTCAACAATTTCAACTTTTGCGTTTGTTTTATGAATAAGTCTTTTATTTTTGTCATTTTAGCAAGGACTTCAATTTATTACCTACTTTTATGCAAAGTTAACATTAATAGCCTTATGAAATTTTGCAAACAAATGCAATCTTACAAATTAGAAAGTATATATAACTTCGCTTTTTTCAGAGCAAAAATTTGGCGACATTTTTAAGCACATACAATTTTATTTGGTACTTCAAGACCCATGGGGCTGAGTAGTAATCTCTACTTTGAAAAGTAATGAGATCTAAAAATATGCCAAATTCTAAAAAATATGGTTCAGTATCAATTTATATTTAGCAGCAAATTTAGAATGCATTACTTTGCTAAATGTGTCTACAAAATTTCATCATGCTATGCATTCCAATTGAGTGTTAACTATTCTAACAAAACAGTGTACGAAATTTAAGTATAGGTATTTTCTATTGTAGAAACCTCAAATTTCATCATTCTACATGACTCAAAAGTGAGATATGTTTATAAATGATTGCAAATATATGAAAAGTGGATCAACATTACGTGCGTTCGCCTGAGTGTATAACTTCAGACTTTCGATTTTTGTCCTTGTAAGTTAGGTATACAGATTTCATTACTATACAAGTGATCTTTGTAAGTGACAGCAAAAATTTGAAAACTTTGTATATTCCACGTCTTCTTAATCGAAAACCGCTTGTACCACAAGACCTTTTTGTGCTTCATAACTTTGATGATCGGCCAGTCCATTACGATTTTTGAAGTGATGTAGCTCAATAACAACTTTGGCTATGCAACTGAAAGTTGGGAATGCATTTCATCAACTAGTTCAAGGGTAGATCCAGACTTTTAATCAGGGAGGGGGAAAGTCACGATCAACATAAAAACGAGTTTTTGGGCACCGCTTAAAAATGTTCTTTATTATTCTGTAAAGGAGGCTGACAAAATTAAAATAAACCAATGTGTATCTTAACCATTATATATTTCAAGGGCTAAAGTTATAATTTTAGTTATTAGATTTTGTTTAGAACACTGTTGTCTAACTATTTAATAATATGAAAGCATTCCAAGATTCCAAGTTTCTATAAATGCGAAGAACATTTCAAAAATATAGAAGCAAAAGGCCAGAAAGTAAGAAAGCTATCCAGATAAATTTGATCTCTTTTCCTAGAAAAATAAAACAGAATTTGATAATATGTACAATTTTCTACCTTTTTGTACGTAGTACAGTACAAAACTTAGAAAATGGAGAGACAAAAATGTCTCTAAAAATTAAAAACAATAGAACTAAGATACAAAAATAAGTTGGAAAGAAACTTAATTACACGTGGCAAAATCTCTTCTCACTTCAATTTATCGAGAAATTCAAAGCTTTTAGGTACATATATCGAATATATAGACATGAAACATTCATTATATTTTGCAATTAGCCATTAGTTTAACGAAAGTGTCAATTTAGCTGTTTTTGGGACGTTTATATTCTTGAAATTTACAAATTTTACCTCCAAAAGTTTATTTACTCCTAAATGTTTTTGTATCTAATGGATAATCAATTTTGAAAGAAAATAAAAACTTTAAAAAAGCCTAACACTAAAAAAAAATATTGTGTTTTGGTCAAGTCCTCAGTTAAAAGTAGCATTTTTAGCCACAAAGTGGAAAGCACTTAAATAAAAATTTGTTTTTATATAATAACTAGCGGCCCGTCCGCTTCCCGGCTTCGTACGGGTAGACATAAATAGGTAGAGATAATGTAGCTTTCTAATGAAAAAAGAATTATTAAAATCGGTCCAGTAGTTTTTGAGTTTATTCGTTACATACAAAAATACAAATCTTTCCTCTTTATAATATTAGTGTAGATAAATAACTAATTTAAAATATAAGGGAGATCATATCCAATAACGCAATACGATTAGATTTGAATTCAAGCAGGGGGGTTTCATTACACCTACGACTCTTACCATCTAGATCCATGCATTGAACTAGTTTTGTAAGTGTTGTACATTTAAAGTTCCTATCTTGATTGATTTGGTTTTGGAGTTATAATGGGGTCGAATTTTGGCTAGGTACAACAGTCCCCTTTGATTTTCCGGCATTTCAAATGATGGAAAACATCTTCAAACATTTTGTTTAAAACTACAGGAGTGATGGAGCGTACCTACAATTTTTATTTAAAAAATAAATGTAGGTAATTTTCAAGTAGTTGGGATAGAACTGCACTTCTCTTCCTCCCTACCCCCAAAAATATTTTATACACTACAAATTTGGTATAGTTTTTAGGAAGTATTGAAGACGTTCATATAAATGAATTTCTCCACCAATGTTCAGATTTGTCGAAATCGCAACGAGTCTACCACTTGATAATTAAAACTTCTAATTTTCGAACGATTGGAACACACAAAACTACTATGATTACTCTATTATATCCTGTAGCCTAGATACGTGACCTGTCCAGCTCCATTTCAGCCTTCTTGTTCTACTTACGACGTCTATAATGCCGGTTCTATTGTGAATATCTTAATTTCTTACCCTTTGACTTGGCCGTATGTTCAAAGTTTTCCTTTCCATTTTGGTCTGACATATCCTTTGCTGGTCAAGTTGTTTTGCAGTCAAGTCCATTGTTTGTGGTCCGTAAGCAAGGATCGGTAGAATAGCAGATTCGAAGATAAATTTCATTGTGTCTGCACTTTGGTCCAATTTTAAAATATTATTGGCTCCAGAATTTTTTCCAGCTATTTGTAATGCTTCTGTTAATTTTTTTATTTTTTGGTCCTTAAATGATCTTAGTCGTCCCAAATATATGTAACCTTCTAGGTACTCAATTTGTTCTTCGTCCATTTTTATATCGTCTTTTGTGTGATTTGTCATGACTTTAGTTTCCGATTTGTTTATTTGAAGTCTATCATTTTTAGTTTCATCAACATGTTTTGAATGTGTGTAGCTTTTGTAGAAATAAGAACTATATCGTCTGCAAATCTTTAATTGTTAAAAACTTGTCAACATATCCTTGTTCCATATTTTGTTTTCCAGCTAGATATTTGGAAAATGTCTTCCACAATTGAACTAAACGGGAGGTGGTAGAATCGGATCTCTAACTCTTCTTATTATAAATTTTTAATTTGGTCCGTGCAACCAAGATGCTTGTTATTAAAGTTTTTCTTGATGGTCCTGGAGAATGGCTTTTAAATTGTCCAAATGTTACTTATGAGTCTATAGTTATTGATATCGTCCTTCTTTCCTTTTTTGTGTATTAATGTTATCTTTGTTTCTTTTAATTGTTTAGGGATTTGTTTTGATTGTACTATTGCGTTAAATATGTTTGTTAAAATGTTGGAACATTTCTGTTGGAACGTTTTCATGATATTCCGTCAATTTCGGTGCATTTGTCTTTCTTCAGATCGTTTATGGTCCTTTCGATAATTTCTTTACCGAACATAGGCGTACGTGTTGGTATTGAATCTATGTTGTCTATTGTATCTTCTTCTGTGATAATTTTGATCGAGCAAAAAATTCAGTTGCCTTTTGAATTTATGTCTTTTCGGTTTTTTATAACGGCTGTGTTTTGGTCATTCATATAACTTCTTGTCAGAATAAAAAAAAAAATTTTGAATTATTCGTTACATAAAAGTAAAATCGTAAATTATTGTAAATTCGAGAACACTACGAACTCATCCCTTTGCATGACGATTAAGTGATTTCTATGATACCAATATCCTAAATTGTGTGTTGCACAGAATTTGAAATGTGGAAACTTTATATCTTATTGCTCCCTTTCCATTGATTCACAATTTATTTGTTCATGCGTAGGTTGGAATAAAAATAAAAATAAAAAAAAAACATACAACTGCAGATACACATGATATCGGCCATAGATACGTAGATACACAGATGTATGTCGTTTTTTAATTCATGTTTTTTTATTTTTGTTTTGTTATTTTTAATCCTCGAACATTTTATGCTCGGTTTAGTGTAATGAAGGTTATTTTTTTTTAGAAATATTCAAAATTGTAAGACCTATAGAATAGATACTACCTATATCTAAATCTCTGTTTGTTAAAAAAAAAAAAAAAAAACAAAACAAAAGATTCATCGAGTTTAATGATGAGAGAAGCTTATGTTTACAGAATACCCGCACGTCTATTCAAGTTCCAAAGTCATATTCAATAGACACCGTGTATTTCAAGGATAAACTCATACAACTTTGCTTATAAGCACATATACATACATGTGTATACTTACATTGCTTCGTTGTAGAAAGGACGATGAGATGATTCCTTTGATTATAGGTATTTTTACTAACAATTTTTTCCTGATGTTTTTTGTTCAAAAGAACACGAAAGGCTATTCCCACAAAACAACAACACAAAAAGATATTTTTTTTTTTGTATCTAATAAATTTTCCTTTTTTCTTTAAGTTTTCACTTTGAAATTCACGTATAAAGATGACACTCCCGATTTTTCTCACAGGATAGCACAATCGGGCACACAAAAAAAACACGTATCCGCGTTGTATACTGTGGTCCTTTTAGATGATATTAAATTCACTTTCTAACATATGGTAGATATGGGCAATTTGGGCATGGGCACTAGAGATCATTTATTCACCAACATAACTCACTCGACACTCTCTTTCTTTTCTCTCTCTCTCTTACTCCCCCCGCACTCTTCTGTTTTTTTTTCCTGTTGCTCTCTTGCTCTCAATTGAACTTCAAAAAACGTTTTGACGGCCACCGAAGATGGTTAAGTACTTAGCTACTGCTGTTTTGACAATTCATCAACCGAAAAGTTAGTAATCGACAATAACGACCGTAACATTGACAACTGATTTTGAAAAACACCTAAAGTCGACAAAAATCGACCTATTTTTAGTGTTGCGGGTAGACGAATTAAAAAAAAATTGACAATTAGGGAGACCACTGTCTTGTTAGGTATAAAGTCGATTCTGCAGATATTAGTATAGGTATGATGTCGTCTTATTGTAAATCACGCTATTGAGAGACAACAATAAAATTTTAAAAAAATACAAAACTTTTATTACATTCCTTTTGTTTTTGTTTTCGTTGAGGAGAACTTATATTAATTCTTTTCTAACATCTGCGCAGGTCATCGACTGCGACTTACAGTAGATTGATAGATAGATATGTATCTATTACGATATTTTCTTCGATTTTTCGCTTAATTCTTAGATATTTTTTATTTTGCACATGAAATTTTATATAAACTTTTCCTTGAAATTTAAATTATTTATAACATTAATTTATTGTTTTGTCTTCTTTTATTTGTTGAGGTAGAGAGCAATATAATATTTTAGTTAGACACTCTGATGGGATTGTTTTATTTTTATCTTTAAGAAGAGGATTTCAAAAGAACACCAGTACAGCGGAGGACTTCGCCATTTAAACTCGTTTAGCTCTAGGACGTAACTGAACTAAAACTGACTAAAGTGTATGGCAATGAAAATTGTTTGGCCTTCCCAGCTAAATTTTGTTGTAGAAAAACGAACTTAGGTAGGTTAGGTAGGTACCTATATGATAATGATGACGATATGAAAGAGTCAACCGACTTTAACTACACCAATACCAATCATATTCTTGAGTGCAGGGTTAGTGCCGTGGAGCTTTTTCCTTTTTTTTTAAGTTCTATTTAGTATAATATACAAAAGGAATACAGTTATAGTAGAGCGCATTGAGTCTTATGTTCTGTGTTGTTGAATTTTGTAGGAACATTGTTATGCTTTTTCGATGGAATAAGTTGGCAAAAGAAAGATATTCATATGTTTGTAGGTAGATTGTGATGATGGTGTAATAGATTGACATTACATTCTGGGCGCCAGAGTCGAATTTGGTTTTTGGTGCATTTTAAGTGCAATGACAGTCCGGTATTAAATACAGACCCAAGTTCCTCTCCTGTTCAATTTGATTTTTCTTACTACGAAAGGCAACAGGGAATCATCTAAAAAACGTTGGAGGGGACTTTTCATTACAAAAGCACACGTACATTTTTAATTTGTTTGTACGGTTAAGTGGAGGTCTTTGGTGCATTTTAAGTGCAATGACAGGCCGGTATTAAATACAGATCCAAGTTCCTCTCCTGTTCAATTTGATTTTTCTTACTACGAAAGGCAACAGGGAATCATCTAAAAAACGTTGGAGGGGGACGTTTCATTACAAAAGCACACGTACATTTTTATTTTGTTTGTACGGTTAAGTGGAGGTCTCAATAGAATAACTTCCCATCCCGTCGTTCGATTTGTTTTGAGATAAATAATTCGAAGTCAATATCTTCCTTTGATCTCCTAATACATTTTTTGTTGTTTTTGTTGGTTTTGGTGTTTTGTTAAAAGAGTTGTCAGTTGATTTTTTCTAAAAAAAATATTTGAAACCATCAACGATATTTTGCATATGCTGAAATAGTTTGTTTTCAAAATGTATTTTTGTTCGTCGAAAACCAATATTTACCGATTTTAGTAGCATTTCTTATTCACAAGACATCAAGAATCGAAGATCAATTTTTACCAATTTTGCGTACTTTTTTTTGTAGATTTTAGTTTTCATGAAAAAAACAGAGTTGAATTGTTATTTATATAGTTTAAAATATTTATAAAATATTTTTTATAAGAGTAAATAAGTTTGAAGACAATATTTTTATTTTTTGAAAAGATAGTTTAGTCCAAAATCAATTGTAACGTTTTTTTTTAGGTTTTTATTTTTTCTAAGAAAACTGTCAATTTGATTTTTCTCAAAATTTCACCAGATGTAAAAAACGTTATTCTTCGTTGCATAAATTTATTTTGGAGATAAAATCATTTTTTGTTCATAAAACATTTGTCGTGACATTTACTTTTTTATATATGTACATACATTTTTTTCGATTTATAAATAAAACCGATAATTGATTTTTTTTTCAAAAATATTACAGTTTGGTATCACGCCACAATATATAATATACAATTCAATTCACGTCGTTAGAGTTACGGGTTCGTGAGATATTTTGGGCGAACCAACATTTTCACCACACACTCAATTTTTTTTTGAGAGCCCTTTCTGCATCTTTCTGTATTATTATCGTTATTACAAAATTTAACGGAAATCAATATCTCTACCGGTTCTTGAGATATGGACCACGAAAACAGCTTCCCGAACTTACGGACGTACGAACCCCTTTTGAAATCTTTTATTTAGACCCTAGGGACCTTGAAAAGTCGAGAAATGTCAATATTTTCAATTCGACAAATCGGACCGATTACAATACTTCCTATGGAAAGTTAAGAAGGCCAACTCATCCCTAGGCTTCATCTAACGTTGGTCTAAAGAATTCTCGAACCCCTATGTCATTAAATTTCTATACATCCCCTTTGTAAGACCTCTACTTGAATACGCTAGCCAAGCCTGGTCTCCCCATCAAAACTCTCCCTCTCAAAGAATTGAATCTGGGGCCTGATTATGAGGTTTGCGGCGGATCGTTTTCAATTCGACTCGCGTCGTATTTCCCTATTAACGAATTCGCGGTGAAGCGAAAATAATTCTTCCTATGTTCCAGTAGTTTGACACTTTTGGTTTGATTTTTGTCCTATATTCCAGTGATTTGACACTTTTGGTTTGACAGCTTTCCACAAATTTTGTTTTGTTTTGAAATTTGTGGGATTTATTCAATATTTTATTGTGGATTGTGGATAAATTATAAGAAAATTAAAATAAAGGTAACTCACATTTTTATATAATTACAATCGAAAAAGAATCAACGAAATCGAACAGTGAATAATAATAAACACTCTTTCGCCAGTGAATTCGCAAAAAAAACTGTCGAATTTCAACTCGCCAACAAACACTATGACATTTCAAATTCGCCTTCGAATTCGTTAATTGGTCGAATTCAAAACGAAGAAGGCGAAAGCGAGAGCAATCATTGAAAAATGGCAAACTCGCTTGGAAAACGATTTGCCGCGAAACCCTAGGCTCCTGTACAAAGCAGATTTCTACAATTTGCACTTCGCGGTCTTCCTTGGGGTGATAATCTATTCTTAACACCTTATGAATATCCATATCAGTCCTTCCTCCCTTAGAAACAATCACTACGACTCCTTTTAAATTTAGTTGTATAAGAAAAGATTTCATCTGCTGATTTTTGAGTAATTTAATTCACCAAAAAAGAGGTTTGTCAATCAAAAAGAAGTACAATATTTGTAATTGGTCAGGTTCAAGCAACATAAGGGACTTCATTTGCAGTCAATTTCATTCTTTGAACGTACATTTTGACAAAGGCAAGGCAACTAGTTAGTTTTTCAGTTGAATAAAAAAAGCACGATCAAATGTCAATTTGATAGAAGTAGACTTGACTTAATAGTTAGGGAGATTTTTCTTGACTAACTTTCCAGTCAACTTTCCATTAAAGTTACCTTAATTCGAAGGTAATTTTTTGGCAGCTGGCCAATCAGATGCTAGAAACTTGCCTTACTTTCAAGTCCCTTAAGTTGTCTGAACCTGCCCATTGTCTTACAGGGCAAAATTTAGAATTTGGAAAAAATTTAAGTAGGTAGTGCTTTAAATTATTTTAATAAGATCTTTTCTGAGAGAAAAAGCAAATTTTCAAATCCTTAAGAAGAAACCTTGAATAAGTGATCGTCAATTTAATATTATGTTCTGAGAAAACAGCATTTTTAATTTTTTTAGCACAAACTCAAGTTGCCTATAAGTTCCAGAAACTCGTCTTCAAATAAATCTTTTTTTTATGTATTTTTGAAAAAGGGTTCAAAATAGTATTTTATTTAAGAATTTGTCTTCTAGCATCAGCTCTAATGTACGAATAAGCAGACTAAAAATGAAAGCAATAATAGACTGCCGGAATTTGCATCAGAAAAAAATACCCACAAAAAACCATAAAATTCTCCATGTTAGATTCTGTTTTATTTTCCTAGGAAATAAGATCAAATTTTTCTGTCAAACGTTTTCATTTCCTGACTTTTTGCATCTACATATGTACATACATATAAATATATATTTTTTTAGCTTTCTTCGCATTTATAGAAATGCCAACAAGAACAGAATGAATTATTTTATTGAAAATATTCTACGTTTCATCACAATTTTTAACATTTCAGCATGAAACGCACCCACAACCCGTCTTAACTATTGTATGTTAGCTCTTAAATAGTTCATATTCAGAAAACTGTTGGAATCTTGGAATGCTTTCACTTGTAGGGGTCGTAAATTAAATAGTTACACCAAGCTTTGCTGAAATAAGTAATTGTAAGGTTAAGACACATATGTATTATTATTATTATAAGCTTTTATTGCCTCAAGTATTTGATTACATTTTAGTTAATTTACAAATAAATTTATATGTTTTCAAAAACTTTTAGATGCAAAAATGATGCGCATTTAACACTTATTACATATAAAAGGTGATTTTTTAGCTATTATCTTTTTGGCAAAACTGGTTTAAATAGCTGACGCACGTTTCGTGTTTTGTTTCACTGTCAAACATCTTCAGTTTAGTCTATAATTTAACCAGTCTTACAAACGAACAACACTTGCAAATTATTGAATTTTATTATCAAAATGCGTGCTCTGTTAAGAAATTCATCGCGCGCTTCTTCCAGTGAGCGACGAAGCTTATTTTTGGCTCAATGCGTACGTAAATAAGCTGAATTGTCGATTTTGGAGTGAATATCAGCCAGAAGCATTTCAAGAGCTACCAATGCATCCAGAAAAAGTCACAGTTTGGTGCGGTTTATGGGGGTGGCATCATTGGACCGTACTTCTTCAAAGATGATGCGACTTGACTTGCATGACATGTGGTTTCAAGAAGACGGTGCCACATGCCACACAGCACGCGCAACAATGGACTTATTGAGAGGCGAGTTCGGTGAACATTTTATTTCACGTTCGGAACCGGTAAATTGGCCGCCTAGATCGTGCTATTTAACGCCTTTAGGCTATTTTTGTGGGGCTATGTTAAAGGTCATGTCTATACAGACAAGCCCGCTTCAATTGACGCATTGGAAGACAACATTAAAGCATTTATTCGTGAGATACCGGCCGAAATGTTGGAAAGAGTATGCCAAAATTGGACTAAGCGGATGGACCATTTGAGGCGCAGTCAAGGTCAACATTTGCATGAAATAATCTTCAAACATTAAATTATATGGACCGTACTATCGATTCAAATAAAGATTTCATAAATTTTTCTGAATTTGATGTTTTTTTTTAACTTTCTTATAGCTTTTAAAAAATCGCCCTTTATATAAATACATTTAAATTATTACGAATTATTAGTTTCAAATTGAAAATTAATATAAAATTAAAATAAGGTCGTTATTAGGTCGTTCTCTGGTCTCCATTTTGTTTTCATTTTTGTCCATCTTTGGTCCTGAAGTACCCATTTCAACCTTCTTGTTCTATTTTGTACCCTTTGACTTGGTCGGACGTCGACGCATCGTCGACAACATGTTTATTTCTGACCACTTCCAATGCCTCCGCACACCCCGCATCCGGGAAAAACACCATACTATGATGCTGATGTCGACTACGCGACAATCATTAATTTTTAATAGTCAAAAAACAAAATATTAGTAAAATTAAGCACTGATATAAGTAAATTAGAGTAAAAGGAACCTTTTTGACAAACAAAATTTCAGCATAGAGGATTCGCTCAAATCAAACAAACCATGCCGCAGTCAAAGTGTTAAATGTGTGTAGCGTTTGTAGAAGTAAGATATACATATGTACTGTCTGCAAATCTTGAACTTGTTCACATATCCTTGTTCCATATTTTGTTTTTCAGTTAGTTTTTTTGGAAAATGTGCCAGAACTGAACTAAATAAAGATGGTAAAGGCGGATCTTCTTGCATAAGTAATCTTGTTATATTAAATTTGCATCCTATATTCTCTGCTTTTATTCGTGCTGTGTTATTTCTGTTATGTGTCTAAAAGTCTCTACTACATTTGCGTTTATGTTTTCATTTTCAGGAAGAACCATAATCATAGCTCTACTAAAGTCTATAAATAGAAAACCGTTAGTCTAAATTCATTGCATTTTTCTATTATCTGATTCATTGTCTGGAAGTGGTCTGTTCCTTCTCTAAGTCCAGCTTGTTATCTTGGTTGATTGTTTTTAAAGTCTTCTTAAATTTGAGCTTAAATATGTTATAAAATGATGATTAAGTTATACTTCTTCTATACACCATCTTGGAGAAATAGCACTGCGAAAATTGGAATTCTCTTTGTGCGATTACTCGTGCCACTGTACATATAATCTTGATCTCGACAGCATTATACAATGGGGAATTTAGAATTTAATGCTTTGAAAAGTCAATGCTGTTTTCTGTCGAAAAAGAGTAATTCTCTCCATTGGTGACACTTGCATCGAAGATGCAAGGTATGTGCATCATAAACTGCCGCTTATGGGATGATCAATGATTTGAAGCCACCAAAACACTTCCAAGTTGTTAGTTTTTTTCACCAAAGTTTTTATAAGGCCTTAATTCACCCAAAAATCGAGAACAATTCCCATATTTGGATAGGTGCTCCAATAATCCACTTGAGTCTCTTGGACAGAATTCAAAACATTTGTGGATCTACAGCACCACCAAAAGGTTTTGTTGGTATCATTAGTTTATAGCTTTTCTAAGTAAGCAATGTTCTAGTGAAATACCCAGTGGCATTCCTCTCTTAAAGAATTTAACCGAGCCCATCTCAACTATCAAGATCTTCTCCTAGTGATTAATCTTGTTAGGGAATTGATAATTTCGATCCGATTTTTAGGTCTACATAGTTTTTTTTTTACTCATGTCTCTTTGCAAAATAGAACAAGAAAAAAACAACTAACATAAATTTGAATTATCAGAAATTCAACCAAGTCTTTATTGAACAAAAAGTGTTACACGTCGGCGAAGATGATGATATCACAAATATGTGTATTTATTTATGGAAAAGTATTTTCTTCTTATCTACTTTTTTTCAGTACCTTATTAAGATGTCTTAAAATTAATATCGAAATCAAAACTCATACAGAAACATTCTCTACAATAGCCAGAAGAACCTCGCAATTAACGATCAACTTCAAGTGCAATTCAAAGTATTAAATATTAAACTAGATGGAAACCAAACCAGGGCAAGCAAATCCAATTATTTTATTACAACTCAGTGTGTGCATATTCGGTTTCTTTTTCCTGTTGCACTATGAACAATCCTTCAGCTGTCGTCCACCGAGTTCCATGTTGTGGATTATTGAAACCAACTACTTCCATCTGACCCGATATGGGTCGACCGAATGAGCGTCCAGACAGTCCTAGAAACACTGCTGTGTCGACGTGTCTAAATCTGACCGGGGAGTCCCTTTGCCAATTATCATTGCTGCAAATAACTTCCCAATGATCACCGGTATCACCGAGGCCATCGACGCCATAGCAAGACACTTCCTGCTCTCCCGAGAGCGGTGACGAAAACATATGCGAGTGGAGGTTCTTCTTTGTTGTAAGATGTTCTAGTCGAATGGTGTCACCACACTTGATTGCCTCTCCTCGATTGCAGTATTTTCCAGTTGCTGCTTTAATGCTCCAGTGGCTGCCGACATCTTCTTGAATTTCGATTCCTGTCACCGACTGCTGCCCCGATCCGGAGCCGTATTTGACATCGTGGGAATGCAGTCGAGATCCATAGTCAGAGTTCAATAACTTTACAATTGAGCCACATGTGACGAAAGGTGATTTAGCACCTAAACGAAGATGTAAAAAGAGATAAATCTTTGGTTTAAAATTTATTTATTTTTTTAAAAGGGGCGGGCAGCCAATCACAACTGGCCACATAGACGAGACACCGAGTTGAGGAATGATTTTTGTAGCTTACCATCAATGGAAACAATGTTAAGCAGAAAATTAAATGCAAGAATGATATGTTTTAATTCTAACTTTGGTTTCATTTTGAGGAATTTGTTTATATTAATCAAGATTATAATCAATTAAATAGTTTTTGCGGTGAAAAGTGCTGAAATCTGCAAGACTAACGATTTTAGAGACACGACAACTTATAGAACGTCAAAAAGACATTAGTTCTGTTCAGTGAGGATTTTTCTAGATCAGAACAGCACAGGACAGCACAGTTTCGTGAGAAACGTCAGATCAAGTTAGTACAGTCAGTTAAACGTCAGTTGTCAAAAAAAAAAAACAAAACAAATTGCAAATTGTGTGAATTTTTCGTTTCCCGCTTATTTTTTTTTCATTTTTTGTGTTTTTACTGTGAAAAATATTATTAAAAATTATTGAAATGGAAAATCAAGTGATTGCTAAGATAATACTAAATGAAAATGTTAGTGGTTCAGACACCGATAGTGATTTTTCGTCGGATTCCTATTCAGATGATTGGAATGAAAGTGTGACGAATGTTATTACCTTTTCTTTGATGAAATGTAAAAGAAATTGCATTGAAAGTTTTTATATTATATTTTATAATTATTTAATTAAACAAATTGGCAAAATAACTTTATTTTAATTATTTTAAATCACGAGAAAAAAAAAAACACAAAGCACAACCAAATCAAAACGTAAACAAAAAAAATGACAACTTCGATTTTGACATTTCTCACGAATCTGTTCTAACCTGATCTGACTCAAAAGCAAGAACAGAAAATCCTGTTCTAAACTGTTCTAGGTTTGTCAATGAACAGAAAAGTAGAACAGTTCAGCACAGAAAAAACCTCAATGAACAGCAAAAGGCTGTACTTTTCTGTCTAGAACAGTCCAGCACAGCGTCACTGAACAGACTTATTTTTTTGTGAATTGTGACGTAAAGTGAGGTTTTAGCAGCACGATTTTTTTGTTCGGTTGGTAGTACTGTTGACATTGATATTAAGGGTAGCAAAGCACGGGCATACGTTTGATTTTTTGTTTATATTTAGGTGGGCCGTGGGCATTGATATAGATATCAAGTTGTTGGAAATATCGCTTTCAATAAAGCAACATCCCCATTCAGCTGTTTTCACTGAATGATATCAATATACCAAATCTTAAAATGTCAAATTTATACCTTTTCTGATCTTGTCATTTTTCTTATTGTCAAAGTAAATTCCTTCTTCTTTCTCGAGCTTTTGTAAAGATAAGTCAAACAAATTTCTTATCCAAATTTATCACTTCAATCATTTATCATTCTCAATTAAATACAACTTGAATTAATAAATGGGTTTGTTGTTTTATTTTAAAGTATATTTCTTCATTCTCAAAAGGTTATGGGCCCAGGTATTTGCCTGTCCATTGTTCAGTAAATAACCACATTTGTTTTGTATGGATGCGGAGAAAGCAACTTATAAAACCTCAATAGACGATTCTGCAATTGACGATAGAACTTTATTGGATCAGACATCAGAAGGGATTCATCAAGTTAACTTCGGGGTTCAAATGCCAGAGACACCAGGGTCAAGTATGGCTGAATCAAAAGTTTATCACATTCATCGTTTCAACGGGCAGAACTATCAACTCTGGCGACGACAGATGGAAATTTATATTACTGAAAATAAGCTCAAACCGTATATTCTAGGAACAATAGAAAGACCAAGTACCAACACTCAAGTTGGGGATGATAGAGATGCTGAAGCACAAGCTTTTATAATGAGGGGTATAGAGCTAGAGCAGTTGAAATATCTTACGGATTGCAGTACCGCTGCACAAATGTGGTCATGATTAAAAACTGTTCACTCTGAAAGAAGTGAGCAGTCAGCTCAAGTATACTTCTTCAAAAGTTTATTAACTGCAAATTAGGAGAGGAAGAAAGCATGGCTGATTACATAGCAAGAGTGACATCACTCACGCAGCGCTTGAAATTGAAAGACATGAATCTTGAGCAAAAAGAGCCAGTAGTGATTGTAAAAATTCTGAGTAGTTTACCAAGTAAGTTTGATCATGTAAGAACCGCGTGGTACGCAGTGCCACGCGCTGATCAAAACCTCGAACCTTTGACTGACCACTTAGTCAATGAAAAGTCACTTATTAATCATCGAACAAATAATGGAGACAACAACACAACAACCAGAGCAGCTTACGCGGCGAGCAGCAACAAAGGGAAACAAAAACATTATCCAAAAGCATCAAACAATAATAATGGACAGCGACGATCAGGTAAATGTAATTATTGCCAAAAGCAAGGGCATTGGGCCAGAGAGTGTTTTAAACGTCAGCAAGATCGACAGCACAAACTTGATGGTCACCAAAACGAGAATGATCGTCATTCTCTTATGATTCGGAAAGAACCAAGCAAAGGCCAACCAAGTTGTCAGGCATCAATTTCTGATGGAATGTCTCATTTGTTCATTTTGCAATCAGCAACAACTCAAGGAAAGATAAGAAACATGTGGTATGCGGACTCGGGAGCTACTGACCACATGTCATTTCAGAGGGAGTGATTCAAGAGCTTTATTCCATTTGGTGAAGGAAAATGTGAAGTACGAGTGGGAGACGGTCGAAAGTTGCGGGTTGAAGGAATTGGTGACGTCGATGTCCATGCTATAAATTCCAAAGAAACAAATACTATCCATACCATTAAAGATGTTCTTTTTGTTCCAGATCTTGGGCGAAATTTTGTATCTGTTTCGAGGGCTACCGAAAAAGGTATGAAGGTTATTTTCGAAGAAGGTGCTCAACGTGTCATTTTTATGAAAAATCACACAATCATTGTGGATGGAACTCGAGAGAACAGACTATATAAGATGAACTTGGCACCAGCAAAGACAGCTCAACTAAACATTGCGTCATCAAACACATTAATGCTGTGGCATGAAAGATTAGGTCATGTGAACTTTAAGACACTTCGTGAAATGAACAACAAAGGAGTTGTAGAAGATCTGAAAATAAACCACATGACAAGTACATACCCATTTTGTGAAGGTTGTCCTTATGGTAAGCAATATCGTCAGACTTTTCCAAAGTCGGGAGCTAGGCGGTATAGTATTGCTGGGGAAATTTTTCATGTTGATCTCTGTGGTAAGATGAGCATTTCATCAATTGGTGGTGCCAATTATCTTATGTTGTTAAAAGATGATTTTTCAAGATACTGCTTTGTTTTCTTTCTCAAAAATAAAACAGATGTGTTGGTCAATCTAATGAAGTTTTGCACAGAAGTTGAAGCACATGGACACTCCATAAGACGCTTGCGATCAGATGGTGGCTTAGAGTTTTGCAACGAGTCTGTTCGAGATTTTCTTCTGAAGAAAGGAATAAAACATGAGGTTACAACGCCAAGAGCTCCAGAGCAGAATGGTTTTATTGAGAGGCAGAACAGAACAATCATTGAGAGTGCCAAATCAATGCTACATGAAAAACAACTTCCCTTGTATCTTTGGGCAGAGGCTACACATACCGCTGTTTACCTGAAAAATCGAACAGCATCACACACAATCAGTGGAGCTACTCCTTTTGAAAAGTGGTTTGGTTGGAAACCATCGGTGAAAAACCTAAGAATTTTTGGCAGTGAGGTTTACATTCACATTCCCAAGGAGCAGAGGTCCAAATGGGAGAGAAATTCAATAAAATGCTTGATGATTGGTTATAATGAGGAAAGCAAAGCCTATAGAATTTTTTGATCCTGTTGGCAGAAGAATCCTAATTAGAAGAGATGTTATATTCAATGAAGAACAACCCAAACTCCACGAAATAGTTGATGTATATGATTCAGGTAAGCCAAATTGTGAAAATGAATCATTTGATTTGCAGGATGACGTTTGCACTGAAAGCACAACACCCAAGAGAGTCTACAAAAATCCAAGACTTCCAACTCAAAGAAGCCCGTACAATACGAGGTCCAAAACCGAATTACGAAGAATTGTCTGAGGAAGAACTAACTGTAGCCGAAGTTTGTGCATGTGAGCTGGAGCCGAATACGCTGGAGGAAGCTATGAAAACCGAAGATTCGCGAAAATGGTTAGAAGCCATCAATGAAGAGATTGACTCACTGGAAGCCAATAAAACATGGGTGTTAGTTCCAAGAACGGAAGCAAGGCATGTCATCACTAACAGCTGGGTGTTTAAAATAAAGTATAAAGCAAACGGTGCGATAGATAAATATAAAGCGAGATTGGTCGTAAGAGGTTGCTCACAGAAGTATGGTATCGACTATGCTGAAACTTTCGCTCCGGTCGTTAGATACGATTCTGGTAGGACATTGTTGGCAATAGCAGCGGCACGAAATTTTGAAATTTTTTAGTTTGACGTTAAAACCGCATTTTTGCACGGCAACTTAGAGGAATGTATTTACATGGAACAACCATATGGATTTGAAAATGGAGACCAAGTCTGTCTGTTAAATAAAAGCTTGTATGGTCTTAAGCAAGCATCGAGGCAATGGAACAAAAGGATTGTTGAATTTTTAACACATTATGGATTGGAACAATCAAATGCTGACCCATGCATATTTGTCTGTAAGTCTAAGGAATCTATAACTTACTTAGCTCTTTATGTGGATGACGGGCTTTTATGTGGAACTAATATAATATTTATGAAACACCTGTTAAACGATCTTAAAAAAGAATCTGAAATTACTTTCAGAGAAGCTGAATTTTTCGTAGGCATGCAAATTAAGAGAGATAGAGATAATGGAACTCTTAAAATTTATCAAAGCATTTATACCAATCAAATTTTAAGTCGTTTTAATCATGCTAATTGTTGTTTCTATACCCGCAGAACCTGGAATAAAATTTACTAAGGAGGAACAAGCGAAGAGTTCTGGAGTTTTCCCTTATAGAGAAGCAATTGGTTCGCTGATGTACTTGATGGTGTATACTAGACCAGATATCTAATATATTGTTGGAGTTCTAAGCAGATTTATGGAAAGTCCCACTTCTACAAATTGGCAAGGAGTTAAAAGAGTTCTCAGATTCTTGAAGGGAACATCAGAGCGAGGAATAACATTTTTTCGAGATTCCAGCAACAATGTAATGACAGTTTATTGTGATGCTGATTGGGCTGGAGATGTTGAAACACGGCGAAGTACAACGGGATGGATCATGCTCTTGAACGGTGGATCGATTGCTTGGAGTTCCAAGAAACAGACCGTGATTGCGACATCAACAACAGAAGCCGAATTCGTTGCTTTATGTTCTTCAACAAAAGCAGCTATACATTTACGAAAATTACTAACAGATTTGGACCAACAACACACTAAACCTACTAGGTATTATAAATTGTGACAATCAACGAGCAATTACTTTGGTTAAGAATCCAGAGTCGTCAAAGAAAACAAAACATATTGAAACTCAGTATTTTTAAACATGTGATATGCAGAAAAAGGCCGAAGTAGATGTGAAGTATGTTCCGACTGATTACCAATTGGCTGACCCTTTGACCAAAGCATTACCAAAAGAAAAATTTCGAAGACTTGTTGAGCAGTACGGATTACTAGATGACTGAATTAAAATAAGCCTGAAAGCGAGAGGGAGTGTTGGAAATATCGCTTTCAATAAAGCAACATCCCCATTCAGCTGTTTTCACTGAATGATATTAATATACCAAATTTTAAAATGTCAAATTTATACCTTTTCTGATCTTGTCATTTTTCTTATTTTCAAAGTAAATTCCTTCTTCTTTCTCGAGCTTTTGTAAAGATATGTAAGTCATAAAAATTTCTTATCCAAATTTATCACTTCAATCATTTATCATTCTCAAATAAATACAACTTGAATTAATAAATGGTTTTGTTGTTTTTATTTTAAAGTATATTTCTTCATTCTCAAAACAAGTATTGACTGCTCGTTGATTCATATTCCCATACAAAAATACCTCTTTTAAAGGAAATCAACCTTTTTTACCTATGCTAAATCCCTTGTAGGTTTGGTGGAAAAAAACAATTATTAATTTCTAAACGCTATCTTTTTCATCAAAGAAACTAAAGCCATTAATTTCTATAAGGTTTGACAAAAAAAAAAAAACAAAATACAAATATCAAGCTCCAAAAGTGTCTGTACTAGTAACGTTAAGGAATAGATGACATCAGCGCAAAGTTGGCTACTAGCAGTCCATATCCAGTAGGTTAATATCACGTTTTAGCCTTTTTTCTGTTTATCTTAATAACGTAAGGTTGCGTTACAGTCCTATGTGAACTAAGGCCTCACCCAAGAATCTCCTATATCTAGCTCGGTCCCTAGGTAGACCAGTTGCACACTCGAAGTTGTGTGAGGTCACTTTCTACTTTTGCGCGCCACCTGATCCGCGTGTTGGCGTGGATTCAATTACTTCACGGGCCGGAGCATTGGTTTCCTTGCGCTCTACGTGACCTAGCCATCTCAATCGTTGGAATTTTACCCTTCTGGCTAAATCTATGTCACTGGTCGATCGAGAGAGGGCTTTACTACTCAATTGCTTTCTTAGCCCAACGAATCAGCGATTAGCAAGAGCAAGGGTGTTTTCATAAACGTCTGCCTAACTTAGGACTGCATTAGATGAGTTCATAAAGTTAGATTTGCAATCGAGCAAACGCAGATGGATTGCAGAAGAAATTTTCATAAACGTCATAAATGTCATCAGCATCGTACAGATTGTGCTTCAAATTTTTGTTTGGCTACAGAGCAAAAGTAGAGAAAGCGCGGAATTTAAAGTGCGCAAAATGTAAATTATTATTACTTATTAGTTATTATTATAATAGATTTCATGTTTTTAATAAAATTTATCTTTTTTAAGGGAAGGAAAATCTGCGGGCTTTAATATGGCAGAAAATAAACTTTTGATTGAAACAAAGAAGAAACAAATTCATTGTGGAGAACGGTACTCTTTGAAATAAAAAAGTTGATCTATTCTCATCCTTTGATGTATTGGATATTAAAAAAAAAGTTTGAAAACTTAATGACAACATATAGACGCATGAAAAAGCGAAGCAAAGAATCTGGCAGAAAAGCCACAACCTGGGAGTTTTTGAATATTTCGACAAAGTGGTAGGTAGACACGGTGGTAGGCACAGCGTGTCTCCTCCGCGAAATCTTTTGGGCACATCTGAAAATGATCAAAATAATTCAGACAACGAGGAAGTTTATCCGACTTTTAGGAATTATTTGAGCGTTATGTTTTTTTAATTTTATTGTTATAATTTTTGTTTGTTTCTTAACTACAGTTTAAAGCCGAATCCGAACGGCTAATTTGAGTAAGCACTTTTCATGACAAGAATTACTCTTGTACCCGTGAAAAAAAAACTTTAGATGGCATAGGCAGGGATCGAACCCAAGACCTCTGGCATGACAGTCCAACGCACTAATTATCATGCCACGAGTACCTACTCAAAATTGTACTTAAGTAGGCCTGTGTTCATTAATGCAACAAAGCAGAAAGGCGATTGTTCTAACGCAGATTTTTGACGTGTATGAAAATACCCCAATTCTTCGTTTGATCTCAGCGTTGGATTTGTTTTCTGCGTTCACAGCGGATAATGGATAGACAAAGTTCTTAACTACCTCAAAGTTACACCTGTCGATGGTGACGTTTTAACCGAGGCGTTGGTGTCACAGGTCCTTTCTTGTGGACAGCATGTACTTTGTTTTGCCCACATTAACCGTTAAACCTATTTTTGCCACCTCTGCCTCAATACTCAAGAGAGCACAATTGACATCACACTGAGTTCTTCCGATTATGTCAATGTCATTAGTATATGCTATTGGACAGACAAGATAAGTCCTCTAGTGTTGTCGTAGAAGCTGTGTACTACTCTTTCAAGGGCAATGCTAAAGAAATCGAGTGACAGCGCATCACCTTGTCTAAAGCCTTTTTTGAATCCTCCGTGGTCATCCTGTACAAACGGAAGAGTTTGGCAGGATGGCCCAGTAGATGCTGTCATATGCGGCCTTGAAATCGATGAAGAGATGGTGAGCATCGATTTGATGTTCTTGGATTTCCCAGGATCTCTCGTGATATGAATATTTGATCGACTGTGGGCTTTCCTGGTCTCAAACCGCACTGAAAAGAACCTATCCATCCATTAGCGAATGAAAACAAATTGAATGTTTGAACAACAACAACAACTTAAAGGTGCTACCACTCATTGTTTTTGGCTGGAGATATAGCTACTTCGTGCTTTGCCACTTTTGCACTCATCAGTCTCCTTTTTTTTGTGGTAATGAGCTTTAATCTAATTTTATTTGAAAAACTTTGTATGCGCACCATAGGTTTCGAACCCACGCATATCAGATTTGCTCAGTCTTAGAAGTCGTTTGCACTTTTTTTTTCAAATTCATTTTTATTAATTAAATCTTAAACCTATCTTAAAGCTAGACAAAAATTCATAAAACTAGCCTAATTAACCATAACTTAAAACTAACTTACTGGTCCCATACGGACACTCTAAGTTAAACAATAATACTTAATGCTAATGCCTTTCGGCCCTAAGATCTTTTTAACTTCAATTCCATTTTATTTATTTTTTTATTCATTAGAAAATTTCAAAAATTTCAATTTCTACTTAAAACTAAACCCTAAAACTATAAAACAAGTATGTAAGCCGGCCAAGGCTTAAAACCCCATCCCGACTACCCGCTATCAAGTGTCGATTGAAGCCACCAAAACTGGTTCTCCTGCTTCTCCCTATCAGTTCGGTCCCGTTCGGACACAGCCCTACTGAACCGAAGGAGCTCTGCTCCGCCTTGTGCCATGACGTCCCGATTGTACAGAGTCCACGGTTCGTCGTCTGACGTGGTAGATTAGCGGAACTGCCAATCTATCCTGTTCAGACCGCATCTATCTAAAAAGAGGAATGCCTCTGGTGGAATGAAGCCGCTCAAGCGTGCACTTTCAAAATACTCGTCGTTCGGATAGAACACCCCGAAAATTAAATTGTTGGTCGAAGACATAGCTCTTGCAATTTGACCTCGAACGAGTTTTATCACGAAATTGTCAATTCTGTTGATTCGAGCCCCGTTGTATAGGACCTCGTTGGAATGGTAATGCACGTAAGAAGATTCGGCTGTTCGATATAAGCCGGTACAGCGTCGTAAACACTGCCGCTCGAACACCCGAAACCTCTCCATCTGAGAAGGGGCAACGTTGAACCACACAGGACAACCATAAACGATCATCGGCCGTATAAGGGCCATGTAGCAAATAACCTTCACTCTGGGGTCAAGCCGATTGCTGTAAAACAGCCGTTTCGTCAGAGTGAAGGCTCCTCTGGCCCTGGTCAGAGCAGCATTTATATGTCTGTGGAAATATAAATACTCATCTAACCAGATACCGAGGTACTTCACTACACTTTTCTTTTCTTGCACGTATCCCTCGTGGCCCTAGCCAACGGAGTCCGGAACAGAGTTGTCTCCGACTTCTGGACATTTATTTTCAGTTTCCAGTCGTCGCAATATCGCTGAATCTTGTCGAAATCACGCTGCAAGAGAATTCTAATAACCTCAACCTTTCGGGCCGTTCTGTACGCAATAAGATCGTCGGCGTACGCAATTGCCTTTGTAAGACTACCTATCAGATCGCTGGTGTAAATGCTGAAGAGAATCGGCGAATTCACAACAACAAACTTTCTATCGTTAAGCATATCATAAAGTATATACAACAATGGTTTGCTTATGCCAAGCCTGCTCAGTTTTAGGTAAAGACCCTCTAACCATACGGTGTCAAAGGCCTTTTCCAAATCAACCAGAACAGCACCTGTGCATTGTTGATTCGTTTTATTCCATTGGATATCAGAAACGAGTTTAGACGCAGCATGAATTGTGTCATGACCCGCCTTGAACCCGAAATGTTTATCCGGAATTATTTTGTTGTCCGCAGCCCACTTAGTCAGAGCCCTATTGATTATTTTTTCGAAAACTTTGCTGATGCTCGGAAGAAGACTTATGGACCGAAGATTTGACGGGTTGGAGTTGTCCTTTCCCTTTTTCGGGAGAGGATGAACCACAGCGGTCTTCCAATGCACTGGATAATATGCATTATTCAGTGCATTATTGAAGAGTGTGGTGTAAATGTCAATTGCCTCCATCGGTAAATGTCTTAGTACAACGTTGGATATACCATCGACACCTGCTGACTTTTTATTTTTATTTATATTGAGTTGAAGATGAGCTGAAGCTCAACCTTCGTCACTAACAAGGGACTTGGTCCCGTTTGCTCGGCGATTATGGCATTTGCCAAGGAATCGTCATCGAACCGCATAAAACCGCGGGTCTCAGATCGCCAATGTGATTAAGTAGGGCTCTGTTTTCCAGGTCGTGGTTGGGGCGAATGCTAACATTCACCTTGTACACTTGCTAGATAGCAGCTCCCACCGCCTCCACTTTTTCCTTCGGATCTTCAATTATATAAAAGTCATCGTCAAAGATGGCTTCTTCTGGATCTATTTGCGCTGTCATGAGTACGTCTCTGTTCTCTTCAGTTCTTTGGAGTTTCAGACACGAAAAGTCATTGTCGTTCTTTTTCCTGAATATCTTGTTGATTTTAGGGAACATACTAGGGTCACTGAAATTAACTGACCGGATCTTACGGTCCCAGTACTTATTAATTGATAGCCTGTAGTTCTCCTTAATCAACAGATTGACATTTTTTATTGACCACTTCAGTGTCCTAACCTCCAAGTCGTGTGGGTCTGTGAGTCGTCTGTACAAGTTTTTGAGTCTCCAATCTTGTGCCTACGTAGTGCGTCAATAGTCGCGTTTCTGTAAACGTCCATTTGGTCCCGTTCTTTGTACTTTGGTATTGTCCGTTCCATCGTTCTTTTTATTGTTTCGTCCATCTGTTGTAAATGTTGGTCAATTTCTGTATTTGTCAGGTTTCTGTTGTTTGGTGGGGCTATGTCACTCGAACGAAGTTCTCTCGCTAGGGCGTTGGTGAAACGAGGCCAGCGCATCTTACTGTAATTGCAAGAATGCGTTGCAACGTATTCCTCCAACTCCACGCGTTCGTTCGGAATCTGCATTACAGCAGCCAGTCCGCAGTGATCACTGTCGTACTCGATTGTTTGTAAGCAGTTTCGAGGGTGATTACCCACTTTGTCTGTAACTGTCAGTCTTGTGTCGTACAGCAAAAGATCCAGAAAGGAGCCGCTTCTTGGATACGATGGCTTTTCAGTAGCCAGCAGGTCGACGCCATATTCAACGCTGTAAAGATTCATCAAATTAAAAAGATGGTTACCTCTGGGATTATTATGTTGATTTCCCCAATCTTCATGTTTTGCGTTCAAATCACCGGCCAAGATGAAATAGTTTTCTTCCAAGCTCAGTTTCAGTTCCCTAAAAAGAATCTCGAGTTCTGAAACAAAGTAAGTAACCTGCGGAGCTCCAGCCGCATAAGCCGCAATCATATACATCCGCTTCCCTTGAGTGAGAGAGATGCATACAACGCAAACTTCTAGCGTCTTGAGCTTTCGCAATTCATTGTTGTATATGACTTTATAATTAATGCCTTTTCGTATAAAGAGAGCGACACCACCCCCTTGAGTGGAGTCGGGCCGGTCTCTTCTTATGATATTGTAATTTTTATGAGTCAATTTGTGTTTGTGGTTTAGCTTAGTTTCGCTAGCCATAAACACATCGAGACTGTAGTCTTTCAACAATTGGAACATATTGGCTCTTCGTTCAATCCTAATCAGTGAATTTACATTCACAGCTAGGACTTTTAGTCACGTCTCCGGCAGCGCGCCCATTATGGTCTAAATAGCGCCAGGCCAGGCAACAAAGAGTAGAGATGATCTACCCATTTGCCTTGCTCCTTTATCTGACTTTGCAGCCCTGTTAGTTGACCTTGAATGCTCAACAACAAGGCTACAATGTCAGGCTTCACCTCTGGTGCCTTAGGCACAGGGGCCCTTGGGGCAACCGTTGGTGGAGCCTGTCTCGTATTCCCATTCCCTGACACCATATGGGCGTAGGAAAATTTGGGATCCACGAATTTTTGTATTGGAGCCTGTCGAACTGTTCACTTCCTTCGGCTTTTTGACTGGCCTGTTTTTGTTTCATTTGTTGGACCTTAGGGTAACCCCTATAGTTAGCCGGGTGCCCTTGGATTCCACAAAGGACACACTAGAGCTGGGTCAAATCCTCAACTCGCTCATTCCCCAGCTTGCATTCTCCTTCGTTGTGTAGCTGAAGAACTCAGCTGTGGCCTCTTTTAGTAACCCTTTTACTAACTTGTAATCGGCCAGTGAGAAACACTGGACCGAATAATTCTTTTCTTTTTCGTTTAAAATTTTTATTAGAAATTTGCCCTTAGTGGCCGACTTACATACCTGTTTTATGTCGTCCAGGTCAACTCGGTGTGTCCTAATTGGTGGCACCTTCTCCTTCTTGGGCTGTGGTTGTTTCTGGTGCTGCTTCTGCTGCTGTTTCTGTTGCTCCTGCTGCCTTGGTTGTAGCTGTTGTTGTTGCTGTTGTTTTGCCTTAGCCGAAGTCGATGGGCCCTCAGCAATTGGGCCTATCGCTGCTGCTGGCGTCTTTTTATTTTGCTCCGCTCCTGTGTATTTGGAAGCGGGCTTGGGTTGTGGTTGTTTTTGCTGCTGTGGTTGTTGTTGCTGTTGTTTTTGCTGCTGTTGTTTTTGCAGCTGTTGTTTTCGGGCTGCCTCTTGCTTTCGGCGCGCCTCTTGTTTCAGCTTAAGCTGACTGAGGAGGGGCTCCATTTCCTCCTTGAGCTTTCTGAGGTTTTCCTCGTATTGGCTGATGGCTGCCTGTTTGGCTTGCAGGGCCTGCACCAGTTCTTTTTCTTGGAGGTCCACCTCTACCTCCAAAGCCTTCCTTGTCGGCGGGACTGGCTCTGGCTCCGATAGGATTAAATCCATATTCGGAGGACTGAAGAGCCCCTCTCCACCTTCGGAAACATATTCTGTTTCCTCAGACTCCGCGTAGTCTGAGAATTCACTCTCAGTGGTAAATCCTCCCTTACCACTCTCCATTTCTTTGCGCATATCACGCTTAGCGGAGTTGGCCCTCTCCACTTTGTTTGGGCTATGCTTTTTCAGCTTCCTCTTTTGGTTAGCTGTTGCTGCTGTCGACTGGTCAGATGTTGTTGCTTTTGTTTGCGGTACTGTTGCTGGCACCACCGTAACATCGCCTGATGTGTTTGGAGAGGTATCTTTCGATACCCCCGCTTTCTTCTCCTTTACCATTTGCTTTTCTTCCCAATCGATGAAATCAACAATTCGATTGTGAAAAAAAGCAATAATATTTCTAGTTGGCTCTGCCCGGGACTCGAACCCACGACCCTTCGCTTTGTCTGCAGACTCCACTTCCACTGCGCTATCGATGAGTTATCAGTTATGTGTAACTGTGGCAACTTGCCAACTTTAATTTAAAACCAATTTGTACTTATTAAACTTGTAAAAATAAAAAATATACACTGCACTTCTTCTCTGTTTGGAAGTCAAAGAACGACTGAGTCAGTCGTTCTTTGACTACTGAGTCGTGTGCACTACGCACTCCACCACTTTAGACCACTGACGTCACAGGTCGAGATGTGATAATTGTTTACCAAATGCATTTGAAGCATCAACATTTTTATAAGCTCCTTTGAATTTGAAAAAGGCTTTTGACACCGTCTTGTAAGATTGTCTTTCTCTTAAACTGAACAGGCTTGGCATAAGCAAACCATTGTTGTATATACTTTATGATATGCTTAAAGGTAAATAGTTTGTTGTTAAAAGTAGCAATGTAATTTCTACCAAAACATTCCAAATTAAAAATGGCCTTCAACAGGGAGCGGTGAATTCGCCGATTCTCTTCAGCATTTACACCAGCGATCTGATAGGTAGTCTCACAAAGGCAATTGCGTACGCCGATGATTTTATTGCGTACAGAACGGCCCGAAAGGTTGAGGTTATTAGAATTCTCTTGCAGCGTGATTTCGACAAGATTCAGCGATATTGCGACGACTGGAAACTGAAAATAAATGTCCAGAAGTCGGAGACAATTCTGTTTCGGACTCCGTTGGCTAGGGCCACGAGGGATACGTGCAAGAATTGGGGCAAGATGGTCATCGTTGATCTTCACGGGCAGCCATTAGCGAGCAAAAGTGTAGTGAAGTACCTCGGTATCTGGTTAGATGAGTATTTATATTTCGACAGACATATAAATGCTGCTCTGACCAGGGTTAGAGGAGCCTTCACTCTGTTGAAACGGCTGTTTTTTAGCAGTCGGCTTGACCCCAGAGTGAAGGTAATTTGCTACATGGCCCTCATACGGCCGATGATCGTTTATGGTTGTCCTGTGTGGTTCAACGTTGCCCCTTCCCAGATGGAGAAGTTTCGGATGTTCGAGCGGCAGTGTTTACGACGCTGTACCGGCTAATATCGAACAGCCGAATCTTCTTATTAGCATTACTATTCCAACGAGGTCCTATACAACGGGGCTCGAATCAACAGAATTGACAATTTCGTGATAAAACTCGTTCGAGGTCACATTGCAAGAGCTATGTCTTCGACCAACAATTTAATTTTCGGGGCGTTCTATCCGAACGACGAGTATTTTGAAAGTGCACGCTTGAGCGGCTTCATTCCACCAGAGGCATTCCTCTTTTTACATACTTGTTTTATAGTTTTAGGATTTAGTTTTAAGTAGAATAGGCATGGTGGCACAAAAAAAAAATACAAAAAAAAATATACACAAAAAATACAGAAAAAAATACAAAAAAAAAATAATAATAAAAATAAAAAAAAAGACAACAAAATATGAAAAACAAAAAACGTTAGATAGTTAGATTTGCTGCTGTGGTTGTTCTAGTTTTAAGTAGTTTATAGGTAGTTTTAGTTAGCTTTAAGTTTTATATTAAGGACCTTATTTTAAGTAGTATTTAAGTAAAAATAAAAAAAGGATATTGATATTAGTTTTTTTTTGAAATTTTCTAATGAATAAAAAAATAAATAAAATGGAATTGAAGTTAAAAAGATCTTAGGGCCGAAAGGCATTAGCATTAAGTATTATTGTTCAACTTAGAGTGTCCGTATGGGACCAGTAAGTTAGTTGTAAGTTATGGTTAATTAGGTAAGTTTTATGAATTTTTGTCTAGCTTTAAGATAGGTTTAAGATTGAATTAATAAAAATGAATTTACAAAAAAAAAAAGTGGCGTCCGAAGATAGCTCCAAGGGACGTGGGTTCCAGTCCCAGGCGGAGTCGACAAGAAATATCAT
Source organism: Eupeodes latifasciatus (assembly GCA_920104205.1). Taxonomy (NCBI): domain Eukaryota; kingdom Metazoa; phylum Arthropoda; class Insecta; order Diptera; family Syrphidae; genus Eupeodes; species Eupeodes latifasciatus. The sequence goes on along the minus strand of OV049924.1, from coordinate 170,441,962 downwards.
CGCTTTTTTCATAACAGGGAAATAGTCGATTTTATTAACTGGGAAGAAAAATGGAGAAGGAGAAGAAAGCAGGGGTATCGAAAGATACCTCTGCTGATATATCGGGTGATGCGAAATTACTGCCAGCAGCGGTACCGCGAGTCACCGTAAAATCGGGTCATGCATCGGACCCGCAAACATCGATGACCAAGAGGAAGAGGCAAACACAAACACCAAATCTGGTGGAGCCAATCCATCTAAGCGGGCAGCTTTGAAAAAAAAGCTACCAAAACAAAGTAAGGAAGTGACGTCATCAGAGAGTGAAATCTCTGAGGGTGACGACTTTGAACCCCCCGAGTACATCTCTGATGGAGGAGAAGGGCAGTATAGGTCTCCGAAGAATAGAAATGAGATCCTATCGCAGCCAGAGCCGTCAAAAGAAAAGGCGTTGGAGGTGGAGTTGGACCTCCAAACCGAGGCAAAGCTGATGAAGGCCCTCCAAAACAAACAGGCTGAAATCAGCCAATACGAAGAAAGCCTTAAAAAACTCAAGGAGGAAATTGAGCCGCTCCTCAGCCAACTAAAGCTGAAGCAAGAGGCGCGCCGCCAACAAGAGGCAGCTCAACGGCAACAACAACAAAAACAACAGCAGCAAAAACAACATCAACAACAACCACAGCAGCAAAAACAACCACAATCAAAGCCCGCTCCCAAAAACACAGGAGCGGAGCAAAATAAAAAGACGCCATCAGCAGTGATAGGCCCAATGTCTGAGGGCCCATCGACTTCGGCTAATGCTAAGCAACAGGAACAAACAAGGCAGCAGGAACAGCAGCAGAAGCAGCAACAGCAACAGCAACAGCAACACCAGAAACAACCACAGACAAAAAGGGAAAAAATACCACCAATAAGGACACACAGAGTTGACTTGGACGACATAAAACAGGTATGTAAGTCGGCCACTAAGGGCAAATTTCTAATAAAAATTTTAAACGAAAAAGAAAAGAATTATTCGGTCCAGTGTTTCTCACTGGCCGATTACAGGTTAGTAAAAGGGTTACTAAAAGAGGCCACAGCTGAGTTCTTCAGCTACACGCCTAAAAGCGAAAAATTTCAGACGGTCCTTCTGAAGGGCATAAGTTCCTGCACGGAACCGGAGGCGCTCTTAGCTGAGCTCCGTGGAAAAGCCACTGATGATCTCGAATTTATCGGGGTCAAGCCTTTCACTACGGTGAAGTCCAGGCGAGGGGGTTATAGGCTGCCAATGTTCCTCGTAACAATATCGCCCCAAAGCAGTTTTAATAGTGTGAAGAAAATCGAATCCCTCGACTATCAAACAGTACACTAGGACAAATTAAAAAGGCATGACGACATTTTACAATGTACGAAGTGCCAGAGGTTTGGCCATGCCAGAGCCAACTGCAATATGCAGTTGCGCTGTGTCAGGTGCTCAGAAACCCACAACGAAGGAGAATGCAAGCTGGGGAATGAGCGAGTTGAGGATTTGACCCAGCTCTAGTGTGTCCTTTGTGGAATCCAAGGGCACCCGGCTAACTATAGGGGTTACCCTAAGGTCCAACAAATGAAACAAAAACAGGCCAGTCAAAAAGCCGAAGGAAGTCGAACAGTTCGACAGGCTCCAATACAAAAATTCGTGGATCCCAAATTTTCCTACGATCAAATGGTGTCAGGGAATGGGAATACGAGACAGACTCCACCAACGGTTGCCCCAAAGGCCCCTGTGCCTAAGGCACCAGAGGTGCAGCCTGACATTGTAGCCTTGTTGTTGAGCATTCAAGTTCAACTAACAGGGCTGCAAAGTCAGATAAAGGAGCAAGACAAAAGGGTAGATCATCTCTACTCTTTGTTGCCTGGCCTGGCGCTATTTAGACCATAATGGGCGCGCTGCCGGAGACGTGCCTAAAAGTCCTAGCTGTGAATGTAAATTCACTGATTAGGATGGAACGAAGAGCCAATATGTTCCAATTGTTGAAAGACTACAGTCCCGATGTGTTTATGGCTAGCGAAACTAAGCTAAACCACAAACACAAATTGACTCATAAAAATTACAATATCATAAGAAGAGACCGGCCCGACTCCACTCAAGGGGGTGGTGTCGCTCTCTTTATACGAAAAGGCATTAATTATAAAGTCATATACAACAATGAATTGCGAAAGCTCAAGACGCTAGAAGTTTGCGTTGTATGCATCTCTCTCACTCAAGGGAAGCGGATGTATATGATTGCGGCTTATGCGGCTGGAGCTCCGCAGGTTACTTACTTTGTTTCAGAACTCGAGATTCTTTTTAGGGAACTGAAACTGAGCTTGGAAGAAAACTATTTCATCTTGGCCGGTGATTTGAACGCAAAACATGAAGATTGGGGAAATCAACATAATAATCCCAGAGGTAACCATCTTTTTAATTTGATGAATCTTTACAGCGTTGAATATGGCGTCGACCTGCTGGCTACTGAAAAGCCATCGTATCCAAGAAGCGGCTCCTTTCTGGATCTTTTGCTGTACGACACAAGACTGACAGTTACAGACAAAGTGGGTAATCACCCTCGAAACTGCTTACAAACAATCGAGTACGACAGTGATCACTGCGGACTGGCTGCTGTAATGCAGATTCCGAACGAACGCGTGGAGTTGGAGGAATACGTTGCAACGCATTCTTGCAATTACAGTAAGATGCGCTGGCCTCGTTTCACCAACGCCCTAGCGAGAGAACTTCGTTCGAGTGACATAGCCCCACCAAACAACAGAAACCTGACAAATACAGAAATTGACCAACATTTACAACAGATGGACGAAACAATAAAAAGAACGATGGAACGGACAATACCAAAGTACAAAGAACGGGACCAAATGGACGTTTACAGAAACGCGACTATTGACGCACTACGTAGGCACAAGATTGGAGACTCAAAAACTTGTACAGACGACTCACAGACCCACACGACTTGGAGGTTAGGACACTGAAGTGGTCAATAAAAAATGTCAATCTGTTGATTAAGGAGAACTACAGGCTATCAATTAATAAGTACTGGGACCGTAAGATCCGGTCAGTTAATTTCAGTGACCCTAGTATGTTCCCTAAAATCAACAAGATATTCAGGAAAAAGAACGACAATGACTTTTCGTGTCTGAAACTCCAAAGAACTGAAGAGAACAGAGACGTACTCATGACAGCGCAAATAGATCCAGAAGAAGCCATCTTTGACGATGACTTTTATATAATTGAAGATCCGAAGGAAAAAGTGGAGGCGGTGGGAGCTGCTATCTAGCAAGTGTACAAGGTGAATGTTAGCATTCGCCCCAACCACGACCTGGAAAACAGAGCCCTACTTAATCACTTTTACCTTCGAAATTATATAACACATTGGCGATCTGAGAACCGCGGTTTTATGCGGTTCGATGGCGATTCCTTGGCAAATGCCATAATCGCCGAGCAAACGGGACCAAGTCCCTTGTTAGTGACGAAGGTTGAGCTTCAGCTCATCTTCAACTCAATATAAATAAAAATAAAAAGTCAGCAGGTGTCGATGGTATATCCAACGTTGTACTAAGACATTTACCGATGGAGGCAATTGACATTTACACCACACTCTTCAATAATGCACTGAATAATGCATATTATCCAGTGCATTGGAAGACCGCTGTGGTTCATCCTCTCCCGAAAAAGGGAAAGGACAACTCCAACCCGTCAAATCTTCGGTCCATAAGTCTTCTTCCGAGCATCAGCAAAGTCTTCGAAAAAATCATTAATAGGGCTCTGACTAAGTGGGCTGCGGACAACAAAATAATTCCGGATAAACATTTCGGGTTCAAGGCGGGTCATGACACAATTCATGCTGCGTCTAAACTCGTTTCTGATATCCAATGGAATAAAACAAAACAACAATGCACAGGTGCTGTTTTGGTTGATTTGGAAAAGGCCTTTGACACCGTATGGTTAGAGGGTCTTTACCTAAAACTGAGCAGGCTTGGCATAAGCAAGCCATTGTTGTATATACTTTATGATATGCTTATCGGTAGAAAGTTTGTTGTCAAAAGTGGCAATGTAACTTCTCCCACAACATTCTTAATTAAAAATGGTCTTCAACAGGGAGCGGTGAATTCGGCGATTCTCTTCAGCATTTACACCAGCGATCTGATAGGTAGTCTTACAAAGGCAATTGCGTACGCCGACGATCTTATTGCGTACAGAACGGCCCGAAAGGTTGAGGTTATTAGAATTCTCTTGCAGCGTGATTTCGACAAGATTCAGCGATATTGCGACGACTGGAAACTGAAAATAAATGTCCAGAAGTCGGAGACAATTCTGTTTCGGACTCCGTTGGCTAGGGCCACGAGGGATACGTGCAAAAATTGGGGCAAGATGGTCATCGTTGATCTTCACGGGCAGCCATTAGCGAGCAAAAGTGTAATGAAGTACCTCGGTATCTGGTTAGATGAGTATTTATATTTCCACAGACATATAAATGCTGCTCTGACCAGGGCCAGAGGAGCCTTCACTCTGACGAAACGGCTGTTTTTTAGCAGTCGGCTTGACCCCAGAGTGAAGGTAATTTGCTACATGGCCCTCATACGGCCGATGATCGTTTATGGTTGTCCTGTGTGGTTCAACGTTGCCCCTTCCCAGATGGAGAAGTTTCGGGTGTTCGAGCGGCAGTGTTTACGACGCTGTCCCGGCTTATATCGAACAACCGAATCTTCTTACGTGCATTACTATTCCAACGAGGTCCTATACAACGGGGCTCGAATCAACAGAATTGACAATTTCGTGATAAAACTCGTCCGAGGTCACATTGCAAGAGCTATGTCTTCGACCAACAATTTAATTTTCGGGGCGTTCTATCCGAACGACGAGTATTTTGAGAGTGCACGCTTGAGCGGCTTCATTCCACCAGAGGCATTCCTCTTTTTAGACAGATGCGGTCTGATACAGCATAGATTGGCAGTTCCGCTAATCTACCACGTCAGACGACGAACCGTGAATAAAAAAAAATACAAAAAAAAAACAAAAAAGAAAAATACAAAAAAAAAAAAATTAAAAAAACATGGAATAATATAAAAAAAAAAATAAAAAAAACATGGAATAATATAAAAAAAAAAGACAACAAAATATGAAAAACAGAAAACGTTAGATAGTTAGATTTGCTGCTGTGGTTGTTCTAGTTTTAAGTAGTTTATAGGTAAAATAGGTAGTATTAGTTAGCTTTAAGTTTTATATTAAGGACCTTATTTTAAGTAGTTTTTAAGTAAAAATAAAAAAGGATATTGATATTAGTTTTTTTGAAATTTTCTAATGAATACAAACATAAATAAAAGGGAATTGAAGTTAAAAAGATCTTAGGGCCGAAAGGCATTAGCATTAAGTATTATTGTTTAACTTAGAGTGTCCGCCTGGCAAAAATCCTCGTATCAAACCCTCCTAGTGGGTGCCGGGCGGTAATGATCACCACAGTTTTCTTGTGCGATGTCAAGAAGGGGATCAGCTAAGGTCAGGTTGAATTGTTGAGGCGTTTCTAAACTCTTCAATAGTTTAAACTCTCAGCAATGCAATTTGACCATAGATACGGTGTCCCTAATTTTCAGTGGTGGTGTGAGCGATTTTCATAATCCGTGCCGAAGAAATGGAAGGCTGGGGGGTAAACCAGTTGCAAACGAGCTCATTCGGATGCCTTGGCAGGGTCCGTCTTACATTGACTTACCCCGGTTTATCGGCTCTGCCGGGGCTGACCTTTTCCTTTCCGTACTACTCGTGGGACCAAAATTACTACACAAAACTACAAGACGATTTAGACATGACGAACTTAGGACCATCCGCCGACTATGAGGATGAACTTTTGGCCTCCAGTCAGGAGACCGTTGTGGGGCAACCTGCAAAAACTGGAAGTGCAGCGAGTACCAGCCATAGTACTCCTGTGCCTCGACCGCAACAAATGAATCCGAACTCCTATACCAGCAATGCCAGCCATAGCAATGCTGCTAAAGGAAAAAATAAAAAGTCATCTGGTACTCGCATCAAGAACCAGTTCAAGAAGGCCTCCTTCGTTCTTAGCAAGATTGCTGAAAATGAGAAGGCTGGAATTGTGCTGGAGAAGGACAAGATCATGTACCAAAAGATTGTTGATGAATATAACAGTCTCTTGGCTACAAAAAAGAAGGCCGACAAAAGAAACCGGTCTCGTGAAGAGACCGACAAACCTTCCAAAAAACCAAAACCTAACGAACCAAATTCAAAAAAAGATGAGAAGGCATCATCTTCCGGAGCGGCGCAACAGCGTACTTTGAGTGAGGTTGTCAGAGACGACCTCCAAGTATCGAATGTGGATGAGCTCTCCACAAACAGCAGAGGTCTGCTGGCTGTGTGGAGTTCTATCGAGGCCAAGCTTTCGTAGATGGTGTTTTCTTACACAATCTCGGCAATTGAGGGTCCCTACCCTAGTTTTGACTCTGGCGAAGTGCTCAGGGGACACAGGGTAATCAAATGCGATGACGTGTTTTCCAGGGATTTCCTAAGATCATGCATTGCTAAGATAAGCAATGACTGGGAAGGCTTGAGACTTAAGCTTATCCCAGCTAAGGACATCCCCAGACAGCCTAAGGCTCGCATTTGGTTGCCCGTCATGAGCATCAAGCCAAGTGGACAGGAGCTGATCCGTGGTCTTCAGAAGCTAAACCCGTTGGTTCCAATGCATGACTGGACAGTCATCAAGGCTGAAGAGCCACAAAAGAAGAGCGCGTCCTATCTTTTGAAGATCAGCGGGGAAAGCTTGGGGCCCTTGAGAAGGCTGAGTATAAGCTAAGATTCGGCATTAGAAATGCCAAGATTAAGGTCCTGCGAGTCGCCGGGCCCTGAAGGTGCAGGCCCTTCTTCAGGCAATTAAAAACGCGCTGCGTTCTATACAGATTAATCTGAAGCACTCGAAATGTGACTCAGATAATCTAAAGGTCTTCCTGAGTCAGGAAGACTTGGACGTAGCGTTTATACAAGAACCTTGGGTGAATGGCCTTAGAGTTCGAGGCCTTCTGGATCACAAATACGACCTTTTTTATAAAATCCCTAATACTGACCAAGGTAAGCCTAGAACCTGCATTCTAGCTAAGAAACACTTAAAAGCTTTTTTGTGTCCCAACCTTAGCATCCCCGATCTGACGGTTGTCAGAACTGAAGGAAAAAATGCGGGCCTACTTCTGGCATGGGCTTACTGTGGCCACGACCGGCAGTCACCTCCGGAAGAGTTGGAGACCCTGGTGACCGCTTCCAAACACCAAAAGATAGACCTCCTGATTGAGTGCAACGCCAACGCACGGCATTCTCTATGGGGCAGCACGGTAATTAATGAGCGAGGTGAGTCACTTTTTGATTTCATTATTAACAATAATTTAAATGTATGCAATAGAGGTAACACCCCAACTTTCATTTTTCCGAGCTCGGATAACTTCGAAGGTTGGGAGGATGTACTTAATGTTACTCTATCAAATAACAATCTTTATTCTATGGTGGAAAATTGGAGAGTCTCACTTGTGAATTCTTTTTCTGATCACAGGTGGATACTCTTCAATATAAATTTTGAGTCTGAAATTCCTCCCCCTCACAGAAACCCCAAAAATACTGATTGGAAGAAATTCAGTCAAATAATTAACACGAAACTGCGTAACACACCAAATCGGTGTCCAGAGTCGGTAAGCGATCTCGAGTCTAAAGTAAAGACCTTCGAGGCAGCTTTTGACACGGCTTACAAAGTCTCGTGCCCTATTAAATACAGTCGCAAATCACTCCCTATGTGGTGGAATGAAGAACTGTCTAGTCTCAGGAAAACGACTAGAGTGATCTTTAATATTTGCCACAAACACAAATTCTACCAACCGTACAAAGACTGTCTAAGAGTTTATAAGCGAGCCATTGCCAAATCTAAACAGCAAAGCTGGAGGGATTACTGCCACAAAATAGAAAACATAAAAGAATCTGCCAGGCTTAGTAAGATTCTATCGAAAGACCATTGTTGTCCTTCCTTTCTTAAAAAATCTGGCGATTCCTGGGCAGCCTCTCCTGCAGAATCCCTAGAACTGCTGTTGGCTGCGCATTTTCCGGGTTGTGAGAATAACAACCCTCAAACTCTTATTTCAAATGGCGTGTCGACGGCTAATATAGAACACATCGATACCTTGATAAATAAGGAAAATATTGCGTGGGCAATCAACACATTTTCCCCGTACAAGTCTCCAGGCCTGGACGGCATAATGCCGATCATGCTTCAGAAAACGCAATTTCTGGCGATTCCTTGGCTGGAGATGATCTTTAAAGAATGTCTCTGTCTAAATCATGTTCCCGCTCATGTCCATCGGACGCCCTAAACGTTTTTCTCTACCTCTTACCAATAGACCTGCATATCAAATACTTAGTATCTTGCAGCGCGTTGAGGCTTAGGGAATCGAATAGTTGGTATTCTAGGCCCTTTGGTCATAGTAATATTACTAATCTCATCCCAGCGGACATCTTTTCGACAGAAACTGACTACTGCACCCCTACTGTGGACCTCAGTGCGGATTTTAAAATTATCATCCCATCTCGAAATGAATGGGATGATGACTTAGTGACGAGAGGCTTCGACACAACTATTTTCACTGACGGCTCGAAGATGGAGTGTGGGGTCGGTGCAGGAATTTTCTCCGAGTCTTTAAATGTCTCCAGGTCTTTGCGACTTCCTGACTTTGCTAGTGTTTTTCAAGCTGAACTACTCGCGATCAAGGAAGCATGCAAGGTACTAAAACTAGATCCAAATCAAAACCGCAATACAGCTATTTTTTCGGACAGTCAGGCGGCTATTCAAGCGATTGGCTCGTCCACTTCATCCTCCAAACTGGTTCAACAATGCCGAAGTGAGTTAGCGGGCATGAACATTGGACTCAGGGTCACTCTCATCTGGATTCCGGGTCATAGAGGCTTTGAGGGCAATGAACGAGCTGACGAGCTGGCTAGGCAAGGATCAGCCCTTCATAGCTCACTCGCGGAAAGAGTCAACATTCCTCTTGGTGCTATGAAGGACAAGATCTTCTCTATTTTCCTCGCTGAATCAAACCACAGGTGGAACAGCCTAACCAACTGTATCATATCTAGAAGGATATGGCCAACCTACAACAAATCCCGTACTAATAATCTTATTTGCAGACCCAGGCAAGACATAGCCAGGGTCGTTGTCACATGCACCGGACACTAGCCTGTTGGAGAACACGCATCTAAGCTAGGCATCCCCCATAATACTTTCTGTCGTAGTTGTGAGGACCAGCGAGAAAAAGAAACTGTTCTTCACTTCTTATGCAAGTGTCCTGCCTTAGCCAGAACGAGAGCCAAAACATTGGGAAAGTCCTCTTTCAACGATCTCAATGAGCTCTCAGAACTGGAGATCAAAGATTTGATCTCCTTTCTAAACGCAACAAAGTGGATTTGAGGCGTAGTTTTTCTTTATAATCCCCCTTTTATCTTTATAGGTCGAGCGAGTATTTTATGGTATCAAAACGGCACAACTCAGCGCTAATTGTGTCACCGAGCTAGACTGCTCGTGGCCACCATTTCTACTACTACTACTAGAGTGCCCGTATGGGACCATCAAGTTAGTTGTAAGTTATGGTTAATTAGGCTAGTTTTATGAATTTTTGTCTAGCTTTAAGATAGATTTAAGATTGAATTAATAAAAATTAATTTTGAAAAAAAAGTGCACACGACTTCTAAGACTGAGCAAATCTGATATGCGTGGGTTCGAAAACTATGGTGTGCATAAAAAGTTTTTCAAATAAAATTGGATTAAAACTCATCACCACAAAAAAAAGGAGACTGATGAGTGCAAAAGTGGCAAAGCACGAAATAGCTATATCTTCAGTCAAAAACAATGAGTGGTAGCACCTTTAAGTTGTTGTTGTTCTTCAAACATTCAATGAAATTGACGAAATAAGGAATGGTCAAGTCTAATAGTACGTTTCCACCAACAAATAATCCGAGATTTAAGGCAAGTGATTTAAAATAAATCATGAGGTGTTTCCACCAAAGAAAAGTAGATTAATTTGACGTTTGGTTAATGTCAAAACAACCAAACTTCAAATTATTCTCCTTTCGAAAAGAAAAAAAATATGTATTTGTTCACTCATCATCTGTTAGTAATTAGTTTTATTATATTCTTGTACATATTTATTATTTTTGTATACTTACATTTTATTTCGTCTGTGATTTCTTGAAAGTTGTTTATTGTTTTGAGTTTGAGTCATATGGAACATGGAAGTGAGACAGATAGTGTTTGTTGACATTTCCATCTGTCAATAAACGAAATTGGCGTTGAAATGGGTCGGTTCAACAATTATTGTCCGAAAAAAAAGTTTGTTTGATTTGACAAACAAATGTTTCCAAGTAGATTTCAATGAGTTTTATTTGAAATCTTCATTTGAGGAGATTAAAATTTGTATGGTAAATCTTCGAGATTTCAAGGAGATTTGTGACAAATCTAGCTAAATCTCGGTTTAGTGCCCGGTGGAAACGTAGTATTACAAGCGAAAACACTCTAGTAAAGATATAAATCTTCGGTAGCCATATTGGTTGCTGACAAAACAAAATCATAAGCTGTGTTCAACCAGCTTCACAGGATGACTCTAAACAGAAAAGTGCAGCTTTTTTGAGTTCATTGAGAAAATGTCTGCAATAACCTAGACTAATTAGCGTCAATTGATGTGAACTATTTTTTTGCTCTAGTTTTTCGGTTAGTGCATGTTGGTGAAAACTGTCAAAATCAGGTAATGTCGTTATAAAATTGTATTTTGTCAACCAATAGTTTAATTTTTGTTCGCGTTTTGTTCTTTTTTTATTGGTCTTTTAATATTTTAAAATAAATTAAGGCTTACTTTGAGTGAAAAGGGATTTCTGGTTATTCTGTACTCCTCAAACCTTTAATAAAAAAAACTCAATAATAATTCCTAAATTGTGTTTTTAGTTATTCGTTTAATTTTATCTGCGCCGCATTTAATTTTAGTTCTTCTTTATAATATCTTCTGAAGTATGACATTTTTTCTTGAACCTGTTCTGACAGTTGTCATTTTTCTGGTTGAACAAATCTTTTGATATCAACTATTTCGGTTTTGGAACATAGCCAAAGAAGTAGCTGTCATATTTTTCTTATATTTGCTTACAATGCGATGTAAATGTAATAAACAAGCGACTTTTCTCTTAAATTATTAACTTAATAATTAAAAAATATAAATTCAAACTAACTTATCAGAAAGTCTCACAATTATAATCTAAATAACCTAAGAAGTAAGTAAAAAGTGTATTCCGAATGGCTTTAATAAAAACAAACCTCAGCGGAAAACCCATTCGAGATGAAAGATTGCAATTTCCCAATATTGGGAAACCCCAAGCACTTGGCTGCTTCAGTCTGGATACAAATCGAGATTACCAGAATACAGCAGAAAATTTTCAGTACTTCCGAATGCCCAATAGATTTCCATTAAATCTAAATACTGGATACGGTCATGCAAAATCGAAGCCTCAAGACCGTGAAGATAAAGAACGATTATATCCTGTTTTGCATTTTATTTTAAATCATAATCTGGTCAAGCGAAATAATGGCTCAACAACCAATGCGAAAGCTGTTGAAGGATTCGATTTTATTGCTTTTCGAGGTTTGCTTCGTGTTATTATGGGTACACCCTACGAAGATCGGGAAGACTGGTGCATCCAAGCCACCAGATTTAAAGGCAACATCTATCTGTGTGAGAAGGAAACCGATCAGAAGCGAACACAACGCTTGAACATGGATGAATACCAGAAAAGATGCTGTGCATATGGATTGAAATTTGAACAATATTGCCTTTCAGCAAGTCCCTACGAAGAACCAATTACAAATGTTCCCGTTGACGAATGCGAGGAATTTCATTGTGTTTTCAAAACACAATTCCCTGGTATGACATTGCTCTATGGCGCTGAAATGGACGGGGCTTTGAGTGTTAATCTTGTGACAAATATTGAAAATAAAGATGTTTTGAATTCTCTAAGGTTTATGGAACTTAAATGTTCACTTCGGCCGACAAATGATCGACACTATATAAATTTTAACAAATTTAAGTCGAGGAATTGGTGGTGTCAGTGTTTTCTGGCAGGAATTCGGGATATTCTTATTGGCTACAGAAATGATAGTGGCTTCATTGACGAAATCGTACCGATGGACGTTGAAAGTTTGCCACAATTAGGAGCGGTAAGTTTTTGTGTTTGTGTTGATTTGTATTTCATATATTCATGTTTCTCCGCAGAGCTTTTGGAATCCAATACAATGTGCTAACTTCCTCGTTAGGTTCTTGAAAATGGTCAAACAAGAAATGACAAATGTAGACTGTCCTCACACAGTCTACGAGTTTTACTTTAACCCACAAACCAGGAATATTAGTTATCGATTTTACGTTGGAAAAACCCCAAAGACTTTTCTACCGGATTGGTATGTGACGGCGTTGTTAAACTAATTATACCGAGTCCAACAATATAAGGTGCAATAATTTTCTTTTTCTTAATTAGTATATTTTTGTTTGAAAATATTGTTTGTATTTTATTTAAAAAATATCTTATTTGTATTCTTAAATCTTTATTAAACATCAAAATGAACCCGTTAAACATTGTTCTAAAGTGTGATCCGTAACATTTAATTATCGTTCAAAAACCCGACGCCTTCCAGTTGCCATAAAATGTATTACATACAACGGACTTTGGGGCTGGTTCCTCTTCACTCATACGAGCTAAGTGTCCGGAACACGGGAATGCAGCAAGCTTAATTTTTGTAACTATATTTGCTTCGAGGCCAGATCAGAAAGAGAGAAAAATTGCTTGCATTGTTTCAAAAACCCAAACATCTTGCGTTATTTTTGGCGACATCCCATATGTGAACGTTCCACATACCGAGAATATAAAAAGAAGAGGTGTGTGAGGCTGAAAAAGAATATGAAAAGCTAAGACTATTATCAACACCCAAACAATTAACTGTATTAGTATTTGCAGACAGGAGATCATTAATAGAAATAAGAAACAGTGTTGGAGACAAAACAGTCCCTTGGGGCAAATCAGCATTTATTTTATGGTTTTCAAACTTGGATCCATCCAATACTACTTTAATTGAACGTTCCGAAAGGCAATTTCTAATCCAACAAATTAGGGATTCATCTAACCCGAAGGCACTCGCTTTCGATAAGTGGGCCAGATGCCAAACCCTATCAAAGACTTTCAAAACATCAAGCGAAATAATCATACATTACTTATGATTAGAAACGCATTTGTTTATTTATGTAGGAGGCATTGCATTTCACAAATAACTGGGCGACAAAACTCGAAACAAGCCTTTGATTTTTGCTATCACATGAGGTTTTTAAAATATACACCTTTGAAAATGCTAAAGACAACCGAAAATGGGATTTTTAAGGCTAATTAAAACATAACGTATCCATTAACAATAAGTTGTATGATGATTTTTTAAAGTACAAATCCTTATCTTCAAAGTACAGCTTAAATCACTATAATGTCTCACTTAATTTTCGTAATTTTTTATTAGTTAAAAGATGACTTATAGGGTCTTTATTTGACTCTATCTAAAATAAAAAAAAAACTTGAAATGCTTTTATGCCGTTTTGCGTCTTTCTGTTAAGAACCGTTTTAGCATAAAAGCTTCAGAATAAAAGGTAGAGACAGGTAAAGACTTACAAGCAAATGAGGATTTTTTTGTTTAAATTAATAAGATAGGTACTGAGCATTTTTAAACCGAATATTAAAGTAAGTGGTTGATTTAGAGTAGTAGAGTTGCGTGATGGTTACTGCGTAGGACTGCTCGTTGTGGTTCATTCTCTCCCGAAAGAGGGAAATGACAACTAAAACCCGTCAAATCTTTTGTCGATAAGTCTGCTTGTGAGCATCAGCAATGTTTTTGAGAAGATCAGCAACAGGGCTCTGACTAAGTGGGATGCGGACAACAAAATCATTCTCGATAAACTGTTCCGGTTCAAGGCGGATCATGACACAATTCATGCTGCGTCTAAACTTGTTTCTGTTATCCAATGGAATAAGAAAAAAAACAATGTACAGGTGCTGCTCTGGTCGATTTGGAAAAGGCTTTTGACACCGTCTTGTAAGATTGTCTTTCTCTTAAACTGAACAGGCTAGGCATAAGCAAACCATTGTTGTATATACTTTATGATATGCTTAAAGGTAAATAGTTTGTTGTTAAAAGTGGTAATGTAATTTCTACCAAAACATTCCAAATTAAAAATGGTCTTCAACAGGGGGCGGTGAACTTGCTTAATCTCTTCAGCATTTACACCAGCGATCTGATAGGTAGTTTAACCAAGGCAATTGCGTTCACCCGCCAACGATTTAATTGCGTAGAGAAAGGCCCAGAAATTGAGGTTATTAGAATTCTCTTGCAGAGTGATTTCGACAAGATTTAGCGATATTGCGTCGATTGGAAATTGAATATAAACGTCCAGAAGTCGGAGACAATTTTGTTTCGGATTCCTTTGGATAGGGCCATAAACGTGCAAGAATTGGAAATGGACATCATGAAGAAATGGTCATCCGCTAATCTACCACATCAGACAAAGAACCGTAAATAGGCAACTCCTTTACAATTGGGACATCATGGCACAAGACGGAGCAGTAGGGCTGTGTCCCAACGGGACCGAATTGATAGGATGAACCAGGAAAACCAGTTTTGGTGGCTTCAATCGGCACTTGATAGTGGCCAGTCGGGATGGGGTTTTAAGACTTGGCCAGCTTACATACCTGTTTTATAGTTTTAGCATTAAGTTTTAAGTAGATTAGGCATGGTGGAACAAAAAATAGAAATATACACAACACACACAAAAAAACATGGAAAACTAAATTTAAAAAAAAAAATGTTCAGATTTGCTCTTGCGGTTGTTCTAGTTTAAAATAGTTTTAAGACAGTTGCAGTTTAAGTAAGCTTTAAATTTTATTTTAAGGACCTAATTTTTAGAAGTATTTAAGTATGTATATTGAAAAAAAAAGATATTGAAATTATTTTCTTTTAAATTTTTTAATAAAATAAAAGAAAATGAAATTGAAATAAAGTTAAATAGATCTTAAGGTCGAAAGGCTTTAGTATTAAGTATTATAGTTTAATTCAGAGTGTCCTTATGGGGCCATTAACTTAGTTGTAAGCCTAGTTTTATAATTTTTTGTCTAGCTTTAATATAGTTTTAAGAATAAATTTATAAATATGAATAAAAAAAAAGAGGCTGGGATGCGACCCATCCCGTCTGTCGATTTGTCTTGCTTAAAAGTTCAATTTTTACCAAATTTGCGTACTATTTTTTGTAGATTTTATTTTTTTTATGAAAAAACGGACTGTTGGATTTTTCTAAAAAAAATTACTGAATATCGAAAACAATATTTTCTGTGAAATAAAATAAGTTTAAAGCCAATATTTTTAATTTTTGAAAAATTATTTGAGTCAAAAATAAATTATTACCAAGTTTTAGTATTGTTTTTTTTTTTAGGTTTTTATTTTTTGTTAAAAAAAACTGTCAAATCGATTTTCCTCAAAATTTTATCGAATGTTGAAAACAATATTTCTTATAAGATAAAATTAGTTTGAAGCCAATGTCTCAAATTTTTGAAAAGATATTTACGTCGAAAACAATTTTTACCAACTTTTATACATTTTTTTTAGTTTTTATTTTTTGTAAAAAAAACTGTCAATTCGATTTTTCTCAAAATTTTACTTAATGTTGACAAAAATATTTTTTGAAAGATAAAAGTAGTTTAAAGCCAATATGTCAAAGTTTTGAAAAGATATTTGAGTCGAAAATCAATTTTTACCAACTTTTATTAATTTTTTTTTTGGTTTTTATTTTTTGTAAAAAAAAGTCAATGCGATTTTTTTCAACATTTTTCACAATGTTAAAAACAATATTTCTTATAAGATAAAATAAGTTTGAAGCCTTAATCTCAAGTTTTTGAAAAGATATTTGAATCGAAATTCAATTTTTACCAACTTTGAGTAATGTTTTTGTTTAGGTTTTTATTTTTTATAAAAAAAACTGTCAATTCGATTTTTCTCAAAATTTTATCAAATATCAAAAACATTATTCTTCGTTGCACAAAATTGTTTTAGAGATAAAATCATATTTTAGTCGTAAAATTTTCGAGATGTCAATTTTTTTTAGTTTTTTTGATTTATAAAAAAACCGTTAGTTGGATTTTTTTCCAAAAATATACTTGTTTTGTATCACGTTACAATATATAATATAACATTTAATTCAAGTCTCTAGCGTCATTGGTTCATGAGATATTTAGGGTTAACCAAAATTGTCACCTTTTTTTTAAACTGCTATGGTAAAAAAACCACCCACGCAATTTTCTTGAGAGCCCTTTCTGCATCTTTCTGCCTCATTATCTGTATAACAAAATTTATTTAAAGTCGATATCTCTTCTAATTCTTGAGCTATGGACGACGAAAAAAACGTCGCGAACGTACGGACGTACGGACATACGGACGTACGAACATACATACGTACACACGCACGCGCAGACATCTTTCTAAAAATCTTTTATTTCGACTCTAGGGACCTTGAAACGTCGAGAAATGCCAAAATTTTCAATTTGACAAATCGGACCCATTACAATAACTTCCTATGGGAAGTTAAAAAGTGCTTACGACTATTATGGTAGAGGTCTTGGGTTCAATCCCTGCCTGTGCCCCCTTAAGTTTTTCCCACGGGTATTGCCTCTTGCGAGGAATTGCCAAATCCTCCAAGAGTAATTCTCGTTATAAAAAGTGCTTTCTCAAATTAGCATGACAGTCCAACGCACTAACCATCACGCTACGGGTACTACTATTATTTATTTACTTTTAATTATTAGGTAATAACCTTATGCACCCCTTTCTGATTTAGTTACTCACGCTGAAAAAATAATATTGAAAATATGTATGTATTGTTTTCCATGAAATTCTTTTCTTTTATTATCTATAAAAATCTCATAAGGTTTTCGACTAAAAATGTAGGCAGTAGATAAGAATACATAATTTGAGTACAAACGTTGTCTATTATAATATTTATATAACAAACTAAATAATGAAAAAAAATTCAAAACTAAATCACTTAATATCAAAAAAATTGCTTCTTTTATATAATGTATATGTTATATATAATAGGTAAACAATTACATTTTAATCTCCGCTTACAGACAACAAACTTTGTTTGTCTGATTTCAGAATTCGGCAGTGATGAATTGGCTTTTTATTTGTATATTATATTTACACTTAACAACACTTTAATTTTTAACATTCAAAACGCATTTAAACCGAAATGATACAAAATCAATTTAAAAAAAACACAATTTTTAAAATACTTAATAGTTATCAGAATATCAAACAAAATATCAAAATGTTTTTTTCTTTTTGTATCCATCAACATTCTCTTCCTACAACCTATTATTCGCAATATTGTTGTTTGTTCCCCATGAGACTTGTGGGTTTCGTGTCGTTAATCTCACTGAGTTTCCATCTTCTTCATCTAAGACGTGTTCGTAGCCCTGGTTAATAGCTCCTCCACCATTGGATCCGTAGATTTGCTACGATTAAATTGTTTTAAATATTAGATTGTACATTTATTATAGTTTTAATATGAAGTATTACCTCTGTAAGGCCACCATTTGTATTAAAAACATCCTTTATGCTTATTCCAGCATTGGACGAACGACCGCTACGAATTGGGGCTCCAACATTGTTTAACTAGAAATGTTTAAGTAGATGGTAAGTATGTGACTTCTTACAATAATTAAACAAAATTTAATTCACCGAGGTATTAGTTGTAGTGATGCCATATTCATTTTTGGCGCCCAATGTTTGCATAGCCGACTTTCGCCTCTCAGCCATCACGGAATTCTTTCGGACTTCCAAGGCTCTAATAGTTTCCCTACGCATTGTCATTCTCCGGGTCAATATTGGTGTTGCTTAAAATAAACAAATATAAGTTGAATGTTTGAAATCCTTTTTTTTTTCTAAAATATCATCATACCTGGATTGTTCTCATCTGCGGTTAATTTCAAGAACCTCTTTTTAAACGCTACATCCAACGTTCCAATTTGTCTTCGGGGTTGTCGAGCTTTTTCAAGATTTTGAATTGTACGTCTCCTTGCTATGCGATCGGGACCACTACCGGAGTCATTGTCGTAGTCCCCTCCATCTATACCTTGGAGCCGTTGAAGATTCTTTACTATTTCCACAGCATGCTGGATTAAATTAATTGAGAAGAAATTAAAAATTGATTGAATCATATTATGTACAAGACGAATTTACCTTATCTATAAGAGCATCCTGTGATAAATCTTCTGATTTTTTCTTGCACCAGTTTAGTTCTGTAGAGGCTAAGATATGCGATATAGTTCCGAAACGATGGAACAACATAGCTGAGAATTGGATCACCAAAATCAAAGCAAAGAAGAACACGAATACAAGACCAATAGGTTCTAATTGTAAGTATTCTTTTGAAATATGAACCTGATTTAAAAAAAAAGTATGAAGATAGAATTAGGATAAGAAGTTTCATGGTTAAGTTTTTCAAATTAGTGAAAGTTAGTTACGTTCTTGAAATAATAATAAAATTGATTAAAATTAGTTTGGAAATTAATGCAAACAAAAAGAGAAGGTTGATGTATACGAGTATTTTATTAACAAATAAAAACACAATATTTGGAAGAAGAATATATTTATGTGCAATGTGTGTGATTGGAAAAAGGGTGTGTTAGAAGACCAACACAAAATATACCAATAGGATTTTTAATTCACATAACAAAAAGTATGTATATGACATGAGTTTGGAGGATATAATTAAATTTTATGAGAATAATGTTTTGTGCTTGCCTCAAGCATTTTATTTTTCTGATCAAAATAACTTAATTACCAATTTTAACTTTTTTTCATTTGCACCATTTCCAAGTCGCATTTGGATAATAAATTGTTGGTGCATTTTCTTGTGACTGTGACATTATATTTGAATTTAATTATGCTTCTTTTCACTTTTTAATCGACGATGAGAACAGAGATGATTTAATTGCTAAAATAAAACTACTTTAATGCTTTTAGTTATTAGATTTAAATATACCAAAGTGCTTTTCGAGATACACTGCCAACCACTAGGATGAGGCCAGACATTTTGGAATAGATTTTCGCTTTTATAGCTGGTGGAAGTGTTATACCATTGTTGTACTATTACAAATTCTTAAAATTAAATGGAAAATTAGAAACGAGCGTTGGAATTTCCCAATATAAAACAATAAACTATTTAAAAAGGGTATACAAAAATGCTCCACTAGGATGCGGGCAATGCGATATTTTATTTTATATAGAATACTAAAAGAGTGTTAAAAACAAGTGTTTTAAAATAATTTGAAACACACATGGGCTCTGGAAAGACTTTAATAGCTACAGAAAGAGCAAAAATAAATGTTCTGAAGGATTTACAACTCTCAGGGCATGAAATAGCAAAGAGGCTTATCAGAAGCAAGAAAATTGAAAGAAATCATATTGCTGATCCACAAAAATATGTGAAAAATCAAAATGGATACAAAGCAGAAACAAGAACATGATAAGAAACGCGGTTAATTCTACGGCCTGTCTCAAATTCCACTCTACCAGCGCCTAAAATAAGGGCTAAAAGCTGAGTATCAGCCAGAATAATAACGGTTCAAAGGATAATACAAAATATTGATACTTCCCAGAGAAGAAAACTAAAAAATAAACAAGTTTTAAGGCAAGTACACAAGGAGCATCGGATGAATTTTGCAAGAGAGCAAGTTAATTGGAGCAGTGAATGAAAACGAGTTGTCTTTTCGGGTGAAATAAAAGTTTAACCTTGACGGCCTGTTGGTTAAAACTTATATTTCCATCATCTGAGAAAGAATGAGCTTATTATGGAAAGAAATCATAGGTGTACATCAGGTGCAATGGTGTGGCGAGCTATAACCTGCTATGGCACAATGGACTTTTAGTTTTTGTCAACAATAATGGACTTGAACAATTATTAATGTTTTCTGGAACTGTCATTTCCAAAACTGGAAAGCATTTTGTGACTTCTGCCTTAGATTTTCCAAAAAGACAATGCCCCCATCACACTTCCAAGGTTGTTAGAAGTTGAATTCAATCAGAAGACGTGGAACTTTGCCATGGCCCATAACATAATTGAAAACGTTTGGTCATGGCTTTTTCATAAAGATTATGAAGTTGACAGAAAATTTCAAGATAAGGACACCTTAATTAAAGCTTTTCGTGATTCCTGGGTCCAAATTTCCCGTGATTATTAAAAAAATTTAATGTTTCCATTCCAGACTGCTTATAGAGGTTATATCTGAAAATGGCGGACATAGTCATTACAAATGTAAACAAAAATTATGAAGAAATGTTGTTAAACCAAAAAATGTAAA
This sequence comes from Eupeodes latifasciatus, assembly GCA_920104205.1. Lineage (NCBI taxonomy): Eukaryota > Metazoa > Arthropoda > Insecta > Diptera > Syrphidae > Eupeodes > Eupeodes latifasciatus. Next base: position 170,421,510 of record OV049924.1, on the reverse strand, counting down.
TATTTAATTCATCCTAGTGACGCACTTTTGTATACCCTTTTTGAGTAGTTTATTTTTTTGATCTTGGGGAATTCCAACGCTCGTTTCCAATTCCCTTTAATTTTATAAATTTGTAATGGTGAAATAAGTACCTATTTAAAGGTAGTTAAAGTTTCCGGGTACAACACTTCAACCAGCTGTAAAAAGCGAAAATCGGTTCTAAAATATGTTGCCTCATCCTAGTGGTTGGCAGTGTATATACAGAGTGACTAAGAAATACAGAAGTAAATAGATTTGAAGCATTAAAACATTGGTGCAGAAAGTAGTTGCGAATTGTGATAGCTAAGTAATTTTGTTTTCTTTGTTCACAACTAAAATCTATTTAAAAAAATTAAAATTAAAATACATATTACTTAAAGAATAAAAAAATCTTAATAAAAATATAAAATGAGAACAATCAAGGATTTTTACTGCAAAATAATTATGCTTTTATATTTTTGTATATTTATATAAGTTTTAACTTATTAGAGAATAATTTTACCAAAATCTTTTATATCGGGTGATTTTTTTGAGGTTAGGATTTTCATGCATTAGTATTTGACAGATCATGCGGGATTTCAGACATGGTGTCAAAGAGAAAGATGCTCAGTATGCTTTGACATTTCATCATGAATAGACTTACTAACGAGCAACGCTTGCAAATCATTGAATTTTATTACCAAAATCAGTGTTCGGTTCGAAATGTGTTTCGCGCTTTACGCAAATTTTATGCGTTTTTTTTTTTTTAAAGTTCTCAAGCTCTTAAAAAATCACCCATTATGTATTTATTGTCCTCCATTGAAAAGAGGACATTGTTTAATATAATGGGTGATTTTTTAAGAGCTTGAGAACTTTTTAAAAAAAAAAAACGCATAAAATTTGCGTAAAGCGCGAAACACATTTCGAACCGAACACTGATTTTGGTAATAAAATTCAATGATTTGCAAGCGTTGCTCGTTAATAAATCTATTCATGATGAAATGTCAAAGCATACTGAGCATCTTTCTCTTTGACACCATGTCTGAAATCCCGCGTGATCTGTCAAATACTAATGCATGAAAATCCTAACCTCAAAAAAAATCACCCGATAATTTCTTAAGCACATCACTCACTGGTAACTGAATCCAAATTCTCATTTATTCATTGCTTACTAATGTATAAATATTTAGAAAAATAAGTTAACCATTTAATATCAAATGGATGTCTTGAGGAACAAGGTCTTGAAGTTTTGTAACAGAATTTATGGCGAAACAGATTTTTAAAACGACATTTATTTTAAAATGAAGTGTTTTCAGAAAAGGAGTTATTTGTTTGCATTTCAATGCAGAAAAGATTCATTGTCGTATTTGTAACAACAGTTGGTTAACGACCTTTTATTCAGTTGTTAAATCAATGTAGAATTACTGTGTGGAATTAATAAAGTTTATTGAACGAATTATATTCTTTTGAACATTTCTCTTTTGTAGCAGTAACATTTTTTTGCATAGTAGAATTCTAAAATAAAAACAAGGCACTTAAGTAACATAAAATCAATTGAATACATGCAACGTGCAGGTTAAATAAAAACGAGTAAGGTACATTAAAACATGCAAAGTACATTAATACAAGGCTGTACAAAAAATGTCAATTTTGACGATTTATTGAAACAAATTCTAGCGATTGATGTCTTTTTGACGATTACTTCAACTTTACAATCATTTAAAATTAGAAATTACAAAGGAAGATGGGATGTGTTGAATTTTTCACCGAGCAATGACTTTTGCATCACCTTGTATTAGTTAATTTAATAAAATCTTAGCCTATAAATATTAATTTAGTTAAACAATCATGTAAGAAAATAAGGATCCAATATTAATAAAAAAGGAAAACGAATAATAAAAATATGATAATGATGATGAAATGCAGTTTATTAGCAACACAGTTCCACGTAGGTAATTATTATATGGAAATTGGATATTTTGGTGGTTCTAGTGGTGTTTTTTTTTTGGGAAAGGCTTCACCTAAAAAAGTATAGGAAAGGGTAACCATTTTTTGGAACCCTTGCACCACATTAACAGGGTATAGCATAGTTTAAAAAACAACAAACATAAAAATGTAAACAATAGTTATTTGCAAGAGATACATTTGTGGACGAGGGAAAAATGGGTGATAAAACATAAAAAAGGAAACAAAACAAAAATAAAAAAATAAACAAAAAAGTATTTGTTAAGAAACATTATTTGGAAAATAAAGGTTTTGTTTTTGTTTTTTTATCAAATATGAACCTCAGCTGTTTCTTCGATATAGGTAATGTTCGTTTTGACGCCAAACGGCCATTCGATGTGTAATTTATCTTTGTTGAGTTGCAACAAGAAAACGATCAAGACGAATAATGCGTTGAACATGAAGAAGGCAAATACCGACTTGTTCCGCAGCTCAATCAAATCGTTTGCGATCCTTGCCTTTTTTTGGTTGTTTGTTATAAAAATTCCCATTTGTCCGCAAAGTTTTTGAATTTATTTTTTAAGTTTTGGTTTGAACACATCACATTACAGCACAAAATAGTATTTTTGGTGTAATTTTATTTGATTTGTATAATTGTTTTTTTTTTTTGGTTTTTAAATTGCATTTTGAAAAAATAAATAAAAGCAAAAAAGAGAAAAAAAAAGAAAAAAAATATGTGTTAGTATTGTTGGAATTTTGGGATTTTCAGAGATGGCGGCAATATTGTCTTCTTCTGTGCTTCTATGCTTTGCTTAATATGTACTTGAAGATATTGTCGATATCAATGCAATCCCATTTAAATTTACCTCTTGCGTCGATTCGTCATAAGTAATATTAGTTCGAACACCAAAAGGCCATTTAACATGAATATTATCCTTGTTCAGTTGCAGCAAAAATACAATTAATACAAAGAGAGCATTTATCATGAAAAACGCAAACACTGAAGAGTTACGTAGTTCTTTGAGATCAGCAGCAATTCTTGCCTGGAAAATTTTAGATTGAAAGAGTTAAGATTATTTATAGTGTTTTCTTCGGCATTTAGTTGAACTGAAACTCTAGATTATCGATTTAAAATTGTACTCAACAATTATTGTTTGTGCCTTGTTCTTTTCGAAAATTGTATTTTTCTTAAATGTTTTAAGTTAAAACTTGTATAATGTTGCATTTACTATCAGTTAGATACGAACGACAACGTTTTTTGAGGTATTATTTGCTCTAATCTCATTTAATCCTGATGTTACAAAATAGTGAATTTGAATTAAAAATAAGGGGACGAATTAATAAGTGAGCAACTTAACTGTTGAAGTGAATTAAAAATAATGCGACAAATTAATAAGTTAAAAAAAATGTCAATTCCTTGAAAAATTGGCAGAGCTCTGATAAAGCTGAAGTAAAGCAACACAAATTTGTCACTTAGGCATAAATATTAAGAGTTCCATTTAGTTCAACACCGTTTAAAAAAAACTATACTATTCTCAATTGTGTGCTACTACTGAACAAATCTCTCCAATCATCAGTCTAGAAAGAAAAAAAGAAACACAAAACTTCTTTAAAAACTATCCCTCAATTCTTAAAGTACCTGTTCGACTGGATCATTATCGATAGGGTACAAATACTGATCGATCATGTCCTTCCAAAATTGTAATTCAGCACTTGACAAAAAGTCAACTTCCCCTTTTCTTAATTCGGGATCTTCAATCCAGAAGGGATTTGTTAAGAAATCACGTTCTTGATGAGGCTCTGTTGAACTTTCTGATTCTGAATGTTCCGATTCGTCACCGGATTTTTCAGCAACTGATGATAGAAGATGATGATCCTTCGAGCTTGACGAAGTTGTACGCCGACGATGTTGAGCATGTGGATCGATAGTATGTTCCAGATTTTCTATTTTCTTATTGATAGTATCTAGAGAATCTGCGATATGCTTAAACTGAGCTTGTTCATCAGTGGTTTTTCCATGAGTACATAGAATACAACGGAATAAACCAGCTAGAGAGATCTCCATGGAACCTTCCTCATCGTTATTATCTCCAATTCCACCCTGAAGGAAACCGAGCATACTGCTCTTTTGTTTTACCCTCTTTGATGCCTCTTCCGCTGCCTTCTTGTCTGCCTCCATTTCTTTCTTAGTCTTCTTTGCCACAACTTCACGCGTTCCCCATGAGACAACATTCAAGTTGATGACCGAATACAAGATAAGAAGAAGGTACATAGATGGAATGGACAAGAGATAAATGAGTCCAGCTGCTATACACCAAAACTCTTGCGGGTGTAAACACGCCGCTATGAAAAACGACCCCGTCATGGATATCAAGAAAATTGCCGAAGGACTTCCAATACCATCCTCGCCCAACTGTAAAGCTGTACCGACTATCACAGCCATCATAATGAGGGCATATGCAGTGGATAAGACCTGAGCCACAAATAGCTGAACATTTGCTTTGCACGTAAAACATATAAACATAAAGGCGAGGATCGGAACAATATTATAATGAAACGATGTCCAGTTGTCAATTCTAAAAGCTGCAACAAAAGCCCCCACCAACATAAGAAAGATCGTTCCAGGTCCCAGAATCGTACCTCCCATCAAAAGCATCTGATAAAATATATACAACAGCGAAATATTCTCATTGATCTTGATAGTCCGTTTGTAGTCGCCAAGCAGATCCATAATGTTGGCAAGTGTTGAGGGTACCCAACGACGACGTTGATTGTAAAACTCGTTAAAACCTTCTGGACAATGGGTATATGCATCGGAAGCAGCTGAGTACTCGACACGGTATCCTCTCTGCAATAGCAACGTACACAACCAACGATCTTCACCCTGATCGTATTGTACATAATGCCGAGCTTCATCCGAACGGGTGGTGTATTTTTTCATCACATTATCATCCATGAGACCTTTGCCGCGGAAAAGAGAGAAGCACCCCGGACTACAAAGTACACAACCGATCATATGTTCTGTGGCTTTTTGCAACCAATGGCCGATAGCGTATTCGAACATTTGATACCACACCATAGGACCCGATCCGATTGGATGAATACGACCACAAGCTGCGCCTAGGTTCTTATTCTTTTTCATCAAATCAATAAGCAGAGTGACAGCACTCGGTTGGAAATCAATATCTCCATCTAGGGTAAGCAGGTAGGTATTTTCAGCAACGACATCCTTACGATCGACAGATATTGGCAATTCCATGAGTCTATGACCCAACAAATAGTACATGTACATGACCTGGGACCAACGTTTACGATGACGAATTCGATCTTTGTCCTTTAAGTGCGCAATCATTTTTGTTTTACCTGGTAGTGTCCAAACCAAACGTCCTCCGTAAGGTGTTGGGTATTTCTTAGGTGGCCGTAGACGAATTGTTGTTTGATGAATGTCGGATGCAGCTTCATCGATAGTTGTCACTAAGAGTTTCACAAAGCGATTAACTTGGATATCATCGTCACTGTGATCCGAAATTTCAAAAGCGTCATCGAAGAAAATATGAGCTGTAATGCAGATGTGAAAGATATGATTGAACAATGTAATAATATTTTAAATTAAACTCACTCTCAAACTCATAATAATCCGGATCCACAATGCGCAAGTACTTCTGTGCAACACGCCTTGCACACTGGTCCTCGTCCATTCGTATGATACTTTTCAAGAACTCCATCATCTCATCTTTGGTCTCATGCCACATAGTAGCGCACGCATAGATTCTTGTAATATGATCTGAGCTCTTTATACTAGGCTTTTGAATGGCAGAGCCATCTGTGTGAACAGATATTGTTTCATAATACTCATCACCTTTCTCTTTTTCAATTTGTTCTAGATCCTGAAAAGAAAAAAACCCCAGCTTCTTAAAATGGTAAATTATAATTATTTAAGTTACTAACCTCAGTTTTAACATCAGCTTGATCATCTCGACGTCTATTCATTGCCATAGATTGATCAATCAACAAAGCCGAATACATAGGTGAGACAAATAATTTTTCGGTAGTGGCTAAACGTTCACATTTTGGTGTCCAAATGTGCAATGAGATCCAAGTTTGACTTAGCAACCACAAAATCCAAGCCCAAGCCATTTGCTTTGTTATAAAGTCATTCAGTCTAAAGTTTTGAGGGCTCTCGAAAAACAAGTAATCCGGAATGGTGCCGTGGAAGAAGCATGCATCATCGGTTCTTATTCCACAAGCTGCGATCAATACAGACACCGCAATAGGAACGGTCATGCTCACAGGAAAGGCATAACTGAAGCCTTGAATAAGAATCTTACAGGCAAACTTTCCGAATATGTAGCAGAAGTAGGCGCCGAAGACTTGAAGCAAAAGTACATAGATAGCTGTGTAATATTCTGCATCAATATCTATACTGTCAATCTGAGAAGCTTCCAAAAAGTCTGGTAGACTGCTAGTCAATGATGTGGCTAGTTCGTCTACAGCGATTTTATGTGGTCCAAATGCGTCACCAATCATTGAAAACATGTTGGCGGGATCATCTCCACGTAGCCAGTATATTAGTAGGGCCGAACATATAAACAAAGAAATCTTCCAAATAGAAATGAACATGTGACTGAAGTAGCGAGTATATTTAAGTTCTTCCTTCACACGACCCATAGACCGAACAAAACCAATCGGGGATTGTGTTGAGACGAAATTCTCCCACCAACCGCATGAAATCATGAAACATGACAGAGGGATGGCCCACAAAACGAGTCGATTTTCCAGCAAAGGCCAAACAACAAAACCTGTAACTTGTGCAGCAATGGCTGCAATATCAACTAGTGCCTTAACTGCACATTTTCCTTCTTTAGAAGATCTAGATAGAAGACCCAAAATTCCCGGAACTAATACAAGGCAATTGGTAAGCATTGCTCCCTGAATGGCATCGATTTCGGGCAAAACGATAAACATTAACAGCGCCGTACCGAAGGAACTTAAACTTTCCATCAGCAATTGGAACAAAAAATAGCCCTTCTTCGGTACTTTGAAGGTTTTGAAGAAACAAATACGAGCTGCTCGAATAAGAGCACCAACCTCGGGTACTGCAAATGCAATTATGATTGCCCAAATCCATGCTATCCGCTCTTCTTCGGGTAATTTAACTGCAAAGGTCTTATCACGACCCTAAAGTAGAAAAATATTCATAATTTAGTTTGTATCAACGAACTTTGTTTTTAAAATGAAAAATATTCGCGTAGAAATACTTACAAGGTCCTTATTGCAATATAATATTTTCTTATCTCTACGTATTTGTGATGTCATAAATAATACACAGCCCTTAGCTAGAACTCCTCCCGTCAGTACGATTATAAATGTTACTAAATATGCAAATACTTTTAATATTTTAACAGTTATTTCTAAACAAGCTTGATTAGCCATAGATCCACTGTCCACCTTTAGAGGTGGATCTCGAAAAACATCCCATCCTTTTGTTTCTTGAATTGTACGTTGGCTGTGAACAAAAAGAGAAACATAATTATTTGAAATCTAAAAACAACAACAGTGTGATTAGTTAAGAAGTGATAACTACAAGATAAACCACTTTTTTCATTCAATATTTCCTAAAAACTATGGAATTCGGCGTTCGAATTCGAAAGTTTTGATATTAATGTATGAAATTTCGCTGACAGAATCAAAAACTGCTTAGATGTTGTGATTAGAAAATGATGCTGGTCAACAAAATTACGTTTTTTTGTTGTCTGTCCCATAAACAAAACCATACTTTTTCAAATTCTCAACTGAATATTGAAGAAAAGGATTATGAATTGGAAAACCACTACGGATTTTATTGAAATAGCTTCCAAAAGCGTTATACATATACATATGTAATGCGTGTTTTTTCGAATATTAAAAAAGTAATGTCTCATTAATTTCGAAATCGGATTTGAATTTAAGCCATCAAAAGTGCCATTTTACTGCCAGGAGGAAAACCATAGCGCCCAGTGTAACTTGTAATGAAGAATTATATGTTTGCTACCAAAGATTTATCCAAGTTTCACTGAATTTTTCAATTTTATTTGTTCACCGTTGAATTAAATCAATACTCTAACCATACTTTGAGTTTTCGGCCTTTGACCACAACTATTATTCTAGTCTTTGAAAATGTTTTTAGAATAGAATTACCTTGTTCTAATGCATATCTAATGCTTGTATGCTAGAAATATTGAAGCACCAGTCAGACTAAGATTAAGAAGTATTAACTGAATTTTAACCATGTTTCAACTATGTATACGTAGTTTATTACTCTTACTTTATTGAATCTAAAACCAAGGTTGAACTCCAGTTAGTATACCAAAATAGAAACAAAGAGTATTTTTAGTTAGTTGAGGACTTATCATTAATCACAATTTCAATTCTATTACTTACCTTCCACCATAAATATCTTGTGTTAAAGGTTGACTCTCATCGTCTGTGAAATTATCATCACTGTCGCCATTCCCTGGCGGAGCCAGAGGGCGATGTCTTATAGCAGACATCTCCCACGGCTAAAAGGAATTCTTGTATTTGTTTAAGGAAACCACTCTGTAAAATAAAAAAAGAAAGTCAAATTAATCAATGTTTAAATAAAAGATTAAAATCAGATTGAAGAACAATCCTTTTCAATTAACACAAATAAACAATACACATACATATATAAAGAGTTAATTTTAAACGAAGGTCCACACACACTATACTACAGTTTATAGTCACCTACTTGCTGATGGTATATTATGTGGCATGCGTAACCGTGAGTTAACTCTACCGTATGCCAACTTGTCCATTGCAGCACCCTTTTTGCAGCATTGTTTCCAGAAACTTGATTGTTTATTATATAAAATAAGCAACATCAACAGGATAGAAGAAAAAACACCATTAACAACAAGAACATTATTACGAGCAAACCAAGTATTACAATTAAAGATAAATGAAGAATAATGTTAATGGCCACACCAACCAGCATCATCAGCCTCGACATCTTAGTTCCAGAAAATAAATTGTTTCATCTACACGGAGGAGGAGGGAGTTATTGTACCTTAACTTATATGCTACAAAGTGTTTGCTGAGGCCATTGGCCAGGGACAAAAGTTGAACGAGAATTCAGTTTTAAGCATTCCTTTTCAAGGCCATATGATGTAGCCTCAGTTTTGAAAAAAGAAGGATAACTGAATATGTATTATTAATATGTATGTATGTATATTAATTAAATTAATTATAATGAAATAATACCAACTTTTAAAAATTAGCATTATTTTACAAAAGTAAAATGAGGTTTTTTCTCAGCAATTTGTCTTATTGCACTTTGGGAAAATGAAAGAAGGCCAAATTATTGTAAGAAACAAGACCAACTTATTTTTTTACGGTAACTATAAAAATTTGAGGTATGCAATCCCCCTGCTTGGGCACTATATGGGATTTGGGGTAAGTGGCGTGAATGCAAGCCATATTATTGAGAGTGAAGTAAAACCAATTTGCTCATGAAATCGGTCATGTCAAGGACAAATTACAACATGAGGCACGAGTACGATAACTTTGGCGCCAATATATAACAACGGTTTTTGGTAGAGGGGCTTAATACGAGCATTTTTTAGGAAGGGGGGTCTATCTCCCCCCGTTTAGGCGGTAGGGGCAATTTAAAAAAAAATATTATTTAAAATGGAAAAAAATAAGTAAAAAATAACGGTGATACTTACAATTAAGTTTTATACATTTTTTTAAAGCCAACATTCTGTTTTATTAGCCAGTTTTTAATTCAATTCAAAACTATGCGTAGTTTTTGAAAAATTTAATTTTAAACTGAGTAAAATTTGAGTAAAAAAAGTTAAAAAAAAAGGTTTAAAGTGTAATTTTTCAATACTTCAAGATTATCTACCATTGTTTTTATGTCAGAATTTATTGCTCTTATTTTTTTTGATCAAAAACTGAAAACTAGATGATTTTATGTCTTTTAGTTTTTGAGAAAATTGAAAATAACCACAACTACTATTTTAATTTAATTCTTTTTTTTTTGCTTGAGTGGTCTTATTTTGATAGTAACAATGGTAGGTGCGAGTTTAGGTGTATGCAACAGTAAGGTGTGTGCGAGTTTGGGTGTATGCAACAGTGGGATCTGTAAGGGGGGCCATGCTGCCCCCCTGCAACCCCCTGCTTGGGAACACTATAGGATTTGGGGTGGGTGCAAGTTGGAGTGCGTGCAAGGTGGGGAGGGGGCAAGGTTCGGTGGGTGCAAGATGGGGCGCATGCAAAGTTTCTTTTCCATTTAAATAAGCTGGATTCAAGAAAAATTAATTTACCCTAGGTGTATCTTAATCCATATTCGATTATTACTATCAAAATAAGACTACGTTAATACTTAAGCAAGGAAAAAAGTAATTTAATTAAAATATTTTTTTTTTGTAATTTTCAATTTTCTCAAGAACTAGAAGACATAAAGTCATCTAGTTTTCAGTTTTTGATCAAAAACAAATAAGAGCAATGAATTCTAAAAAAAAAAACAGTAGATAATTTTAAAGTTTTGAGAAACTACACTTTAAACCTTTTTTTTTTATTTTTTTTTTGCATAAATTTTTAGTTTAAAACAATTTTTTTCAAAAACTATGCATAGTTTTGACTTGATTTAAAAACAAGCTAATAGATAAAAATGTTCGCTTTAAAAAAAGGTATAATACTTAATTGTAAGTATTACCGTTATTTTTTAATTATTTTTTTTTCCATTTAATGTACATATTTTTTTAAATTGCCCCTACTGCCTAAACGGGGGGAGATAGACCCCCCTCCCATAGTAAAAAATGCTTGTTTTTAACTGTTCTATACAAATCCGTCATTAAACTTTGTCGTCAAAGTTATCGTACTCTCCCCCAACATGATGTACTATCATTTATAGAGTTAAAAGTAAGCCGTATTCTTAAACAAAAATATTATCAAGTAAAACTTATGAAAGCAATATTAGTTTTATTAAAACTTGAATCGATAAAACTTCGTATAAAACGTGGATTGCTCCTTAGCTTATTTTAAATTTTATGGAATTATTTCAACCTTTTATAATTCTAAACTTCCCATAGGAAGTTATTGTAATCGGTCTGATTTGTCGAATTGAAAATAATGACATTTCTCCACGTTTCAAGGTCCCGAGAATCTAAATAAAATATTTTTAGAGAGATGTCTGTGCGAGCGACATACGTTCGTACGTCCGTAAAAATATAAAAAAAAATAACGCTAGCGACTTGAATTAAATTTTAGATTTTATAATGTGACATGATAAAAATTGGAGAAAAATCGAATACAGTTTTTAACAAAAAAAAAAAACTTAAACAAATCATTACTAAAAGTTGGTAAACATTTATTTTCGACTTAAATATGTTTTTAAAAATTAAAGATATTGGCGCAACAATTTAAAGAACCTATTGTTAAAGGCTTAACAATTTAAGAAAGAAATTTAAGTAAGAAATTTGCAAAATATTTAGCAATTCACTAAGGGAGTTCAAAATTTTAAACCTTTGCTATCTTATAAATTGCTAATTGCATTCTAATAAAAAACGAGCATCCAAACATGTCTAAAATGTGACAGTTCGCGAAAATAAACAAAGCAAATACGCTTAAACGGACCTATTAATTGGAACTGTTAACTGGACCATTCCATTCCATCCACTGCTCTTATACAAATAATTGTACAGATGTCATATGGATGTAGCAAATTGCTAAAAATTAAAGAATGATTTTAACTTTGGCAAATTGTTAAGAAATAGAAAGATGTTAAAATCGTTTAAAATTAGGTAAGTCATCTTTTAAGCTAGTAAATTGCTAAAAGCGGCTTTAACATTTTACTAAATCGTTTAAAATGTTGGGCCATTATTTCTTCTTAATGTTACTGGTATATTGGGCAGGTTCAGGCGACATAAGGGACTTGAAAGTAAGGCAAGTTTCTAGTATCTGATTGGCCAGCTGCCAAAAATTTGCCTTCCAATTAAGGCAACTTCATTGGAAAGTTGACTGGAAAGTTAGCCAAGAAAAATCTCCCTAAGTATGAATTCAAGTCAACTTATATCAAAATGACAATTGATCATGTTTTTTTCATTCAACTAAAAGCTGAACATTGGTCGCATTCACAAAGCTAGTGGCTACGTAGTCAAAATTCAACTAGCTTTGTGAATGCAAAATTGCACTACAAAGCTAGTCAATCCGGAACTGTCATATTAATGACAAATACAAATATATAAAATAAGAAACATTTGTGTTTTCAGAACTTTAAATAGTTTTTTTTTCTTTTTAAACTCAATAAAACCAAATAGAAGACATAATATGATTGATTTATATTTGTATTTAAATACCGAAAGATTCATTTCATTTTGAATTCTTCTGTCCTTACCGAGCAGCTGATTGTGAAACGTCAAACCAGTGTGCACTAACTTTGTAGCCGAAAATTTTACACTACGTCGGAGGGGAAATTTCAACTACTTTTGTAGTTGGATTTAGCCAATCAGAATCCCTTGACTACGTAGCCACTATCTTTCTGAATGTGACCATTGTTACGCTATAATTTATTTATTTTCTGCACAGCTTTATTTAATGTTTTGTGTAAAACGGTTCCTTTTCAATTTGGAAAACAAATAAATAATATTTCTTTTCTATACAAAATACAAATCGTGATGGACATGCAGCTTGCCTTATGAATATTTTGTAGACAATAATGCTTTTGTTAGTTTTTGTACTATGAACTTAAAGTAGAGGTTTTTGTGAAGTAAAGTTCTGAATTTGAAACTCATGACATTTTAAAAACTAACTAGTTGACTTGGTCAAAATGCACGTTCAAAGAATGAAGTTGACTGCAAATGAAGTCCCTTATGTTTTCTCAACCTGCCCATTGTCAACCCTTTTTTGACATATCATTTGAATTTTGTGTGTACATGTGGGATATGTCAAGACATTTGAAAATAAAGGATCATGTCTATCTACATAAGTTGTTTTCTTTTGTATGTTAAGTGTATGTTAAGGAAAACATGTATGAACGAAAAACTTTTGAAATTTTTTAATTTTTCTTTTGGAAAACCGTAGTTTTTTCTTATATTAGACTTAAAAACCTCTAGAAATTTTGAATTTTTCATTAGGGCTTTTTTGATACCATTGAGAAGAAATATTCTAAATACGTCAAAACAAATGTCAAATTAATCCAAAACTTGTGTCAAAGCGAGATTCAACGCATCGATCGACGACGCACGGTCTGTTAACAAGTGGACATCAACTAAGTCCCATGTCGACTTTGTATGGAAACTAGGGGCCATAAACATACACGATAGTAAATGCTTTCACTGGTAAATTTGCATGGTACTTACTAGTTGTCATATGTATAAAAACAAAGTAAATACTAGAACATTGTACTTACTATAAGAAACAGTATTTACTAGCTTCGGATGAATTGTTCAGTAAATACTTAAAATGGTATCCATTTTATTGTTTTTACTCCAAATTTTTCAACTAGATAAAAACCAACCTTGATTTTTTATAGTAAATACTTTTGAGTGCTGAAAAGAAACTTATTCGCATTCATGAGTCTAATTTTATTTATTTTAAATTATTATTTTGAAATGGCACCATTTTAACCTATAAGCCCAGAAAAAGTTTACAAGGAGCGAAGACTGGCCGGAAGTAACAATTTCAAAATGCTTTACCGTTTTGAAAAAGAAAACGTTGAGTGGTTAAGCGAGTATTTTATCGGTAAGAAATTTAGTTTTTATTACAACCAATATTTTTAGGAGCAACTTCCTCTGAGATATGTTGGAGATCCAGGATTGGCGTTGGCGAAGACACAGGATTTCATCAGAGTACTGTGTGTGGAACTATGCACTATGTAGCAAAAACTTATAGGTAGTATAAAATCTTCCATCTGGAAAAAGTTTCCTTCGAATTATGAATAACTTTAAACAGCTAAACATGATTGGCTTTTAAAATACAGTATTCCATCATGCATAGGAGCATTGCACCCATGTATAAATAAAAAAAACTCCATTAACATTCTGAGGAATATATCAATCACAAAGGATATGCCTCCATCAACATTCTAGCTACCTGTAACGCAAGTGTTGTTTGTGAATGGCCGGGTTCAGTCCATGATTCAAGGATTTGGAAAAACAGTTTTCTTAAACCAATTATGATAAATTCAACTGATACCATTTTACTGACAAACAAGGTATATGGGATTCAGAATGGTTAATGACACCAATCAAGAACCCAACTAAAAACATCGAAAAATCAAACAACAGGTTGCATACAAAAGAAAGAGTTATTATAGAGCGTTGTTTTGGTCAACTGAAATGCCGATTCCCCATCCTTCAAAATTATATACGTGTTGAATTGCAAAATGTACCTATGTACATTGATTGTAAACGATTCCGACAATTTTAAGATACAATCAGAAGATGGACAAGATAAATGTGAAGCCAGCTATCAAGAAAACGCTGCCAGTGCATTTGAAATGCGAAGATAGGGACAGATGCGACGAAATGAAATTGCAGAGATTATACATAATGTGCATTAATTATTTATTAATTGTCATATAAAACGTTAACAAAAATAAAATTAGATACAAGGGGTAACAAAAAATATACTTCAATAAAAAGCACGCATTCAAATGTGTTTACAAAAAATAAAAATAGGTTAAACGGTTAATATAACTATTTTAAAGCACGTAAACATGTTTTTATAGTATATAATGGCGATTTTAGACCAATTTGTAGTATTTACTTGCATGAATCCAGTATTTACTACTAGTATAAAGCTACCACTATAAACTTTTTTGTATGCATACCAAATGAAGTAAATACTGCAAATATTGCCCTTTACTACTTGAGTAAGTACTTCAAATACGGTTACTATTTAATGATTGGAATTAATTACGATTTTCTTGTTTTATTTGCTCTATTAGAAATGATTTTTATAAATTCGTTTAGATCTAATAACATGTTATGTATTGCATTGCATATGCATACATAAAAGTTTGCATTTTATGCTAGTAAGAGAAGTATAAAACAATAAAAAAAAAAGTAGAAACACTGATTATTGTTCTATTTTTCGCAAGTATACTTTCTCCATAATCCCTATTTTTTTAAACCTTCGTTTCAAATTGATTTTATAATAATGTCTGGATCTTGATACACAAGAAATAAGTTCAAACTTGAAAGAGCGGTTTTATTTTCTGACGACAACTTTTTCGAGAGTTAAATTATGTATATCGACCAATTGACCAGTTTTCGCATAAAGTTTATTCTTACCGGTTTTTTATAAAAATGTATATGCTTCAACCGAAGTGTATTTAAAGCCACTTACTTATACACTCTGTATCACTTATTTAAGGACCGTTTTTTTTTTAATTGAGATTAAACGGTTAATATAATATAGAAAACAAAATAACTGTCCCTAACCAATTAATTTGGAGTGTACTTATATTGGGTATATATTTATTTCTTTATAACATACACATGTCTATATAAAGTCAAAATCTGGTAACCGTTGTTGTCTCAAGGTAATCCAGCTATCGGGGTTGGGCGAAACCTATTTCATGGAATGAACTCGCAAAGCCGGACAACTATAATCGATCTGGTTTGAATAAATAAATTAAAACAAAATTCAACAACAAAGAACTTTAAGTAAATTGAATTTAAGGTTTTATACCTTACATAAGATTATGTATGAAATATATATTTAAATAATTACATCTAAGAATTTCTTTTTTCAAAAGATGTTTTAATGTTCTAGTTAGTTAAAAAAAAAACGTTTTTCTCCATCAATGAATGTAAGCGAATGTGTTTTCAAATCATAAACCAACCAAAACCCAACTTGATAGTGACCCGAAGATACACTAACCTCCTAACCCGGTATTTCCTCTTTCACTTTCGTTAATGCCAAGCTTGAGAGTGAATCTTACGAAGTTTATGGCAGCCATAGCGTCATGAAGTTTAGTATAATGTTGAAGGTGTTCTATCTATTCTACGTCTATCTCGTACTTGTATACCACGTTTATAAGAGCTTCTCATCGCATAAATGCTAAAGTGGAATTTCAAACAACTGGTTTTTATTAGCTTTAGAAATAAAAATCTAGCTTATAATGTAAGTCATAATCAAGAATATATATGTATATACATAAATAGCTATATAAAAGTAACCACATCACTGTTTTACGTAGATGTTAACCTTTCAGAGGGTTTACTTGAGTTAAATTTTGTAATCTTAGAACCTTCGGTCTACTGGTTAGAATATATGTTTGACATGAGAAATTAAAACAAATAAAAATCTAGCACAAGGCTATATAACGCATCTTTTTGATCTACATACTATTGAGAGATAGATAGAAGAAGATCTGAGATCTGTTACTTTTATGATACATAATACGTTGTTTTGATTTGTTTGGCAGCTTATAATGTTTTGCTTTTCCAACTAGGAATATTTTTGTTTACGTTATTTTGTGTAAGATTTGATAAACGCAATTGTACCAACGGGCGGCGCTACGCTTTGGCTCAAGAAGCAGAAGAAGCCGCCAATTGGAGCGAGAGGAGAACCCTCTATAGTATAGCCAAGGAGCTCGCTGATATTCTTCCTTCAGTGTTTAAAAAACACTAATTGAAAGATATACTCTGCTGATTTCGGATTAGGAACAAGCTTAGAAGGTGGAAGGAACAGCAATTCTTTTCTTATTCATGATCCCGATCATTAATATATTGCGGATAGTCTTGAAAGGAAACGGAGAAATAGAATGAACTCTGATAACTACCTGAAACATCTAAACTAAACAGACGATGTATTCTGTCTCATAGGATTCTGGATTTCCATCAAATGACAACAAGGGTGGAGAGAGAAGTGAAAGTAATGTTCAGCCTCGGAACCTCCCACTCATCCTCTCTGATGAACATTGCTTATAGCAATCAGTAGAAAAGGTAGAGAATTTAGAAAGTATTGCTCTGCTGATGGCCTAATTGATCAAGATATAGCTAAACGTACCCTGAAACCTAAGGCTGCGTTCGGGATGTTGTCAAATGTTTAAAGGAAAAACTCTCTTATCCTGAAGCTCAAATATCGAATGAGTTAGAAAATAACAGCAACGATTACCAGGACACTACACACCTTGATTAATAGGTGTGTACGAAACATCTTAAGGGTTTTCTGACCCAATCGTATATCCAATGAAGAACTATATATGAGAACAGGTCAGGAAACCATTGACATTACTTTACGACATCATTTTTTCCATAGTAAGTTCTATGGAAGCCAATATGTATAAAATCAAATGTACGCAGATGATGATATCGTCTTGGTAATTCAAATGTACACAAAATAGCAAATATGGTGCATCAGTTTCACCTTTAATGAGTTGATGAAGAAATATTAAGTCATTATTAACACGCCTTTAATGAGGAGATTACATGTAAAGAAGCTGAATACGATGTTCATAGGGCGGCAGATCATAAGGATCATCCCAAGGAAGAAACTTTATGAAAAGCGATATGATATGAAGAGTTTTCTGGTTTTTATTATTACCATTGTTATCCGTTTGCTTACTCGTTGATTGAAATTGATGCTAGAACAAATTCTAAAAAAATACTGTTTTGCGTGAACCTTTTGCAATATTTGGATCTTTAGGAGTCAACAAACCTTAAAAAGTGTACAGAGAAAATTGTTTGGTTCTTGAAGGAAATGGGTGCATTTAAGTACAATTTTTTTTCAAAAAACTTAAGAAAAATAAACTAAGGTAAACAAACAAGTTGGGAAGAAACTTTAGTGGGGCACTCACAAATTACAGGTTGCAGAATCTTTTCACTTTAGTTCTCGAGAGATTCAAAGCTTTTATATTAAATTAATAGATAAACATTTTATTATGTTTATCAATAGAAATTAGTTTAAGGAAAGTGTCACTTTTGCTGTTTTTGGGAAATTTATATTCTTAAAATTCATGTATAAATCTCAGTTCAAGAGCATCCGAAGCAAATTGTGTGAAAACAAAGATTTTAGTTATTTTTGACAACAAACCCCTTTTTGTTGAATATCGTTAAATTACTAACAAATCTTGAAATCTTTACTTATACAACTAAACTGCATAAGCTTAATGGCTCATTTGACCCCCCTGGATCGGTTATTGGTCAAAAGTTGATGAATTTGTGCTGCTCGATTGGAATTATAGGGGTGTAGGTCTTAAATGCATTAATCATTTATACTCATACGCTAAATTCCATGGGAACTGTTCAATCTGTCGTACCTGCTATAACAAATTTTTAATTTTGCTCCTGTTATCTACATATCTTCAATTCACATAAATCACCAAACCTTGCACACATTTTTTGAAAAACAAAAACAAAATTCATAGCTAGGGGCATACCTATGTGAGTTTTTGAAGGAATTTAAACACCAACTGCATATAACAACACTAAATATGTAAGTACATTTGTCACGATCATTTGACATGCAAAGCTTAAATAAACCATATCCGAATCCACATATTGTAAAGGTTTGTTGTAAGTAGGGAAGGTATGAAAATACTGATTTAAATCAAAATGAAAAATTGATTTCATGTTTTTTCGCAAATTAAGCAACAGTATATGGTGTTGTGGAAGAATGTGTGGTGTATGGTGTGAAAACAAGAATTTAGTGCCCCAAAAGCCTGTACTTTCATTCATAAATTATAACTTGAGAAAAATGATTAATCTGTGCTGGTTGAGTTTAACAATGTAATGTCGTGAAATCAAAAAAAAAATTGAAAGTGATACTCGAAAATAAATATACATAATATCACCAGCCCAAATTTATTTGGGCTCAATATTCCCCATTCATTACAATGTGCAGACATTCAAACCCAATCTGCATCGCTATCTCCTTTCTAATCCTATCCTCCTTTCCTAATTTCTCGCACTGTATTTAATCAATATAGGGGTATTCATTCATATCCCTATTATTATTATTGATTAATTATTATTTTTCGTGTGGCATTAAACAATTAAATATAATTTGATTGAAGATTTGCAAAATTTATTTAAAATTATGAAAGAGGAGCTGCTGGTGATGGTGAGTATAAACATGCGCAGAATTATTTATGTGAACCTTTGTTAGCCCTTCAAATAGTGGTAGAAATAAAAATATAGGATAATGAAGATTTTACTCTGTTTCAATTGTAGTGTGGTTGGCGAAGGGTGATTTTTCTTCTATAGAAGACTAAGACTTAGAATGTAATCATGTTTCTTTATTCACCCTTATATTTGAATACAATGTGTACTTACGTAATATAAATCATTTTTATAAGATAGGATGATACATAATTTATATAGACCGTGTGGCCTAATGGATAAGGCGTCGGACTTCGAATCCGAAGATTGCAGGTTCGAGTCCTGTCACGGTCGCAAATCAATTTTTTTCATATTTTTTAATGTAGTTTAAAATAAAATATGTAGGAAATTAAATCTTCTTAAATTTGTATTGTCATTTGCGAGATATTAGCAGAAAAACGAGATTTAATGTCAATAATTAGGTACATAGTAAATATTTTTTTTAATGTTTCTTTATTTTTATAATTTTTAGAAACAATATAATAGTTGTCAAGATTTTGAAATATGTTTGTCTATTTGTTGCAGGATTCATCAAAATCTCGCCAAAAAGTGGAAACACTTAATTTAAGCTTAAACAAAATAGGAAGTTATTGCAATCAAATTGAAAATGTTGTCAGTTCCCGACCGAAAGTTTAAAGGTCCCTAGAATCTAAATAAAAGATATTTAGAGAGATTTCTTTGCGTGCTCGGGAAGCTTTTTTCGTCGTCCATAGCTCAAGAACTAGTAGAAATATCGCCTATAAAAAAACTTTGTTATACAGATAATAATACAGAAAAATGCAGAAAGGACTCTCAAAAAATTGTGTGGGTGTTATTTTTACCAAAGCAATAAAAAGCGTGAACATTTTGTTTAACCCAAATTATCTCACGAGCCAATAATGCTATCAACTTGAATTAAATTTTATATTGTATAATGTGACGTGATATCAAACTAATAACATTTTGAAATAATTCAATTAACCGTTTTTAAATGAATCAAAAAAACTGAACAAAATAATTGTCACCTCGAATATTTTACGAACAAAAAATTATTTTATCTCCAAAATAATTCTATGCGACGAACAATAACTTTTTTGACACCTGGTAAAACTTATAGACTTATAGATTTTCGACTCATATATCTTTTCAAAAAATTAAAAATATTGGCTTAAAAATAAATTCCATCTTATAGAAAATATTGTTTTCGACATTCAGTATAATTTTCATAAAAATCCAAAAACCAGATTTTCCATAAAAATTAAAATCTACAAAAAATAGTACCTACCTACGCCAAATTGGTAAAAATTGATATTCGCTTCTCGATATCTCGTGAAGAAATGAAAGCATTTTCTGTAAACTTACCTGTTTTTGATTATATAAGAAATACAAATTTCCAAGAAGTGCTACTAAAATTGGTAAAAATTGTGTTTCGACTACAAATTTCGTTAACAAAAATAGATTTTGAAATCAAGATATTCCATCATACCTATGCAAAATATTGTTGTTAATTTGTAGTTTTTTTTCAGAAAAATTCAACTGACAACTTTCTTACAAAACACGAAAACCTACAAAAACAAAAAAAAAAAAACTTATAAGAAGTGGTTTTCGACTCAAGTATTAGGAAAACAAAGAAAAATATTTACTTCACATTATTTATCTCACATAAAAATATTGTTATGAATATTTTTGTTAAAGTTTTAAGCAATACAAATCGATAGACGAGGTGTGAAGTTATCAGTGTGGGTCGCATCCAACCCTTTTTTTATTTGATTTGATGATATTTCGAATAAAAGGAAGCATATCGCATACTAGATGTTCAAAAACGGCTCGGAATTCACCAAACAAAAAGCGTTTTGCCTCGGTAGATTATAAAAATACCATCGTTTCTATAAGAACAGGGAGTTCAAAATCGTTCTGTGTGCTTAAACCTTTTGTTACCATGAGTTCTCACTTTGCATAAAATAAAATTATTTCTAGTTCCATATTATTGTTGTTTTTAAATTGAAAACAATTTCGGACAATTTGTTTTTGTACACCTTTAAAATATAACTTTAAACTATCTTGTGTATTAAATGAAATGTCTTTATCAACATAAAATATTTTAAAAAGAAAGAACACGTATGCTATATACACATAAATTAAATTTTATGAAACGTATGTCTATATTCATTTTTGAAAAAAATAAAATGCACTACTTGGTCACATAAACTTGCTCTTGCATCCAAAGAAATTGTTTAATATCGGGTGATTTTTTAAGAGCTTGAGAACTTTTTTTTAAAAAAAAACGCATAAAGTTTGCAAAATCTCATCGATTCTTTATTTGAAACGTTAGATTGGTCCATGACATTTACTTTTTGAAGATAATTTCATTTAAATGTTGACCGCGGCTGCGTCTTAGGTGGTCCATTCGGAAAGTCCAATTTTGGGTAACTTTTTCGAGCATTTCGGCCGGAATAGCCCGAATTTCTTCGGAAATGTTGTCTTCCAAAGCTGGAATAGTTGCTGGCTTATTTGTGTAGACTTTAGACTTGACGTAGCACCACAAAAAATAGTCTAAAGGCGTCAAATCGCATGATCTTGGTGGCCAACTTACCGGTCCATTCCTTGAGATGAATTGTTCTCCGAAGTTTTCCCTCAAAATGGCCATAGAATCGCGAGCTGTGTGGCATGTAGCGCCATCTTGTTGAAACCACATGTCAATCAAGTTCAGTTCTTCCATTTTTGGCAACAAAAAGTTTGTTAGCATTGAACGATAGCGATCGCCATTCACCGTAACGTTGCGTCCAACAGCATCTTTGAAAAAATACGGTCCAATGATTCCACCAGCGTACAAACCACACCAAACAGTGCATTTTTCGGGATGCATGGGCAGTTCTTGAACGGCTTCTGGTTGCTCTTCACACCAAATGCGGCAATTTTGCTTATTTACGTAGCCATTCAACCAGAAATGAGCCTCATCGCTGAACAAAATTTGTCGCGAAACACATTTCGAACCGAACACTGATTTTGGTAATAAAATTCAATGATTTGCAAGCGTTGCTCGTTAGTAAGTCTATTCATGATGAAATGTCAAAGCATACTGAGCATCTTTCTTTGACACCATGTCTGAAATCCCGCGTGATCTGTCAAATACTAATGCATGAAAATCCTAACCTCAAAAAAATCACCCATTACTATACCCGCATACGTGTTCATCCTCAAATTTTTAAATGTCATTTAATTTAAAAAAAAACCTAATTTATTATTACTTTCTAAAGAAAATTTAAAAACGAAATAATTTTTTATGGAGGGTACCATTCTAGAACAGTACCACTTTAGAAAAATACAAAATCGTCAAACGCGAATCTGCCTTATTTCCAAGTTTGCACTCAATCGACTCAATGTCTTAGGATGTATGGGCGAGAGCAAATAGACAGGCGATCGGAATCACCAGGCCCACTTTTTTGACTTCTCTACCATCATCATGTGTCATGTTGAATTAGAATTTAAAGTTCAAAATTTCTTATAAATGCAATACTTGACTCGTGCTTCCTATATTTAGGAAGTACAAATCTTATATGACAATGTCTCTCGTAACAGTAATATGTCTTTATTAAGTTGGTGAAACTGAACACTAACCTTTTTGCAGCAAAAATTAAACTCTTCCCCATAGAAACAACATGCTCATGGCTCAAGGCATATTAATGCGGTGTAGCCCCCGTTTCCTGCAATGACCTTATGTGCATAAATGTACAGAATTTACATAATTTTAAAATAATATTTGACTGCAGCTTAATTGAAAAGCCCGAAGAAAGAATTCCTTTTTCATTAAATTATTTACAAACAAACAAAATAAAATTTCAACAGCTAAATATAAAATATAAGGTAGGTAAGGTACCAACATAATATACTTTAAGTCTGAAGTAAAAACAAACAAAAAAGAATTATATAGCGGTTAGTAAAAAGCTGATTGGTAGGCGTTTGCGAAATCCCATCCATAATTGAATAATTATTTATTTTGTGCTTTATTTTTATATTTTTCCACCACCCAACCTCCTAAAGGAGATACATTTAAATAAATTCCCCTTGTTTGATTTTATATAAGTAGCAGACAAGCACCACTCTATGACAGGCAACTTTTTGTTTTTAAGTTTATTGAGTAACAACTTGAATTTGAAATTTTATTGCATTTTGCATTTCAATTATTTTTGTAATGGTATTTTCTGGAATATTTTAATTTGTATCATATATATAGGGTGTCCCAAAATTAACGCAAGAAATCTTGCGTTAATTTCAAACAAGTTGATATACATATTTATTTAGAAACGAAATCTCATCAAATGGTAACCTTTTTGGATTGATTAAGTGTTTAAAAAAATACTTGTCTTTATAAAGGGTGTCCCAAAATTAACGCAAGAAATCTTGCGTTAATTTTGGGACACCCTATATTTATAAATACAGCAAATTTATGTATGAATGTATATTATATATGTTAACTAATATTTGAATAACGAATTTTTTGGTATCCTTAGAACTCTGTATGATCAAAGTTCTTTATGGTCATTGGTCCTATAATGATGTATGTACATATACGTTGAATTCTGGTTGTTCAAAACAATGTACATTTCAATTTGATACTTTTGAGTTTAACCTTTTTTTTTTTAACCAACTGCCGCCATACAGTGCATTTATAGTTTATAGAGATTTACACATAATAGGAACACTTGCAGAAAATCTCATTTAATGGACTTGTTTCGTCTGGCATTGATTTCGACTTTAAGTCTAAGTTTTCTTTAAAAATTTAAAAACAGATTTAGCAAGTTTATAGTTTAAACTGTCACTCGTATATTTCTTAAGAACAGCTTTAGAAAATCTACTGATACATTACCATAAGCACGGATTTTTTAATAATTTAATTTTAATTTAATAATTTTTAATTTATTTAGTTTGCCATATTTAATATCAATTAAAGTCCAATTAAGTTGTTAATTAAAGTTAAAAAAAAAAGTTAAGGAAATAAGAGCTCGCAAGCTTGGCTGAAGAGGCCGAAACATATCTGAAGAAGAAAGCCTGTCCAAAGACCATTAAGATTATCTTAAGAAAAAAAAAGAGGCTGGGATGCGACCCCTACTGATAACTTCCCATCCCGTCCGTCCATTTGTCTTGCTTAAAACTTTAACAAAATATTCACAGCAATATTTTTGTGAGATAAATAATTTGGAGTCAATATCTTTCTTTGTTCTCGTAATACTTGAGTCGAAAACCATTTCTTTTCAGTTTTTCGTTGTTTTTGTAGGTTTTCGTGTTTTGTTAAAAAAGTTGTCTGTTGAGTTTTTATAAAAGATTAACTAAAAATTACTAACAATATTTTGCGTATGATGAAATAGTTTGATTTCAAAATCTATTTTTGTTAACGAGATTTGTTGTAGAAAACCAATTTCTATCATTTTCTGAAAGTTTTTATTTCTTATAAAAGGTTTTTCAATTGGCGCGGGTATATTTTGGCGCAACCTCGGCGGTCATTTTGTTTTGGTGACATCTGGTTAAATCTTTTGTTTATTATTAAGTTGTTTATGCCAAATCAGCATGGCAAGTTACACGATTGAACAGCACGTTCAAATGATAAAACTTTATTATCAAAATGAGTGTTCGTTAACGCAAACGTTGCGCGTATCGCGCCCATTTTACGGTGGTGGCCCTTCACGGTCGACTCTTCAACGTTTGGTGGCCAAATTTGAGACGACCGGTTCAGTAATCAGCCAACACCGGTACGTTAAAGGAACGCAAGATCGGCCAAGAACATTGCCGCGGTCCGTGAAAGTGTACAGCAGAACCCGAGGCAGTCTATTCCTCGCCGTGCACAAGATCTCGGCCTTTCGCAGACTTCAACTTGGCGTACAAGATCCAACTGACCTAGGAGCTCAAAGTTCATGACCATAGACAACGCTGACTGGGCTTCGAATCGTTTGAAAGAGGACCCCAATTTTGGCCGAAAAATCATCTGTAGTGACGAGGCGCATTTTGGCGTATATGGGACGACACCAACTCACGCGGGGTTCACCAGGTGATAATGCAGCCTCTAAAAGTTACCGTTTGGTGTGGATTTTGGGCCGGCGTAATTGGTCCGTACTTTTTTAAAAACGACGTTAGTCAGGCGGTCACCATCACAGCTAGCGCTACAAAACGATGATAACTAATTTTGTATGGCCCAAATTGAACCATATGGACCTAGACGACATGTGGTTCCAGCAGGACGGCGCGCCGGCGCGGCGCTATAAGACACACAGAAAACGCCACGATTGACATTTTACATAAACGATTTGAAGGTAAGATTAGCTCTCGCAGGTGTAATATGAATTAGCCACCAAGGTCATGCAATTTGACCCCGCTGTGGGGTTTTTTGAAGGCGCAGGTCTATGCAAATATACCACAATCGACCGATGCCCTAAAGGTAAACATAACACACGCCATCGCGCAAATTCAGCCGGATCTATGCGGAAGAGTCATTAAAAATTGGACCACTCGGATCCGTGCCACCGTAAGAAGCCGATTACCTCAGACACAGCTTGTTTTATTCCATTTCAACATCTACCCGCCCTTATTGAAAAACCCTTTATAAACAAAAACAGATTGGATTTTTCTTAGAACAATGATTTTTAAGTCAATACCTTCAATTATTTACGAGATATCGAAAACCGAACATCAATTTGTTCCAAAATTTTGCGTACTATTTTTTGTAGATTTTTTATGAAAAAACTGACATTTAGATTTTTATACAAATTTTTCTGAATGTCGAAAACAATTTTAGATTCCCGACCGTACGGACGTACGTTACGTACACACGCACGCTCAGACAATTCTCTAAAAATCTTATATTTAGATTCTAGGGACCTTGAAACATTGAGAAATGTCAACATTTTCAATTTGACAAATCGAATCGATTACAATGGGAAGTGAAAACAAAATTGATTTTCCTTTTGACCCCTTTGTCGTCTTCAAGAGCAAAATGCTGGGAATCTTAATTAATTAGTGTGGGGGTCCCAACCCATCTTAATGTGTGCAAAGGAATTGGAACATCGACCTATAATTAATCTGATAAGATAGATATCTTTACTAATGAAAAGGATCTTCTACATAAAATCCGGTTGTGAAACTTTATAATTGTTTTTGAGATATGTATTTATCAACAATAAAAAATCATTACGAATCACACCCTAAAAAATAAAATGTATTTTTATAAACAAAGAAAAGAAAGAAAAGAAAAATTTTTTCCAGTATAATTGTTCTGAATGTAACGAAACATTGAATCTGGCAAGTCTTATTGATATGCAGATTACATATATCATTACTAAAATACCTTTATTATTATTATTTTATATACACCTACATATGTATGTGTTAACTGCCAAAAGTTATTTTCTTATAAAATTAACAATATAAACAAAATCTGATCCATTAAAAGATTGAAACTGAAACAAAAAAAAAAACATTTTTAGAGCCTATAAAATCAGATATACTTAAGTTTGTTACATAAATATCTATTATATAGTCTGAAGTGTTTGAATATTAGGAGTGTTTGTATTTATTTAAATTTGTTTAAGAGCACCTGAATAAGATAAGATGAATAACATTCTAAAAAAGAATATTTCGTTACCCTTATTGTTGTTTCATCTCTTAAAATTAAGAAAAAACAAAAATGACTTCTCATTTTGCAACTTCCTTTTTTATTGAGTTTTATGTGAGAAAGCAGCTGAGTCATACGGTTGTCAGGAATATGAGAATTCACGTGTTAACACACTCCGAAATAAGACCATAATAATTTCAATGACACCATTTATTGCTATAAGCTCGACAAAATACTAATAAATATTTTTAGTGACATTTTAGAAGAAATAGAAAACATTAAGTTACTAAGGCATAAACAAGTTTCACCAGTCTTTTATATATGTACCAATAATAATAGGTATAAACCGGATTAATTCCGTTTGGTCTTTTATGTTTATGGTTATAAGTAGTTAACTAAGAGCCATTTGATTTGTCATTCTTGTTGTTTCATATATAACTCAATTATTTTTCGAATCCGCAAATTAATGCCCTTGAAGGTCCAAAATGTTAACAAAGTATTCGATTTTTTATTTTTAGTGAATCATGCGTGATTGCATGTACTATACTACTTTAAACATATGAATATTTTCTGATTATTGGGATGATTTGTGAACACTACCTACATTAATTCAATTGAATCTGTAAAACCCAAAAATTAGTCATTTAAATTTCTGACTCAAATTTGATTTTTTCTATATAAATTTACCGTGTTATACGATTAGGCACATAACTTTTGTTTCCAAAAATTGATTCATTTTTGTCATTGCTCAGTTATAAGTCATAACTTAAACTTGATATCTACTTAATTTAACAATGATTACTGTCCATTTATAAAATTTAAACAAAAACATAATCAGAAAAGATTAGAATCAAATTACATAGTACATTATGTGCGAGCTTTCATTCAAATTATGTAATTTGTTTTTGGAATATTTGTTACCAAAATCAAACCATATTTACTGATTTAAGCTGAAATTGATATCTTTTTGCACAAAATCGTTGTTGTCTCTGTTAATCAACAAATGTGATATGAACTTAAAATCAGAAAATAATTATTTCGATTACTATACAACAGTATGTCGAGGAATGATTTTCCATAGGTAATTCATTTTAGTTTTAAATATAACACCAAACAATTAATCAATTTAAATTCGTACACCTTATGTTGGTTTGGTAGGCAATTCTTATTATAGAATTCAATAACCACAAAAGAAAATTTTAGCGACTTTTTAAAGCAACATGTCAAATACAATCATCAAATTTCAAGTCTTAGTTTAAAAACATTACATTTTTAATGTTTGTCGAATTAAAAAAAAATCGATTAACGGTTTTGTTTTTATAAATCAAACAAAAAAATAATTATCACCTTGAATATTTTACGAACAAAAATGGTTCTATCTCAAAAATAATTGTATGCCCAAGAAAAACGTTTTTGACATCTGGTAAAATGTTGAGAAAAATCAAAATAACAATTTGAAAAAAAAAATTAAAAAAACCTGAAAATAACATTACTAAAAGTTGGTAAAAATATATGTTCCACTTAAATAACTTTTAAAACATTAAAGATATTGGCTTCAAACTAATTTCATCTTATAGAAAAATTAAAAATTTTATAAAAATCCAACAGTCAGTTTGTTCATGCAAATTAAAATCTACAAAAAATAGTACGCAAAATTAGTAAAAACTGATATAAATAAAGGTATTAACTTCAAAATGATTTCATTCGGTGCTTAATTTTGTTGTCAACATTAAAAATAAAAACTTGTAAGAAATGCTGCTAAAATTGGTAAAAATTGGTTTTCGACTAAAAATCTCGTTAACAAAAATAGATTTTGAAATCAAACTTATCATATACAAAATATTGTTGGTAATTTTTAGTTAATCTTTTAGAAAAATTCAAGTGACAATTTTTTTTAGAAAAATACGAATTTTTCTATAACATCAGTTTTTTTTAAAACATGCTCCTTTAAGACAAAGTTAAAACAAAAATATCCTTTAAAAATAAATTGTATGATGATTTTTTAAAGTACAAATCTCACTTACATAGTTTTTGGAATTTCTCATTAATTATGAGAGATGACTTATAGCTGAAGTTTTAAAAAACCTTGAATGTAATTTCTTTATGTTTTGCTGATTCCGAATCCAAACTCAGATTTGAGTACAATGTTCTTGAAATGAAATTTATAAATACCCGTTTTCAACATAATTGTTATATTTTTCTCAATACATATATTGCAAAAACTTTTTTTATCTTAATACTACGAATTTGTAATAAGATCAAAAATTGTTTTTTTATCGCTTTTTTCTGTTAAGAACCGTTTTACCATAAATATAAATATAAATAAAAAAGATTTTTTGAAAAATAAATAAAATATTGTATTGTAGATTTGAAAAATCATCACGAAATGTATTAAAAAAAACTACTTTATGCCTCAAAAAAGGTTTCTTTTCGAATTATAAAAGGTTGCATCTCAAGAACATGACGTGATTGTTTGGTTTTGAAGTCGGATTCGAAATAAAGTAACTAAAACCGTAAAAAACTATAATTTGATTGCCACTCACATTACCTTGTTGCAATTTCGAAGCAATTTATTTACCAAATTATCTATCATAGACATATTAAGTTTCCATGTTACTTTTAAATATTAAGGAAAATCATCTGTTGTTTGAGATACTTCAAAAAATTTGTTTTTTAGATACAAGAATCACGTAGAAACGGTGTACTCGAGAGCTGCAATAGGGTCCCTGTGTGTTCTAGCACAATGTAAATTCAATGCGTATAAAGTTAAAAATAAAGGTTTCACCGCCAGCTCACTAAGGTTATGACCTTTTCCTGATAAGTAAAAAAGAAATACCTCCAACAAAATAAAACTTAATCACCGGCAGGTTGGAAAAAAAACATCCTCATTATGCATTCAACACCAGACCTGGATGCGTTGGCTTGTTATTGTTGTTATTAAATCTCTGTTGTGGTTGAAAGGTTGAAAAAAGTATTACTCATTTTTTCTTGTAATATAAACACAAAATGATGTAAACTAAACGTCAATGAAGGTATATTACGGTATTAAAATCTTAAAAAATAAGCAGTAAAAATTTCGACTAGTATATGTATGGGTGATTATACAAAAGCTGGGTAACTCGATGTCATCAACCAATATATACAAAGTCTGATTATATTTTATTGAGATTGCAATTTATTTTAAAACAATGGAAATACCTTTATTTAGTCACCCAATTCCAGTTCTTCATTTTGAATACAAGTTATTAAAAAAACACAATTAGTTCTTGAAACGTCAGTCCTCTGGCATGTCACAACCCTGAAAACCAACCATTAAGTGACTGTCTATTAAACATTATCATTGATTTGAGAAAACTTATAAAATTAATACAATCTGCGATGTATATAGTTTAATATATACTACAACTTTCATAATGCAGTGTTCTCCACTTTATTTAAAAAAATAAGAAATTTTGTGTTCAGTTTTATTCGTCAGTTTCTTGTGTGTTATTTAAATTTAAAATTCGTGCGAAATATCGCCGACTCAACGTCAAATCCCACTTTGAATTTTAATGTTGGTAATAAAGTTAGTTGCGGGTCGCACAATTTGACGGCCACCATAACTGTACCAGAGTTTGGGTTATGTTTGTTGTCTATACACGTGCTTAGCCAGTCAACACGTCAGTTTTATGGTGAGTCGTTATTTTTTTGTTAATCTAAAGTTTATTTTTATTTATGCGTATTAGACTTTGATTTGTTAAAATGTAGTTTGTTGATATTTGAAATTACAAAAAAAAAAACATTAGTCCAGATTATAATCTCAAATTTCGTCTTTTTCGTCAGTAGTGTGGCGTCAGTTCTGTGTCAGGTAAATTGTTATTGTTCTTCATTTCTTGATCATTAGTACTTTTAAGATGAATATTGTTAGTTTTGTTTGTTGATTACTTTGAAATATTTAGTAAAACTATGTGAAAGTAGTAAAAGATAAGTGAATAACGTTAATGTCAAAAGTAATAATTATTTTTAATTGTTACTAAGAGATTTTAAGTGATCATTATTAAATCCTAAGAGATTTTTACTAATTTGTATTAAATTTCATTATAATACTTTCAAAACTGTGTATACTCGTCAGTCCGCTGGCAGTCAAATTCTGAAATTTTTAAATATCTTACAATGTACTCAAAAAAGTGACTGGCCCGATTGGGAACAATATATTAATTAGATTAGCTATCATATACACCCGAATTTATAGAAGTTTGGTTTAAAAACTATCGTAAACAAAATATCCTCAAAAGTTACCCAACTTTTGTATAATCACCCGTATGTACCTTCCTTCGTCAATGCTGCCGTTGGCTGCTGCTTTGCCGTTCTGGCGAATACAAAATAAGCTTTTAAAAGATGTCTTTTTGTTTTTGCAAAAATTTAGGTTAAGACATTTCAAACGATTTGTGTATGTAAATATGTACATAAATGTATTATCGATCGTAACCCGATTGGACTTAAAATAAAAACAATGAAAAGATCAAAAACAGTAAAAAAAAAAAATAATGTTTAAAGGTTTTTATATCTACTGCTGTAAACGTGGAAATGTCATGAGTATGGTTATACTGTATCTGCCAGGAAACAATGGCGGCATTTTTAATAAAAAATATGTCTAATGTAACGCACAAACAACCGGATCAAAAATAATAAAGTTGCTATAGAGGATATACATATATGTATATAATACATACTTTCTATTTCGAGGTCTTTGGTGTGCTTGACTGGAAACAAGAAATAATTTATTACTTTACTTTAAACAGTAAGTATGTTTTTTTTTTAGAAATAATATGATATGGGGGGAGGTGTTATTGGTACTTATGTATGTTGCGAAATATTTTCATTTTTTTTTTAAATATATTAATACGTACTCCTGTCGTATTATACATTTGACTGCCACTACACACTCCGCGTCACTTGAGCAAGTTCTAATATTCTTGGAAACAAATACACCATAGAGTTAAGTAACTTGGCAGAAAGAATGAAGAATTAATTACATTTTATTGTTCTGCTGCACAAACAAAAACATTACTACATTACTACTACATTACATATTAAGATGTTTGAATTCAAATATCGCCTTTAAATTTTCTATCACATCAAGTTTTAAAAAATATGCATTTTCATAGGCTAACTTAACACAACACAACACAACACAACATAAATTGTATATCTAATGATTTTTTAAATGACAACTATTTATCTTCTAAAAACAGTTAAAATGAGTTTAGTATCTCACTTAGTTTATGTAATTACTCTGAAGTTATCAGATGACTTATGGGTCTTCATTTGACTCTATAAGAAGTTTCAAAAAACCTTCAATGTAATTCCTTTATCCTTTTGACTAATTGGTTTTAGAGTTAATTTTTAGCACTGATTACGAATCCAAACTCCAAGCCTAAACTCATAAATATTCGTTTTAAACATTATTTTTATATATTTTCTTAATACATTTCAAACACTTGATGTTAAATCCTGAAGACTACGGATTCGGAATAAAAAAAAATGCTTCAGCGTTATTTTAAGGTTTATGTATACAACTAATGAGGATTTTTTTGGAAAATAAAAACAACTTCAAATGACTTAACATAGCCTCAAAAATCCTGATATTTTTTTTGTATTTATATAAAAGGTTGGACGAAGTGATCGATTGATTTTGAAGACGGATTTGATCTAAAGCCATCAAAAACCTTAGTAAAAGTATATAATTGGTTTGCCACCTACATTACCTTCTTGACCATGTGATTATAGATAAATCTTATGAAAATCTTGAAAGTTCTGTGTGTGCGTGCGTACGTAGGTTCGTACGTTCGGGAAGATTTTTTCGTCGTCTATATCTCAAGAACCAGTGGAGATATCGACTTGAAATAAATTTTTAAAATATATTGGCTTCAAACTTATTTCATCTTTAAAAAAATGTAGCTTTAAAAATTCAGTAAAATTTTGGGAAAGATCGAGTTTATTTACTATAAATAAAAACTAAAAAATCATTACTAAAACTTGGTGAAAATAGATTTTCGACTAAAATATCTTTTCAAAAATTAAAAACATTCGCTTTAAACTCATTTCATCTTAAATAAAATATTGTTTTCGGCGTTCAGTAATATTTTTATTAAAATCCAACAGTCAGTTTTTTTATAAAAATTAAAATCTACAAAAAATAGTATACACAAAATTGGTAAAAATTGATGTTCGATTCTCGATATCTCGTAAACAAATCATTTCATTCTGTCATAATTTTCTTAGAACAAAGCAATAGGTAGATATTTGTTTATATTAAAAATGAAGACTTTCAAGAAATGCTACTAAATTTGGTAAAAATTGGCTTTCGACTAAAAATTTCGTTAATTAAAATATTTCATAACATGCAAAATATTGTTTGTAATTTTTTAGAAAAATTCAAAAACTTTTTTAACAAAACACGAAAACCTACAAAAACAACAAGAAACTGATAAGGAATGGTTTTCGACTCAAGTATTAGGAGAATAAAGAAAGATACTGACATCAAAATATTTACCTCACACAAAATATTGTTATGGGTTTCAAGAAAAACGGTTTGAAATAAAGTGTTGTGTTGTGTTGTATAAAATCTGTTGTATACACAATTCTATTATATCAAGTTTTTAAAACACATAGAAAAATATAGAAAAAATATTGGAGACGGGTATTTTTAAAACTTAAGCAAATAGTTAAAATTAATGTTTGGATTCGAAATCAGAACTAAAAAATTAAGTCAAAAACGTATTTTTCAAAACTATGAAAATATCAATTTCAAGGTTTTCTCAAAACTTCATATAGAGTAAAAAAGACTCATAACCAATGAGCATTTCCAGAACCTAAGAAAGATACTAAAATGATTTAATTGTGTCTAGAAGACAAAGATTTGTACTTTGCAAAATCATCATACAATTTATCGTTAAGAGATATTTTGGGGTTACTTAGCCTTAAAAACTCCGTTTTTGGTTCTTTTTAGCATTCTTAAAGGGGTATATTTTTAGAAGCTGATGTGATAGGAAAATTTAAAGGCGAGATACGAATTGAGGACATCTTACAAAATAACACTTGAACTTAACCCAATTATTCGAAGTATACAAATCAACAAAAATGTCTTTTTTTTTTCTAGTACTGTACATATACTGGAACGTTAAAATTGTCTTGTAAAGTACATTTAGCAACCATACCCACGCGTGTCAAGTTACCTGAGCTGAGACACTTTAAGTTTTAGGTTCGTTAAAATGTTGATTGGACTATGTTAACACTACATGAAACCAACGTACGTGGGTTGAGGCGTTGCGTTGGGTTGATAGAGTAGATTTAACTCAATTCTATATGCTATATGCTATAGTTAGGTTTATAGAGAACATTTTTATACAACACAGATAAAATATATACTATAACTAAATCCACTATAAACAAGTAAAGATAGAATTGTTGTATAAATGTAGTCTATATAGTTTAGAATTATTGCAGACCTATATTATTGGGAGGTAATATATGTTATAATTGACTTAGGGGCCTTTTAAGAAAATCAATTACGGACAAGATTTTAAAAAATTGATATTTAGTTCAAAAATATGGTTACTTTTAATTAAAATATTTTAGAATTGAATTACACCTATACCTAGGAATTTGGTGTATTAAAAGCTTATGTATAATGGCCTATCAGATTTATCAAAACAGTTTCAAAACAGTTGCCTTAATATATTAAGGAGAGGAAATGGAAAGTCTCGAACATACATTAATAAAATTTAAAAATTGAAAAAATTCATCACATTTTTTTAAATCTTTCCTTAAAAGTTAAGAGTGTATAATTTTTAAAAGTCATTAATTTCCTATGGCATGTTGAATTAGTTCTCATACAGCTTAACTAAATGTGTCTTGTTATGATTTATGGTTTTTGTACTATTCATCTGTCTAAATGGACGGACAGGCCATCATCCTCCCACACCCAACGAACAAAAAAAATTAAACACAAAGTATGAACGTTAATCAAGCGGTTACATCATCTTTGCCAAAACATAACATTATTTCATAGAGCTTTCACATTTTCTTGAACGTCAAAGTAATTTTTCTCACATAAAATCACTTCCCGTATTTATTTTGTATTTATTTGGAATCTGAAATTACAGAAGCAAAGCCTATCCCATCATACGACACAGTGTGGGTATTTAAATGTTATATCAATGACATTGTTATTATGTTCATAATTTAATAAAAAATCTCGTCAGCAAACAACAAATAACCTTAAAAAAATGTATAATTAACAAATTCTTAATTTGAGCAATTTCTTGATTACCATCCAACCAGTATTTCTTTGCTCTATTAAAATGAAATAAGTCTCAGTTGTTGTTACACCCAAGTTCTTTCTTCCCAAACAATTTTATTTAAATGCAACTATCACATTCCAGGAGGGGATTTTGTAAGCCATTTGATAGGGAAAAAGGGCATTTTCAAAGTGCCAATTGGTTTGTTGATATCAACGTCTATTTAAATCTGCTCAAAAGGCGAAGGCTCTTAAGTCGACTTAAGTGGCTTTAGCTATGTATATTGTTTATATATTTTCCAACAAACTATTTTTCTTTTTTAGTATTGTTGATAAATCTTTTAAAACCTTTTGTTAAATGCTTAAGTTAAATTTGTATGGTTTTGTTAAAGGTAAAAATGATAAATCCAATGTATCAAATTATTTCATTTATTAGATAATAGGCAGAAATGGTTTTGGTAAAATATGTTTAATTGTTTTTATGTTCGATATTAATCAAAAAAGTAAAATCGCTTTTGTCAACTTAAAATATCTTACCACAAAACTTTTCTTACATTTAAATTTCGTGACTCAAGATGTTTTACCATATTTGGTAAATAGAAAAAGACTTAAAAATAAATAGACAACAACTGTTAAAGCGACCCAAGAACCAAAAACCAAAAACCAAGGACTACTACTTAAAACTGTATCTTCATATCCTCTTTAATTTTTGTTTTCAAACAAAGATTGCAACTTAAAAATCAACTTTCTGAAAAACTATAAAAATAGACTTAAGAGCTTTTACCTTTTGAACACAGCTAAAAGGAAATAGTAGAATGTATCTACATCTAAACAGATTTAGTCACTGTGAACAAAACTAGAGCTAGCTTAAATACTTCCAGTATCTAGTTAAAATACTTGAATTAGAACTCAAATTTCTTACTAAAAAATTAAGGAAATGCAGTAATCATGAATTAGTCTCTACATTTATCAAATCTTTAACATAATGTAATAAAATTATTTAAAAGTTGCAGTTTTTCAATCAAATTGGGCCCCAAAGTTTTTTGTAACTATATTTTAGATTAACTTTGAAAGTCCGATACTGCTATTGGTTAAATATGTATCTTACCATATCAAACTTGTTTCAACGGACTTCCACCTATAAGCTACCTTTTCTATTATGTATGTACATATTGCAAAGTTATTTTTGATCAAAAAAGCTACACTTTTGAAGGTTGCAAAAAATATTGTTGCTTTATGTTTATGTTGATTAGAATGCAATAAGATTAGTTCTAGAGTTTTCATATTACCAAAAAGAGAAATATCTGGTTCTTTTGTTGTTAAATGGCTTAGAGCATAGAACAAACTAGTTTGGTTTTGCAATAATACTTATGATATTTTTATTGAACTCACATTTTAAAGATAGCTTTTTGAGAAGGAGAAATTCGTTCCAGTTTTTATTCCAGAGGTAAAATTCAAAATGTCTAGAGCATATCATCAACAGTTATTAAATAGGTTAAAGTTGAAGAATTGAAAACAATTTTAGAATGATTAAACCTTAATGAATAAATATTGCCCACAAAAAATTGTTTAAATATTCTAGAAAAATGAAAATTTTGAAGTCACACTTCACCCCAGTCATAAAACACCTACTCGGCTGGCAAAAGTAAGACTAGTGGAACAATTTGAGCTGTTGCAACAAGTAAATGATGGGAAGAATGGAAACCGATTTATCCGTAGTTCGATGGCTAAAAAGTCTCTCTATCCTAAACGTATTACTGTTAGTAGCGGTTTTTGGGGTTTCGCATCCGAGCTATGATTAATATTTTTGTATGGAAGATATTGGAATTAAGAAGACGTTTGTTTACACGATAGTGCTAGGTGGCTCATAATTAAACGCCCTTATAGACTATTTTCTATTGGAGAAAGTAAAAGATATGAGGTATGCCAATGCCAATGCACCACAAACGATTAAATACCGTTAAGATGGAATTCCTGAAGATATCTATGACACTATGACATACAGCCACAAATGTTCGAATTGGTCATGGAAAATTTGATTAATGTGGTGCTTTAACCTCCCTTTACAATAAAATAAGGATTTCTTTATCCCTCGTTTTTAATATTAAAATAAAACCTCTCCGTGGAAATTCCTGTACTCAGATATTGATATTTAGCTTTTGCTTAGGTGTTACTGATGAAGTATAGAAAGGCAGTTTTTTTTTCTAATTTTCGTAGGAATTCCCTTGAATTCAAAACTTATCGTATTGCGTTAATGGATATGACCACTTTATATTTTTAATTATTAACTTCCCATAGGAAGTTATTGTAATGGGTCCGATTTGACAAATTGAAAATTTTGACATTTCTCGACGTTTTAAGGTCCCTAGAGTCGAAATAAAAGATTTTTAGAAAGATGTCTGTGCGTGCGTGTGTACGTACGTTCGTACGTCCGTATGTCCGTATGTCCGTATGTCCGTATGTCCGTATGTCCGTATGTCCGTATGTCCGTATGTCCGTATGTCCGTATGTCCGTATGTCCGTATGTCCGTACGTCCGTACGTTCGCGACGTTTTTTTCGGCGTCCATAGCTCAAGAACCATTAGAGATAACGACTTCAAATAAATTTTGTTATACACACGGAAAGAATTCTTAGATCAGATCAAGAAAAATAAGCTACAAATCACGAAAAATGAATCCAGTTTTGGACCTTGGCTTCGAAATAAGTAAATTGCTACTTTTTGTTTGCAATTTCATAAAATGAGCAAAATGAAGATATTGACACTCAAAAATCATATTTCACTACATTTGAGTAGCAATAATTCGACCGAGGAAATCAAATATTGCAAACAGCGAATTGCAATTTGATATCAATTTGTATCAATTTAATGTTTGTTTTTATCATGAATTTCAGCAGGAGTTTGTAGATTGAAATTGTTTTCTTGTAGATTATGATTCGTTTTTATTAAATACCTACACACACAAGTGGCAAATTTCAACCCTTGTTTTCTTAGACTGCGACAATATACATTAGTTTGCAAATGACAACTAATGTTTTGCTACTTCTTTTTTTTATATTGCAACTTTTGAGTTGTAATTTGAAACAGGTTATTCTGCAATTTGCAAATGACAGTCACAGTTTTGATACTTAGATATCTTTAAATTGCAACTTTTGAGTCGTAATTTGAAACAGTTTCTGCAGCAATTTGTAGTTTTTAAAGATTAATTTACTTCCCATTTTCAAGCAATCATGTACAGATTCAAGAACAATTTTTTGCAAAATCAACAATCTTCATTAGTGATTTACAACATAAACTTATTCTAATAAATATGATTTAAAATCATGAAAAATATAAACCATTAGTGTTCATATATGCGTTTCGCCCCGATGCAATGGTTGGGCTCATCAGAAGATGACCATTACACTTTGTCTTGACGCATACTTTCCCAAATAAATCGAGACTCCATATAATCCCAGCTGCATAGAGCAACTGCGAATTATACAGTTGCTACAATTCTTCAAAGAAGACAAACTGTAGCCACTTTCATTTCTGTGCTAACTTGAATATTTATATTGTGATTATATTTTATTGATTTGAGAATTGAGAATGCTTAAATCACCGCATACATTTTGCAAAACAAGATAAATGAGTTTTCAAATTAAATTATTCCCCTAAAGTAGTAGATTGCGACTCAAAAGTTCCAATTTACCATGTAAATATTTTTAAATTATTACCCTGAAAATAGTAGATTAAGTCTAAAGGAATTGTAATTTACTGTTTAGCTTTTTTCTTAAATCAGCAAATAGGTATTTCGTAAATTACAATATTGAAGCTTGAATATTTATATTGTGATTATATTTTATTGATTTGAGAATTGAGAATGTTTAATTCACCGCATACATTTCGCAAAACAAGATTAATGAGTAGTCAAATTGAATTATTCCCCTAAAATAGTAGATTGCGACTCAAAAGTTGCAATTTACTTTCATTTCAACAAGCTCGAATTATAACTTTTGATAATAATTACCAAATTATAAAATTTTGTATTTTACGAAGATTTGAATGCTGAATTACAATTTTCTCATTCATTTTATAATAAAATCGTCTTGATTTACTAAAAAAGAGGTTTTCGTAAATTGCAACCTAAAATTTAGCAATTAGTGATTTTTCAATTCTCTCCGTGCAGATAATAAGGCAGAAAGATGCAGAAAGGCTCTCAAGAAAATTGCGTGGGTGGTTTTTTTTACCATAGCAGTTTTAAAAAAAGGTGAAAATTTTGGTTAGCCCTAAATATCTCATGAAGCAATGACGCTAAAGACTTGAATTAAATTTTGTATTATATATTGTAACGTGATACAAAAGAAGTTTATTTTTTGAAAAAAAATCCAATTAACGGTTTTTTTTATAAATCAAAAAAACTGAAAAAAAATTTGTCACCTCGAAACTTTTACGACTAAAATATGATTTCATCTCCAAAACAATTTTGTACAACGAAGAATAATGCTTTTGACATCTGATAAAATTTTGAGAAAAATCGAAGTGAGAGTTTTTTTTATAAAAAATAAAAACCAAAACAAAAATTTTTAAAAGTTGGTAAAAATTGATTTTCGACTCAAATATCTTTTCAAAACTTCGAGATATTGGCTTTAAACTACTTTAATCTTTCAAAAAATATTGTTGTCAACATTCAGTAAAATTTTGAAAAAAAATCGAATTGACATTTTTTTTACAAAAAATTAAAAACAAAAAAAAAATTAACAAAAATTGTTAAAAATTGATTTTTGACTCAAATATCTTTTCAAAAATTTGAGATAATGGCTTCTTACTACTTTAAACGTATAAGAAATATTGTTTTCAACAATAGAAACAATTTTGAGAAAAATCGAATTGACAGTTTTTTTTACGAAAAATAAAAACCTAAAAAAAAATTTATAAAAGTTGGTAAAAATTGTTTTTCTACGTAAATATCTTTTCAAAAATTTGAGACATTGGCATCAAACTAATTTTATCTTTTAAGATATATTGTTTTCAACATTCTATAAAATTTTGAGAAAAATCCAACGGACAGTTTTTTTTTACAAAAAATAAAAACAAAAAAAAAAACAATACTAAAACTTGTAAAAAAAATCAATGCTATTGGCCTTAATGATAAGGAAATGGATTTTGGAAATCTTGATCCGTCGATTCTTAATATGTATTTCTCCCAAAATCAAAGTAATGAAAATGAAAGTGATGTTGAATTTTTATCTGAAATCGAAGATGCCTTTTCTTTTCGTTGTGTTTCTCTTGATGAGTTTTACAATGCATTATATTCTATAAAATCAAACGCTACAGGCTTCGACGAAATTCCATAAAAATTTATTAAGATTATTTTTCCCTTGATATCTCATCAATTGTTACATGTGATTAACACCGTTGTTACCACTTATTCGTATCCTCAAGCTTGGAAATGTGCAAAGATAATTCCAGTAGGCAAAAAGTCCAACCCTCAAGAACCTTCAGACTTCAGACCCATTAGCTTGTTACCAGCCACATCAAAAATCTTGGAGATTTTGATGAAATCGCAAATCAATGATTTTCTCACCCGTAATAACTTGTTATTTTGCAACCAATCTGGTTTTCGAAAGTTTCATAGCACTACTACAACTCTTATTGATTTAACCGACACAATTAAGATGAATATGGATCGAAAACATATTTCTTTGTTGCTACTTTTAGATTTTAGCAAGGCTTTTGATAGTGTAAACCATGTTCGCCTTTGCTTCAAACTTAACCGATAGTTTTCTTTCAGTAGCAGTGCGTGTAATTTGATATTTTCATATTTATCGCAACGGTCCCAATATGTTTGTATTGGTGATAATAAATCTGATTTTATTGAGATTACTTCAGGAGTCCCCCAAGGATCCATTTTAGGGCCAATTCTGTTTTCCATATTTATAAATGACCTTAACCTTGCAACATCTTTCTCGCTTGTTCATCTGTTTGCAGATGATGTTCAATTACTCTTTTCCTGTCCGATTGATGAAATTTCCTCTTTTCTTACTTTTGTTAATGCAGATCTTGGTTCTGTTCATTCTTGGGCTATAGAAAACAAATTGAAATTAAACCCGCGTTTTACTTTAGACCTGTGAGTAGCATGTTGGATCCGGTTGTGTTAGACAATGTCATTATTTCTTACCAGAGTAAGGTCAAGAGTTTGGGTTTTATACTTGACGAAACTTTATCTTGGGAAGCTCATGTTAACAACCTTATAAGTCGAACTAATTTCATCTTGCGCAAACTGTATAATATTAATGACTATTTTCCTTTAAGTATCAAAATTAAGCTTGCCAAGGCTCTTCTGGTTCCCCATTTTTTGTATGGTGCTGAAATGTTTTCAGGTGCTACTGGTATAGTGCTAACAAGATTGAGGGTATGCTTCAATGATGTTATCAGGTATGTGTACTCTATAAAGAGGAGGGAACATATTTCTAATTTTACTAAATCTTTCCTGGGAATGTCGTTTCCAGACTTTCTGCAGATAAGAGTTCTAACTGCTCTCCATAAAATAGTTTTTAAATCAATTCCGGTATATCTTTTCAATAAAATTGTGTTTTTGAGGAATACTTCTAGTAATAAAATTTCTATACCTAGACACAGAAGTACTCGAGCTTCATCATCATTTCTAATTCGTGGCATCAAACTTTGGAATGACCTTCCAAGACAATTGCGATCTACTCACAATGTTAACAAGTTTAAGCGTTTGATATTGCTACCTTTGTATAACATAACAGATACTTCTGATTCTTGTGCGTTCTCTGATGGTTCCTATTTTCTTTTGTATTCTCTGGCTTAAATTTAATTTATGGAAGCTAATATTGTTTTTTGTGTATACTGTTTTCATTACATAAGGTACAAGTTATTTCCTTTGATATTAAGATTTTAAATTAAATTTAGCTGATATTAT
This sequence comes from Eupeodes latifasciatus, assembly GCA_920104205.1. Taxonomy (NCBI): domain Eukaryota; kingdom Metazoa; phylum Arthropoda; class Insecta; order Diptera; family Syrphidae; genus Eupeodes; species Eupeodes latifasciatus. The sequence continues at coordinate 170,379,668 of OV049924.1, read as the reverse complement.
GTTAAATTTTTAGTTAATTTTATGAAAATGTACTTATAGTTTATTCATTCTTTATATTTTCGAATAACTAAGTATATAAACAAGGGACAAGGTCCTACAATATGTAATATCTTAAACAAATAAATAAATAAATAAATAAAAATTTACTTTCGGCTCAAATAGCATTTCAAAAATTACAAATATTGGCTTCAAACTTATTTTATTTCACAGAAAATATTGTTTTCGATATTCAGTAATTTTTTTATAAAAATCCAACAGTCCGTTTCTTCATAAAAAATAAAATCTACAAAAAATAGTAAGCAAATTTGGTTAAAATTGATACATATAGACAAACTTTTAAGCAAGACAAATCGACAGACGGGATCAGTGTGGGTCGCATCCCAGCCTCTTTTTTTTTCTATATATGAAAGTAAAATTTGTATTTTACTGCTTTAAACTTTGTTGCTAAAAGTACTATCTGACAGTTTTCAAATTTAATGTTGAACTCCTTTTATGTACACCAAAAACAAAATAATGATCTCAAATAAATAGATCAATGAGCTATATATCATATTCATATCATATCATATTATTTTAAGCCGATCATTATTTATTTGAAAGTGCTTTTAAATACCAATGAATTGTGTTAACCTATTTGAGGCCCATTAAGCACTCTATAAATATAAAACGAAAGTCAAGTTAGTTTCCTAAAAGATACAAATAAATATGAATTAAACACCTTTGTTGACCTTTTATTGTTAATAAATAGATTTCAAATACTTTTTAACGATCTGATTCAATAAATTTAGAAACCTTTGTTTCTAAATCACAAGTACAAAATACCACCTCCAAGATATTTCATAAGACCTCCTATAACAACCGAAAACCAATTGAAAAAAAAGTCTGGAACATACAAATCAAAAGCCAATTAAATCGCGAATCATACTCCATTGTTTAGTTTAAACAACACCATTACGGCTTGCTGCGATGAACATTCATATCTTAAACTCTAACTCTATATTATATTAAATGTATCTCTATACAAGTTATTATGGTAGCGCATTCCTATACTACCTTTACCACGACGTCCGCTATAAGAAGGTAGTTATAGTCCACCGGAGGCAACAGAAAAAACAAAAGTGAAAGTATGTGTGTACTAGTGTAAGACCTGAGTGAATGTTGTTGATCCACGATCACTATAATAATTTGCGAAGTGGGGATAAAGGAAATATTTTTGCATTCCAATTTATCTTGAATGTGTCAAGAAAGGAAAAAAACACATGATTTATATAAAAAGAATTTATACTATAACTTACCAGCAGCAGAAAAATGCAAACAATTAATTTTTTGAATTATTGTTTTGTTTTTATCCAAAATGTATGGCTTGACTATCAACTTCCTTATCGTTAAGATACATTCGAAAGCGTGTGATAGAATTTATGGATATTATGTGACCCGTTCTAATTTTATCACTTTACCGATAAAATTGTTGACTTTACCATAAAATTAAGATCAACTCTGCAATGAAACAGTAAACAAAAATCACAAAACTGAATACTTATTTTTTTTTCAAGGCACAATCACGACAACAACAAAAAAAATTATTCGAAACAACGCAACGGTTACCACGACGACAGTATAGATACTTGAGGAGTAGATTTGAGGAAAAAAATTAAGATTTAAAACATGCAATTTTTTGTTCAAAGAAAAAGATACAAATATAACTGGATTTTTGTTAATTCAATTAATAAACTGGTTTTATTCAAATAACAATTAACGGGGCTTTAAAGAAATTATTTTTATGTTATTTAGTAATTTGATTAACTTTCACATTCAAAACGAAATGAAATTGAATTTTTATATCTTTATTTTTGTATTAATTTAATTTCATTTTATCTTTCGCAACACTTCTAGTTTCACTTTGTGAGAATATGCATAAAACAGTTGGATATTTGTGTGTACCAAATTAAATCCACGATCTTTATCGTGTCATTTTATTTCTGTTTCTATAATGCGAAACTATTTAACATCCCTCAGCATACTTAGACACGGTGGCCGATACAAATTTCTGGAATAATTAATCGAAAAATCCGAAAGTATAACCGACCCGACATAGAAATAAAAATGAAAAGAAAATAAAAACCGTCGTCGTCGTGATGTTTGCGTGGTGGTGGTGCGTCACGCTTAAAAGAAGTATTTTTTTTATCCTACCTCAGAGCTCCAATCGAGTTCGTTGTCTCTGGCCAACTGAATTGAAGTCTTTGGATTTGTCTTACGAACGATCTGAGCCGAATTGCTTTGTGGTAGCAACGACAACGACGACCGCGACGACGAGGTCGTCTTGTTTTGTCTTGTAGGCTCTTGATGTTGGTGTATCTGGTTTCTTGTTTTGATGGCTGCCAAAGAACCAATATATTCCAACAGTACCACATCGCCAATTTTTCAGGCCACAAACACTGGTGATAGTTTAGGACAGTTGTGTTGTTTGTGTTTGAAGAAGTGAGATCTCTAATTATTTAAATTGTTTGTATTTAAAAAAACTAGAGGATTGATTTTATTTGTTTAAGCAAAAGAAATGTTGTATTTATTTATCTTAACAAAGTTAAGATAAAGAATTTATATACAGAACTGGTAATGCATTGCTCATGCCTCTCAATTATCTTAAACAGTCCAAACCGAATAAAGGTTGTTTTTTCAGTTTAGAATATTTAAATATAAATTTATCCCCTAATTTAGTATCTAAGTAAATCCTGTCTAACTTTAAAATTAAAAGCCGTCGTTTATATCTGTAAAATTTCAAAATTCAAATGAATTTCAAAAAGTTTTCTATGTCTTAAACAGTTCATGAAGAAAGAAAGTCTCATAACCAGGTCGGATTTCATCCCGTGAAATCTTCAGAAACATGACAATTACAAAAATTAACTTTAGTTTTAAATTCGGCTTAAACTCGAACAAAAGTCTAATAATTGTCTAACACCGAAGATGTGAGACAATTTAAGAAAATATTTAGTATTTTATAAAATTGTTATACGTTTCGAATTTATTTAAAAGGAAAAACCCAATTCATTAAAAAAAAAGTACTTCTTCCTCTCTCAAACTATACCCAATCATATATTGGCCAACTCAAGTCAACTTACTTATGCATGTTTAAGTCTTTCGTCGTTGTCTTGTCTTGAATTTGTTTTCTATCTTCATTCGTTGTTTGCTTTCCATTCTCTCTCTCTCTCTTCGTTCTTGTTTCTTTTTCTTTTTTTTTCTTCTAATAATTTCAAGTTTCCTTTTTTAATTCTCTTTTGTAACGGTGCGGGTGCTAGCTGCTAGCGTACATATATGTTTGCCAAGTGGTCAAGCAGTAAGTCTCTAGAAAATTAGTGCACTATGAAGTTTACTCTAACCACCACTGAGCAGTAATCGGTAAATAAGACTTTGAATGATATGCCAAATGTAGAAGTAAGTCAAATATTTGTCTACATCACCTTTGAGGTTATTGCTTTCGGTTTGTAAGAAAACAAAGTAAATATATGTACGTACATAGGTACAAATAAAAGAATAAACTTTAAAAGTGTGCCCCTATTGTAAGCTGTTTAACTGTTTTTTTTTTTGTTTTTGTAAAGAAAAATTAGGAAATTTGATTTTCCGACCAGAAATTATATTAATGTAAATAAGTGTTTATTAATAACTTTGTTCAAAACAGCAACAGGTTTTTCGGTGATGCTTTTACTTTTGCAAAGAGAGTGTTCTATTATTACTATGCACTTTTTAATTAAATTTATATTTTTTCATTTCCTACAATTGGTACCTATTGCATATTTTTACATTTTTGTTCTATAGCGAGGGATTTTTAGCCAAAATCGAGTTCGAAAGTCAACTCTTTTGTTTAGTTTGTAGTTTTTATTTTGTTATTATTAGATTTATGTGTGTGAAGTTCATTTATAAAATATTGTATGAATATTTATTAAAGGTAAAACTCAATAAATGAACCTATTGCATTTATCTACAAAAGTACAATCAGCACATGAATTAAAATGGTTACATTCTATTATAGTTTATTTTAATATGTCGTTTGTTCAAATTAAATTAAGATGTATGTAGATTTAGTCTATTTGAAACAAGTTGAAGATTTACTACTGCATTTTATAAGCGAACTGTAAATACATAAAATAGTACGGAACTTTATGACATGGGGTAATTTTAATCAAGGTTACTATGAATATGTATACATATGTACTACATACATACATAAGTAGACCGAGTAATTAAAAAATGTTTGTGATCTTAGGAAAATTGCTAATAATTTCAACTAGATGAATTTTCTTAGATTCGTTTATAAATATAACAATTTTATGATTATTACAATATTTACATATATTTTCAAGGTCTCATTATATGTTTCATGTGAGCAATAATTTATAATATTTTAATATTTATTTTAGTTTGTATCAATTACACCAATGAGATTAACTTTCACAGGTTTTGCGAATATTTTTTACTATTTAGGTCCTCTCTGCGTGCGCCACCTAAGTCACGGTCTTCCTCTACCTTTCGGGTTGGAGCGTTGATGTGTTGATGATAAGATGAGCGTCTTATAGATGTTGATTTAAGATGCTCGAGAGAGGACTTTAGCAATTTGCAAGAGTTAGTGCATGTTCCTTACAAAGTCATCGCCTGCTGCTTTGAATGGTTTGGCAGCAATGCTATCAGTTCCAGCAGCTTTGGTGGACTTCAGTTTCACTTCGTCGAGGTCCGGTAGGGGGAATTGTTGATCTGCGTCGCCTAGCTTGAGTGGTTCTATCTCCCTTACAGCTGAATTCGATTCGTTAGAGTTAGTGATTCTATGGGACCAATCTTTTTTCGCACTCGTACTGTGGCAAGAGTCCTTAGAGACCTAAACACACATAAATCCGCTGGTCCGGATGGTATCCCCGCTATTGTTCTAAAGAGGTGTTCTTCAACGCTGCCAAAACCTCTGCGTAAGCTTTTTCATCTGTCCTACTCCTCAGGTCTCGTTCCGAGCGGATGGAAAACTGCATTTGTCCAGCCCATCCCCAAAAAAGGCGAATCTTCCTCACCCTCTAATTACCGACCGATTGCACTTACGTCCCTTCTTTCCAAGGTCATGGAAACGCTGAATAATTATCAGCTCAAGAAATATCTTGAAGATCGAAAGCTTCTTAATGACTGGTAGTACGGCTTTCGAAGCAATAGGTCCACTGGTGATCTCATGGTTCATCTCACCGAACAGCGGAGCAAATTTTTACATCGCTTTGGAGAAAGTAAGATTATTGCACTTGATATTTCAAAAGCATTTGATAAGGTTTGGCATCAGGCTCTCTCATCGAAAATGCGTGCTTTCGGTTTGCATGAATCCCTGCTTCATTGGTTTAGTAATTACCTTTCGGATCGTTCAATACAAGTAGTATTGGATAGATTCAAGTCTGAAAACCATAAAATAAATGCTTGTGTGCCCCAGGGCTCTGTTCTATCTCCAACACTCTTTCTCATTTTTATTAATGATCTCCTGTCTGCAACATCTAATCCAATACATTGTTTCGCTGACGATAGTACTCTTAGCTTTTCATATTCGTTTTCAGACTCACATCCCTGTTCTTCGGATGTGGAACTGCAACGACAAAATATGATAAGCTCATTAAATTCCGACCTAAACAGCATTGTTCAATGGGGATTAAAAAACCGCGTGGAATTTAATGCTTCGAAAACGCAACGCTGTCTTGTATCGTTAAAGCGAGATATACCCCCATTGCCATTATCCATGGATGGCACTTGCATCAATGAGACTGAACACCTCGATATTCTCGGTATGTGTGTCACCAACCACCTCTTGTGGAATGATCACATACGCGATGTCGGTTTCCTTAGGCGATGCAAGAAATATTTCACCCCTTCTGATCTGGCTGTTATCTACAAAACTTACATACGTCCAAAGCTTGAGTATAACTCCCATCTCTGGGCTGGTGCTCCTGCAACTTACTTAAGCCTCTTGGATAGTATTGAACGTAGAGCATTTAAATTGATAGATGATAATATCATCATAAGTTCATTTACTTCGCTTGAACATCGTCGTAAGGTCTCTTGTCTGGCCCTTTTTTTACCGTTATTTTAACGGCTTATGCTCTAGTGAAATAGCAAGTTGCATTCCTCTCCTTAAACAGTTCAACCGTAATACTCGCGCTTCTAGGAATGCTCATAAGTATACCCTCGAGCCCAACTTCGGCCGTACTGTCAAATACAGAGATTCGTTCTTTAGCCGTACTACGCGAATGTGGAATGCCTTACCACACTCTGTCTTTCCTAGTCATTGCAATGTTCAGGAATTCAAAACCAATGTGCACCGACATCTCCTTTTAAACCCTCTCTCCTCTTCCTAGTGCTCACACTGTGCCTCTGCATAATAAGGGTAGTAATATCCCCTTGAGTGTGTGCTTATTATAAAAAAAAAAAAAAAGATCGTCAATAAAGACTTCGCACCTCATTCCTGTTGTGACATCCTTCTATCTCCTCGATCGCGCACTTTCTTATGTTTCCTTTTTTCCATCTAAGAAGCCGGTGTTCCTATCTCCTCTTCTTATCGTAGAGCTCGCACATCAGAGGCGGCACTGGTTTTCAATGCTTCATAGGACCTCTTAAGAGGTTGTTAGGGACTCGATCGCAAAGGATATGGCAATCTCTTGCGATTGTAGATGTCTAGCGTCGAATCTTCTCACACACACTGGATGGATTGGGATATCCGTAGCCGTAGCCGTACCCTGGCTACAACGAGGTAAGGGTTCGAGTCAATGTTGGCTCCTAGGAATGTTCAGACATCCTGTATACTGGAGAAGTGTCATGCGTCTATCGTAATGTGATAAATCTGGTTGACAGTGATTGATAAGGAGATTTACATGTCCCATTGTGGGTAATAAGATGTGTGAACTGCGCACTAGCTACCCGAACTTCTTGCCCCCACACCAAAATCTATCAGCCTGAGTCCGTTGTCGGAGGTGGTTTCGTGCAGGCTGTATCTCCCGATAGTGCCACCAAAGATGTCTTTTCTGTATAACTTGTCGTTAAAATCTCCTAAGGCAATTTTAATGTCATAGCCAGTGCACTGCTTGCTTATTGTCTTGTCCAAGAGCTCGAAGAATATTTCTTTGGTGTCTTCATCTTTCTCTTCTGGGTTTGGTTTTTTTTTCATAGAATTAATACATATTATAGGAGTTAAATTAAATTTTCAGAAACTTATTATTCTAGAGATTTATTTATACTCGAATACAGTTGTCATCTCTCAGTTTTTTGAATGTGGTGAATTAATTTCATTTGAAAAAAGAGGATGTGATATGACCCTCTCTGATGATGACTTCCCATCCGTGACCGTCTGTCGATTTTTTTTTAACTTTAACAAAATATGAATAACAATAATTTGTATGATATAAACAATTTTAAAGTCAATATCTTTCTTTGGTCTCATATAACTTGAGTCAAAAACCATTTCTTATTTTGTAAAACAACATTTTCAATTGAATCTTTAAAAAAAATTAACTAAAAGTTAGCAATAATATTTTTCATATGATAAAATAAGTTTGATTTCAATCTCTGTATTTGTCCCCTATTTTTAACAATTTTATGCAGCATTTTTTTCTTATAAAAACAATGCTGCTTGGATTTTTCTAAGAACATTATCTTACGTTTAAAACAAAATTTTGAATGGAATTGAAGAATTTTGAATAAATTGCTGTATAGTAAAAAAAAAAACGTCTACTTAATTTTTATGGAAGTCCTTTCTGCATCTTTCGACGTAATTATCTGTAAAACGAAATGTATTTGAAGTTCATATCTAAACTGGTTCTTGAGATATACACCGCGAAAAACGGTATTACGAACGTACGCACACGCACATACATTTCTCTAAAAATCTTTGATTTAGATTCTAGGGAACTTGAAACGTCAAGAAATGTCAAATTTTTCAATTCAACAAATCCGACCGTTTGCAATAACTTCCTATAGAAAGATAATAAAGTCTGAAAGAATTAATTGATACACACCAGTATCCCTTTTCTAATATTGAGTTAAGAACAATAATAAAAATGCCAAAAGGTTTACTATTTATTTATCATTTGCTGCTACCTGTTTCTGTAGTTTTTTTTTTATTATTATTTAAAATACCAAATGAAATCATTTGGATCTATGGATTGGTTTTCAGCACAAAGTCCCTTATAAACATGATGCGGTTCCGTACACAAGGAAGCAACTGGGCCTGGCTTATAAGCTGGAATACCCACAATGTTTGTTGAGGGATAATTACATGTAAATATAATTGTGTGCAGTGGTTTCTTCATTCGTCTTTTGTGAACAGATTGGAGATATCCACATCCGACACGGTCATTACGATCAGTCATCAAAGCCGTGAAGTGACCTGTTTGAGGTCTTTCAAAAAAAATTAGATTGAACATTAATTAATAGAGAAGAAAAATTCAACATACTCTGTTACTTTAAAGCTGCCCATAACATCCATATTACAATCCTTGTGTTCCAAGAACCACATTTCAACGGCTTCCTTTATAAAGTCAACCATTGTATAATTCGTAAATGTTGTTTGAGCAAAGTAAATATTTTGGCCACAATATGGGAAGTCAATTGTGCTTCGACATTCGTCATGTTCGAAATGACAAGTTTTAACATTAAGCTCTGACATTTTTGTAAGTTTTGTATCCCATCTCTAAAAGACAATTAAATAATGAAAGATTTAAAGAAATCAAACACAGAGTCACACCAAGCTGGGCATCCTTGCAGCAGATTTAAAACCAGGTACATTTCCAAGAGCAAACTTATTACGCACTTCATTGTGAAGGTCCAAAATAAGCTGTTGGTATTCATCTAGTTTTTCTGTCCAATACTTTCCCTTGCATTTTTTCCCGAATGACTGCAATAAAAATAGGTTACACTTTCAATGAATTGTTATAAATCTACGTGACGCACTCCATCATTGTTGCAGGCAATGTGATGGCCTTGATTAGGACACCATTTTGGATTACAGTAGTCAGGTTTCTCATCAGTATCAGTTGTAGCAAGTACAAGGAATGTGAAGAAGAACGATTTAATGATTAACTGAAGTAACATTTTAGACGACTGAGTTCCATTTCATAATGAAATGGGAACCATTTTAATATTCGATTTATAAAAAATATTAAGTCGTGACAGTTTGAGTCACGAATCACGATTTTTAATTTAAAGAAAATTAAGATATTTATTATTAACACTGAATGTTTTCAAATTTGAAATGAACTTTAAATAAGTTTGGCGTCGCATAGTGGCAACGAGAATTTAAAAATTTGTTTTTTTAATTTTGGGTGTAATGATAATTTTTTTTAAATTTACAAACTCTTGAACTCTTTTATAATCTCATTCTATACACCTTAGTAGATCATCTTAGTATCATCTTTCTGTTCACTCTTATTTTTACTGTCAAACAAAAAGTACCCAATTTCCTTCGATGTCATCATTAACTTGCCAATTGAATAGCTTGTATTTCTAAAATCCCAGAAATGTTTATTTAACTAATTAAAAAGAATCTAGGATGCGACCCACACTGTTAACTTTTTTAAAACTTAAAACTTAAGCTTAAAACTTTAAAACAAATCATTCATAACAATATTTTATGTGAGATAAATAATTTAAAGTCAATATCTGTCTGCGTTCTCCTAATACTTGAGTCAAAAACCATTTCTAACCAGTTTCTTATTGTTACTGAAGATTTTCGTGTTTTGTTTAAAAAAGTTGTCAATTAAATTTTTCTAAAAGAAAAAATAACTTAAAATTAATGACAATATTTTGCATATGATTATAAATAGTTTGATTTCAAAATCTGTTTTTATTAACGAGATTTTTAGTCGAAAACAAAATTGTACCAATTTTAGTAGCATTTCTTAAAAATTTCTATTTCTTATTATAAACAAATACAGATTGAAATTTTGTTAGAACGATATCTTACATTAACAACAAAATTTGGCACAGAATGAAAACATTTTGAAGACATTATTTTATTTTCAAGAAAATCGAACATCAATTTTTACCAATTTTGCGTATACTATTTTATTTAGATCTTAATTTGTACGAACAAAATTGATTGATGGATTTTTATAAAAAGTTTTACTGAGCCCTATTGATGATCTTCTCCAAGACTTTGCTAATGCTCGAAAGAAGACTTACATACGTACCGAAGATTTGACGGGTTGGAGTTGTTCTTTCCCTTTTTCGGGAGAGGATGAAGCACAGCGGTCTTCTGACAACATGAGAAATGACAAAATGTCCGGTATTACACAACACATGTTTTTCCTTGCATCAATGAAGTGCGAAAGAGAAAGAAAGAAATATGATTGAAATAGAAATAAATCTGTCTCGGCATGCACGTACAAGCTCAAAAACACTATATATGAAGATATAAATCCTTCGTACGTATCACCCTCCAAAACCCATTTGTTTACATTGTTGTATTTGTATTGTAGACGAATAGATGTTTTACCGAGTTTTTAGGGGAAATGTCATAATTTAGAGGAGAAAAGTCACGCCTACTTAAATGAGTTTATTAATCTGATTTCCGGTTCCGGTAGCTTGAAGTAAACCAAGATGGCTACCGAAGATTTATATCTTTATTAGAGTGTAGTCGGCTTTGTGCACTCAACAAGTAAGGTTGTGTTTTTTTTTTCTTAACACGAGCTTAACAAAATAAATAGTGTGACTGCGCTTACAAAGAAAAACTTTTTCCTCGTTACTGAATTTATTATTTTAAATAAATATTAAAAACATCGATAAGTAAATTCTTTAGACAACGCTGATATTTTATCACAAAAGTCGGATGGTTGGACTTAACCTCCGCTTTTTCGGATTACTTTTTCACACGCGCTGCATTCCGAGTACATGCCGGCAGCCACATTCCACAGTAATTGGGTGTTTTGCTGAGTACGGACTCATCCTTCTGTACTGTGATTCATCTCACCATGAAAAATAAATTGGAGATATCAACATCAAAAAAAAATCCAGCCAATACGATAAAAAAACTTGAAAGACTCGCTGCCGCCCAGTTACTCTTACAGCTAAGCGATGATCCCAGCTGCTCAAACATGGCACAGACATTTCTAACGCCTGAAAATTCCGTCTTCCACGTGGAATCAAACACATCTCCAGCATCAATTCATCCAACCGACACTGAAGTCTCCAACCTGACGACCGGCTGGCAATTACCGCCGAAAAAACATACCGCGAGGTCTGCATCACCTAACCTAGAAATGGATGTCACGATAAATGAAAACTCTTTCGCTCCACTGAACGTAAAACTCGTGCTGAAAAGCTCCAGACACAACAGCAATATTGCCAACCAACTTCATCAATCAACCATTAATGACGACGACGCACGTTCCTGCCGCCGGGCGCACATTGAAACCTCTGATACAGTTTTAAATTTCGGGAATATTGTATAAATTAACCTGGAATCGCTTATTTAAAAAGTTTTAATTGACGAATTCTACTTGTTTAAAAAATAATTTTTTTCTAACCTATGATCACTTTTTTGAAGAATTTTAGTATTCTGAATTAGAATCCGAATCTTAAAGATTTCAGCACAGCGCGTTTCTGAGATATTCTAAAACAATCTCTTCACGTTTTTGAGAAATAACAATATTAAAAATGTCAACAAAAAATATTTTTAAATTCTTTTGAGATTTAGAACTCAATATAATTTTTGAACGCAGAAGTTGTCGTGGGATCTAAAATCACTTGAAAATAACATGTCTGCGACCCTTCCAAATTCAATCAAAATCCTGTGAATAGAAGTGATTTTAATAAACCTACTGTGCGGGACATATTATTTTAATACAATACAAGATTTCTTGCATATTCAGATTAAGATATTTCAAAAATGGGATTTGTTGGAATTTAGTAGTTTCGAATTCGTATTGAAGCAACGAAACCTTGGGTAAGAAACATTTGAGTACACAATTATGTTGTAATTTAGTGTTGTCGAAATACTAGGCTAACTTCTTATGACATTGTATTGATGTCGAGACAGTTTAGCTTCCATCATCATTGACAAAGCTTCTAAAGTATACATTTTTTTTAACTTATTACAGTTTTGCAATTTGTTTAAAAAATGTGGGGATGATGTTGCTTCTTTGACCAAATCAGCTTCTTGTTTTTGACCAGATGCTCGTAAGCTCATTTGAGCTGCAAAAACAAGTTCAGATGTTGGAACAGTATTTCGTAACTCTGCATGCCGTGCGCTTTCATTTTGTCTGCTCAAGTGCAGGACGTCCAACGGATGGGAGATATTTTTTGAACGAAAAGTTTTTACTGAGCCAACTTTTTTCAGACGAAAAAAAAACGTTTTTTCATTCGGTGTGAGCGATCCCTTTTAATTATGAACTGGGATTTAAAATTTTTTAAAGCTACCTTTAAATTAGTAATGTGACTTGGGCTACAAAAACTTTTATTTTTTATGTAGGATTCAACATCTGAGAACTTTTGATCAATGTTTGTTTGTTTGCTCAAAAAATAAATTTCGACCAATTTTTTTCTTGAGCATTGGAAATTTTGGTCTTCAGAACCTAAAAACAAGTTGCAAAGTGCAAAATGAGAAATGGTTTTCAAAAAAGTAAGGAGTAGGCAAAATAACATTTAATTTAGTGTAGATGTCAATTTACTTATTTTTTTTTATTTAAGGCTCAAAATTGTAAATAAAATGGAAAGCATAATATTTTTTTGGTAAAGTAAAAATTTTTCACAACCTTTTTTCATTTAAATAATTGTTTGAAAAGTTCAAAAATATTGTTAACTTGCAATTTAGAACAGAAAAGGAGCAGAGAAATTGTATTGAAAAGAAGGACTATTGGTATAACAATTTTGAGATAATTTTTTGGAAAAAAAAAATTGAAACACTTAAAAACAATTTTATAATAAAATTTAGCTATCAGAAATTGAATATTGTTCCTAAAATTTTGTAAAATAAATTTATAAAAAGAAGTAAGCAATTTTTCAGCTTTTTAAATACTATAACTTTATTTTAAAAAATTGAAAACAAATATTTGGGGCAAAAGTCAAGCACTTTTGTTTTTTTGGTAGTATAGGTATATTGTTCCTGAAACTTTTCCCACTTTCAGACCTGCTTGACTTTTGCCCCAACAGAAGATATGAAGTGAAAAGTAAAAAAAAGCCGTAACAAAATTTCTTCTTTTCATTTCAATTATTTCAACATAAAGATATGAAGTGAAAAGTAAAAAAAAGCCGTAACAAAATTTCTTCTTTTCATTTCAATTATTTCAACATAAAGATTTCTTTTTTTTATATTTTTAAACTTAAATCATAATCTACATACCTTTACCTAGGTGTGACATTTTTTGAAACTTTTTTCCGATCTTAATTTTGATTTTATGGATAAAACTAAAGATAATCTTTTTTAGCACTTTTTAAGTAAGCGATATTTGCACATTAAATGTCTACTTTGATGGGATGTCTAACCTTGACTACGAGACATACAAAAAAAAATCACACTCTTCATATCAGATTTTCCGTTAACTTTAAGAGAGCGAACTTTATAATCCCGTTGCTTTAATTTTGCAAGGTGACCTTTTTATCATCACCATGTATGGAGCTGCCCCACTGTGCGCCGGCCGAGGAAAACAATAATGAATCTCCAGCTAGCACAACAGAAGTTTCAAACAAAGAAGAAAAACTGTATTCGGGTAAGTACTGTCCACCTATAATATTGAGAAACATTGACATTAGACAACTTATTATAGGTCTTAAAAATAGTCCTGTTAAATTTTTATTCAAAATAGTGAACAAAGGTAGTAGTAGTAGACTGTAGGTAGACAATAGCCAAGTACATAGTGATCTGATGAACACTCTGAGGAATACCGAAAATGCTGAAGCATACTTTAAAAGAAGACAAGACAACTAACGTCGTCCTTAGAGGACTTACATCTGATTATCCTCCTTCAGAAATTTTAAATCAACTTAAAACTAAATTTGCTAATATTTCCGATGTTTCGCTTTTCGAAACTTTGAGATCCAAACAAAAAAAAATTAAATACAACCTTTTTTTAGTCCGTCTCTGAATTAATCAAGTTAAAATATCTCTTTCATAGAGTTTACTAGGAGAAACCAAGGGGCAACCGAGGCGCTCTTCAGTGCAGAAGATGCCAACAATTCGGCCACCTGAACAAGAACTGTGCTTTCTCCTACAAGTTTGTCAAATGTACTAATAGACACGAGTCAGGTCGGTGCCCTGTACTTCGTGAACAGGGTAGCAAGGCGGTTTGTGTAAATTGCGGCGAGGATCATCCTGCCAACTTCAGAGGATGCAAATCCTATAAGCTTTATGAAGCTCGCAGAAAACAGATCCTACTTCATGCCAACCTTAAAAGAGATCAAGCAAAAAGTCTTTCCCATGCTATCTCAAGAGGGGCCCACGATGTCCCTGAGTTATCTTATAACAGTCATTTCAAACCCCAAGATTTAAAATCCCATGTACCCGACACTCCCAGCTCTCCCAATGCACAAAATGGCAGCAATATAATGGGTAAATTCATTGCACTATCAAACGAACTCTTTGGTGTAGATATGAAAACGCTTATTGGAAAAACTAGCAACTTTATGTCAAATCTTAGAAACTTCAACTGTTTAGAAGATAAGCAAATGACCTACTTTCACCTACTCACCGAATTAATCTCCGGTTCTTCAACATGATGTTAATAAAAATACTACAATACAACATTTCGTCCCTCGTCTCACATTCTCGGAGAATTGAATAGTTTAAAATTCTCCAAGAAAACAATTGTTTTTTTGCTTTTATACAAGAGACACATCTATCTAACAGACACAAAGTTTTTATAGACAATTTCAATAGCCTAAGATCGAATGTAAATTAAAAAGTTCAAAAAATAATAAAAAGATTACCAACAAAGAATTAAAAATAAGAAAAAAAAACATTTACTGTGTTCACTTTATTGTTATAAAACAAACATTCAAATTCAGATCCAAAATGTCAATGATATATCATATTATGGGTGGACAGTGCTTGCCTGATCTATATTTTATTCAATCAATAATTTATCTAATTAGTATTAAAATTTTCATCTATGCCTAGCATTTATATTTTAACGCCTAAACTTAAAATTCTAGTTCAAAAATGTGATAATACTATGTGTATCGAACGCGAGCATACGAGTTTAACACCACTACAGCCGGCAACCGCCAGCTAAACCTACACTTCAACATTCTATATTCTTATTATGTATTATACGAAAGAGCATACAAAAGAACATGCATTCTTCGTTCTTATAGAAAATATATTTAGTCTTCATTTAGCTCTGTAGATGGCCAGTTGGCCAGTTGAAAGGTGTTCACGATAGTGTTTAAATAAATTGGGTTTTTTGCTAATGCTTTTTCCCAAACAAAATTGTTTTAGTTTTCTTTATTTATAAAAATAAGCATCGGTTCAACGTCGAGGTAGGTTTTCCGCATTTCTATGCGAGCCGGATAGTTACCAGCTACCTATAGATAAAGTCTGCGAGTGTTTCGTTTTTGCTTGTGATAAATTATAAGTAAATTCTAGCTAGTGAAATTAAAAATGAAAAATGGCGAGCCCTAGAATATACATCAAGTGGGGAAGAAAAATTCAACTTTCAGATCAGCAAGGGGAATATATGTAGCTGTAAATATCAGCAAGATGTCTCGACAGCAGCAAGCGGTTTTGTATTGGTAATGTATGTGCATGCGTTCCTTTTACAATATATTTTTATATTTTATGCAAGTCCCAACATGAAAAAGCGTGTCTGCTATTCAAAGGGGAAATAAAAGTAAATAGCTACTCTCAGCAATAGGCAACATAGCGTATATAGAGGGATACACAAAATACATATGTACGTGCATAGACACACCATATAAAGACCGGAATATTTCGTACGTTTTACCCTCCAACACCCATTTGTTTACATTGTTGTATTTGTAATTTTGACATTACGTCCATTTTGAAATGTGAAATCCAACAACAATTCGATGCGGTGTATTTACTTGTTTTGACAGATGTTTTGTGAACATAAAAGTATCAGCTGTTCGGGAAAATGAATTTCCGTCAAAATAAGAAATAAAATAAAAAAATTCATTTTTAGAGAAAAATAAATTCGCAATTACACTTTTTTTCTCAAAAAAAATTCTTTGTATGATTCCCGATCGATCAGTATATAATTTTCATTTCTAATCAAAGGGAAACACCGTCAAATATCTATTCAATTTTTTAAATTTGCAAGTAGACACAATATGGTATCCTTATTTGAACCAATTTCCGCACCACATTGAAACTCACTTGGAAGTGTTCTTATAAGTTTTTTTGATTGTAACTAAAAAGTGTGAATGCAACTTTCTTACTCACACTTCAAGGATTTCAGGAAGGTATAAACCATTCCTGTAGCTACATTATTGTACCAAGGACACGACCGAATGAGTTCCAATATTTGTATTTTCCTATCAAAAATGTTTAAAAATGCAAACATTTTTCTCATTTGAACCAATTTCCGCACCACATTGAAACTCACTTGGAAGTGTGCTTATAAGTTTTTTTGATTGTAACTAAAAAGTGTGAATGCAACTTTCTTACTCACACTTCAAGGATTCCAGGAAGGTATAAACCATTCCTGTAGCTACATTATTGTACCAAGGACACGACCGAATGAGTTCCAATATTTGTATTTTCCTATCAAAAATGTTTAAAAATGCAAACATTGGAACTCATTCGGTCGTGTCCTTGGTACAATAATGTAGCTACAGTAATGGTTTATACCTTCCTGGAATCCTAGAAGTGTGAGTAAGAAAGTTGCATTCACACTTTTTAGTTACAATCAAAAAAACTTATAAGAACACGTCCAAGTGAGTTCCAATATTTGTATTTTCCTATCAAAAATGTTTAAAAATGCAAACATTGGAACTCATTCGGTCGTGTCCTTGGTACAATAATGTACCTAAAGGAATGGTTTATACCTTCCTGGAATCCTTGAAGTGTGAGTAAGAACATTGCATTCACACTTTTCAGTAAAAATCAAAAAAACTTGTAAGAATACGTCCAAGTAAGTTCCAATGTTTGTAGTTTCCTATAAAAATTATCTTTAAATTCTCTCTGTACCATTTGTGCGTAAGCCAAGCGTTTTTAGTCTGTAAATAGCTGCGTTTTATTATCACCATGATCTGATCCGGATCTTGAATTTACATGCATTAGAACGACAACACAAGATCCTGCTTTGTGTATGGATCTCAATTTGAGATCCAAAATTTAATTCTTTTTTTCACAACAAGGAGCACTTAAGCATTGTAATTTCACATGTAAATGTTGATATCATTGCAAACAAATTAAATAAAACATGTATTGCCATATAAAAATTTCCATTTGACAGAAATAAAATATTTTTTAAATAGAAATCGAGAAGCTTTATATTTATTTATTTGGTATATAATCCATGAAATAATTAGATATTTTAACAAAACTAGATATTAATTGGTGAACTTAAAATAATTAAGTCCAAAAAAATGTATATTTGACATAATTTATGGGTATTATTTTTATTTTTATTTTATTTTTAAATTGTAAGTAATCTCTAAATAAAATTATTTAAGTGTCACATTTATTAAAAGGTCAAAAAGAATCTGTACTACATGTGAGACCAAAGCTTTCCTGGATGCTTTGAGTTTGAGAGTGCAATGGTGATTTGCAGAAACATTTTCAAAAGTTGTGGAGCTTCCATTTTTGGTATGTGTTTGTTTTTTTTTTGCTTCGAAATGTCACTTTTGAAAGAACGAATTTGACACTGCTACCAAACTTTAAATAATAAAAAATATGATGATCCAATGCTGTTTTATTATCATGATCTGATCCGATTCAGATCATGGTGATAATAAACCGCGGCTAATGATACAAACAAAGTTAAAAAGAGAAACTCAAGCTATGATTTCCCTGCAACTTTACCTGATTGGCAATTACCCAAATAACTATGTAAGCCCAAGTGCTACTGCCTGGAATTACCCCAGAGATAGCCACGTACATAGCAACTTCAAAGAACATATGAGGCGACGAAATGAACTCAAAGAATCCACCTTCACCTTGTGGCATTGCTTTGCCAGCGGCATCCTAACGCAGATTGTATAAAATCATGGTGGACTTCTATTGCTGTGACCAGCTGAAGTGGAAGCTGAAGCAGCAAATGTACTGCATGAAGGTGATTTTCTAGATTGAGAATGACGATGGTGTTGTTCCTGAAACGATAAAATATCTTTTACCCAAATGAACTTGCGATAAAGTGTTGTGAATCACAAACCCCTTACGAATCCCTCGGTATTGGCCAATACCGCTGTTATGCATCCAAAATAGTAACAATATCCAACGATGTAGTGTGACAAATTGATTTTACTCTTGGGCGAGAAGATTTGTATGAAATTTGTTTTCCTAAAAATGCAAATGCAAAATGCTATTTGAGATTTAAGAAATCTGAATTTTTGTTGACGTTTTCAAACTCACCTCAAAGAAATAAACAGTTATGTTATGTGTGATGTTGAGGTGATGTCACACTTTTATTATTTTTTTTATTTGAAAAACTTAACTTATAGTGAAATTGTTAAAACTTGGTCACAGTTTTGTAATTATCAAAATACTTTTATGAAATAGTCATCTTTTTAAATTCGAAAGGAGGAGTTAAAAAAAGATAATTTTTGGAACGTATAATTTTACCTGCATCAGAACTCTTTATAGATAGATAGATAGATAGATAGATAGATAAATTTTATTCATGAAAAACAAATTTTTTTACAATGCATTGAGTAGTGAACATGAATAAATTAAGACATGACAAAGTTTGTCGTGTGTCTGTAGTATACGTTATTATTTGATATAATTCGTTTATAATTTTTACACATTAATTTGATTTTTAACTGATACATTTTGCCAAATATTTGTGATATTACAATTTTTAAAACAATTTTCGTGGACTTTGAGTTTAGTTAAAACGGAATGACTTTTAGTTTAGTTAAAACGGAATGACTTTTAGTTTAGTTAAAACAAAAATTAAAATTTTAATCAAAACTAAAAACATACATTATTGCATAGCTAATTAAAAACTTTCGGTGATTATCCTTGTTCTATAAGCATTGGCCTTACTATAATAGTTGAATAGAAGCTGGCAGTCGAAACCATTTAGATAACTCTTTACTTCCTCGATGAGTAGAACATTTTTACCAAAGTAGTGACGCCTTATTTCTTTAAGCACGGGACAAACTCCAATAAAATGAAGGATGTCTTCCCTCTCTTGCAGATTACATAAACTACAGTTCCCCGCCGTTCGATGTGGAGTAAAGTTTAATTTGATGAGTTCGCCTCTAATTTTGAAGATGGTCCCTATGTTGTAGCACGAGAAACAGCTTTTAAAGTAGTTATTTTCATTAAGATTGTAATTGATTAATGAATAATACTTTCGCTCTGTTGAACTGCGAGCTTTTTCGATAAAGGCATATCTTTCATTTTCATCAGTCAGCTGGATTATTTCATAAAAGATCTTTTTCCACTGGTTTGAGTTAGCTTCTGACAAGTTAATCGTTATTCCACAGTTTCCGGCAAGTTTAACCCAATTTTTGACGAAGAGAGTTTTCTTTTTTAGTGCATACTTAAGAATCTTCTTCGGAAGTCTTGATTCTTCCATATTTATCACCCTTAATAAATAATTTGCATGTAGTTTAAGAGCAGAAATAAACATTGTTGGCAATCCCGACTCCAGGTGATACATATATTTTGGCGTGTTTAATGGAAGGTAAAAGATTTTCCTTAGAAAGAACCGCAGCAGGCTTTCAGTTTCCTCGTGTCTTTCTATCCCCCAACATTGTGCACCATAAAACATAATAGATTTGGCTGTAGCATTAAAAATTAATAAAATTGGAGCTGATAGTTATTAAATTGTTGCTGAAAATTTTTTTCCAATTCTGGCATATTGCTGATTTCGCCTTATCTAGTTTATTTTTTAGGTGGTTTTCCATTTTTAAATTGAACGATAATTCCATTCCAAGATAGGTATATTTTTTTACTACTTCTAGCTTACGTTCGCCATATTTCCAAGTTTCACCGCTTGCAATTCTTCCGGACCCTTTTTGGAAAATCATAACCTTTGATTTTTCCACATTTACCTCCAGACCCCATATTAAGCAATACTGATAGAGCTTGTTTATCATCAGTTGCAATGAAGATGGTGATTCAGCAAGAATGACTATGTCATCCGCGTACATGATAACCTTTACCTTTGTGTTGTCAATACCAACCCCACATGTAAGCCACTCCACAAGGTCATCGAGAAAGAGTGCGAACAGTAAGGGGCTGAGGTTGCAGCCTTGTTTCACACCTCGGTTTGCAATCAGTCTTTCTGATCGGTCTTTACCATTGCCTATATTTGCTGTTGTTTGCTGATAAAGTTTTCTTAATGCACGTACGAATTTTGTAGATATTCCTAAATTGTACAGCTTGTAGAACATTGCATTTCGATTTATCATGTCAAAAGCAGCCCTAAAATCGACAAAGAAAGTATAGAGCTTTATATTATGGTCTATTTTCATTTGCGCCATTGAAGTTAAGATGAAAATGTTATCGACAGTAGAGTAACCAGAGCGGAAGCCAGCTTGAAACTCGCTGAGTTTTTCGTTCACGGAAACCCACTCTTCGAGTCTTTTGTATAATAATGTTGTATAAGCTTTTAGCGCCGAGTTCAACAAAGTGATCCCCCTATAATTGGCTGGATTTGAGCTGTCACCTTTTTTGTATATTGGTAATATCAAGGACTCATAAAACTGATCAGGTAGTGTTCCAAAGTTAAATATGATGTCGAGTGCTTTTGCGAAGTTCTCTTTGAAAGTTTGGGAGCTATATTTGTAGAATTCGGCCGGTATGCCGTCAAGTCCGGATGCTTTGCCATCTCTTAAGGAATGAAGTACCAATTCGACTTCTTCAAATTTAATTTCTTTATCTAACAGATCGTCCACAATGTTGGGCTGTGCAAAACTCCACGTAATTTGCTCCGTTTGGTATAATAGAGATTCAAAGTGGAGTCGTAAGCTTTCCAAGGGAATCGAAACTTGTTCTTTTGATTGGTAATTACCAGACAGTTTTCTAGTTAAAGACCAAAATTCTTTTGCATCCTTGCTTTTACTTAGTTCACATGCCAATTTTTCTTCATGAGCTCGCTTGTTTATTTTTACAGTCTCTTTATAGTGCTTATTTGCTTCCAAATAATCTATTCTAATCGACTGAGATTCATTTTTTCTTAACAAGTTAAGCAAGACTAAACACTTTTTTCTAAGTTTTTCGCATTCACGATCATACCATGCGGATTTCTTATAGAGTGCACCTGATTTGGAAATTGATGTCGCCGATTTTATGACGATTGATTCGAGATCACATAAAGGCAAATAATTTGCAATCGATCCATTTTGTTTTGTTTGAAGCAGGGCATCCATTGTTGTTTTATATTCCTCTTTTTTATTTTTGTTCCATTTGAGGATTTTATTACCCAGATCACGAGCGTCTTCTCGAGCACTGCAGGATTTGTTGTTTTGAATTTTTATCGTTATTTGCAGATGTCGTTTTAGAGACTTAAGTCGTTTTAGAGATATGAAACATTATGTCTCACAGAGCGTATTGCACGCGTAGCCAGGTTGGGGCGGTTGGACGAAATTTACTTTCCTATATTTGTCAATTTATTCGAAACATTGATACGTTTTCAACTAACTTTCAATTCTTAATTGTACATACGTTTTTGTGCGTGATAACATTTACTTTGTAATTTAGATAAAATAGTAATTTACGATACTAGTGTGGTAAAACAGAAAAAGGCCGAGATCACAGAATTTTAAGGCCCGAGCCGCAGGCGAGGGTCGTTAATATGTGATCGAGGGCTTTTTCTATTACTTTACTTAAGTCTCCATTTTGAAACTTTTTATGTAATATCTACATAGTTTTATCTTTATTTGCAGAAATAAAAATTAAAAAAAAATGGTCGAAGTTACTGAAATTTTACTTTGAAAACTTTACTTCCGGTTTTGAGCAAGAAAAAAAAAATTTTTTTTTCACCGACTTTATCACAAAAATAATACACATTTTTTCTTGTTAAAACATACCTACAATATATTTTTACTTTATATCTAATACCTACAGCACTGATTTAAAATAATGACTTTTCATAGTGGGTCAATTTTTTGGTAGTCCGTAATTCCTAAACTAAGTGCCGTAGAATAAAAAAAATGAAATTACTTTTTTATATTCTCAAATACTGTAATTGACCTAAATATGAGCGAAATCCAAGATGTCACTTTTTTTTCCCTGTCCGCTTCACGTGAAATGCCCCTATAGTGAAGTTAAAAATTAACAATTTCTTGCCACTTTCAATCACAAAGTTTTCTAGCCAAAGTTTCTTTTGTATTTAAATAAGCTGGATTTAAGAAAAAATAATTTATTCCGGGTATACCTTAATCCATATTCGATTATTACTATCAAAATAAGACTACGTAAATACTCAAGCAAGGAAAAAATAGTTTAATTAAAATAAATAAAATTATCTAGTTTTCAATGTTTGATCAAAAACAAATATGAGCAATGCATTCTAAAAACAATAGTAAATAATCTTAAAGTTTTAAAAATTACACTTTAAACCTTTTTTTACCTTTTTTTGCCCAAATTTTGAGTTTAAAACAATTTTGTTCAAAAACTATGGAAATTAACACACGTCTGTTCCCTTAGTAATTAGAAAATATGAACCAAAATATAATAATAAGCAATAAGCACGATCCTCTCGATCATAAAATATGATATTAAATATTATGTTACATTTCAATACAATCACGTAGGAACATGATGTTTTCCTAATAAGTGATTCATGTATAAGAAACCATAAGATCTTTGTTTAACCATATTTGTTGACAGTTTACAGCGAAAATGTTTTTCCATTTTAGTCTTAAGTTGGCATCTGAGATGATCGAATTAATAAATATTTATTAAAAATATAATATCTCAACGAACTATTCTAATTTCCATAGTTTTGACTTGATTTAAAAACAAGCTAATAGACAAAAGTGTTGGTTTTAAAAAAATGTATAAAACTTAGTTGTAAGTATTACCATTATTTTTTCCATTTAACGTACATATTTTTTTAAATTGCCCCTAACGCCTAAACGGGGAGAATAGACCCCGCTCCCATAGTAAAAAAGGCAAGTTAGGTTAGCTAGGCATCAATGGGATTCGCAAAGAATTTTCTGGCGAGAGTCGCCCAGCGAGAAGCTTCAAGAATATTGGCTGACGGTTGTGACTTATGGCATGACGTCTTCAGCATACAACGCGGTACGAGCTTTGATTCAATGTGGACGAGATACGAAGGAGTCCTACCCAGATATAGAGCAAATTATTTGTAACGATTTCTACATGGATGATTGCGTTTCCGGTTGCGACAGTGAAGAAGAGGCATTACATACTGCAAGACGATTGGATAAGGTGTTACGAACAGCTGGTTTCGAACTCCGGAAGTGGCTAGCTAGTAGATTGCCCTCAGTGAACGAAGAGGTAATGTTTTTTGATAAAGGAGAGCAAGCTACTGTATTGGGTCTGAAATGGTTAGTGCACCAAGACCAATTTACGTTCGAAGTAAAATCACCAGAAATCCCGGACAGAGTTACGAAAAGGAATCTACTTAGTTATATCGCTCAGCTATTTGATCCTATTGGTTACATAGCACCAGTAATTATTATCGGCAAAGTCATGATACAAGATTTATGGCGGGCTAGTTTGGATTAAGACCAAGAGATACCAGATGCTATAAGAAAAAGATGGCAGGAATTGTGGCAAGCAATAAAATATCTGGAGCAATTCCGCATATCTAGATGGCTAAATACAGAAGGCACATCGAATACATGGATTCTCTGATGCTTCCACAACGGCATACGGAGCTGTGCTATATGCAAGAGTAGAGCAAGCTGATGGCAAAGTGACGAGCCAGTTGATTACTTCAAAGACAAGAGTGGCTCCACTCAAGATGATGTCTATACCTCGGCTAGAGTTAGCGGGTGCAGAGCTGCTCGGTCGCTTATTGGTAGAATTACTTAAGGCAATGGATTGGGCAAGCGTAGAATATATGTATACTCTGGACAGATTCGATGGTAGTTTTGAATTGAATACAAAGACTACCCCGTGATATGAAAACTTACGTGGGGAATCGAGTATCAAATGATTACCGATGTTAATAATTGGCGGCACGTCGTCGGGACTAAGGAAAATCCAGCTGATTTGCTTAGCAGGGGAATGTTGCCAGCAGAGCTAGTTAAGAGCAAACTATGGTTACATGGACTATCATGGCTGGTTGAGCAAGAAGACAGTTGGCCAGTCAATCCAATGAAGGAAGAAGTATCGCCCATAATAGCAAGCGAAATGCGCATATGTGCGATCACACAGACAAGGGAAACTTTAGGTATATGGGTACCTGAACATAAAGCTAGTGTGCAAATTGAAGAATATGATTCTCGATTGGAAAAGGCAATAAGCATTCTAGGATATGTATTCCATTACATGAATCAGCTTAGATTAAGAACAAAGGAACGCAAGCAAAGGCAGCACAGAAAGCGAGCAAGGCATAGCATGGGTCCGGCATCTATGACACCTACGGCTGATGAAAGAATAAAAGGATTAAAACTTCTTATTAAAAGAGCTCAAAAGGAGGTCTATAGCAAGGACATAGCGGCTCTCCAAGCAAATGGACAGCTGACCGAGAATAGCAAGATAGAACCTCTCAAACCAGGATTTGAAAGCGAGGACATTCTACATCGTGCAAGCGAGCAATATGCGATGCGTCATCCGGCCATTATTCCGCAAGATACGAGGTTAGCCTGATTGTTAATTGACCATGCTCATCGAATGACAAAACATGGAGCCAGTCAGATCATGATGCAATTCATTCGGCAGCAATACTGGATACCCAGATTGCGCAGTGAGCTTAGACGTTATCTTCATAAGTGCACAATTTGTGTGCGCTATAACTATCGACTAGAACAACAGCTCATGGCAGAATTGGCATTAGAGTGCAAGTTGGTAAGCCTTTTCTACATAATGGGGTCGATTATGCAGGGCCTTTTGTGGTTAAGGTGTTGGATAGGAATGGTAAGCGAGTCACAACAAGGAAGACTTGGGTAGCAATTTTTGTATGTCTGAAGAAAAGTGCGGTACATATTGATATGGTAGGAGATCTTCAGGAGACTTCAATGTCGTTTCTGGCATGCTGTGAGCGATTTGTTAATAGGCGAGGACATTGTCAACGTATGTTTAGTGACAATGGTACATCATTCGTTGGCTCAGCTAGGGTAATTAAGCAAGCTTGGAAAGAATGGGAGAGGGATGAGCTATTCGGCAAATTAAATCAGCGCGGAACAGAATGGATATTTATGGTGCCAGCTGCTCCACATCAAGGAGGCATATATGAGGCGGCGGCGGTCAAGTCGATGAAATATCACTTAAAGCGCATTGTTGGTCAGCGTATATTAGAGAGCGAGCAATTTTTTAACATTATTGATCGGCATAAAAGGGATATTGAATTCCCGTCCAATTCATCCACTAAGTGATGATCCCACAGATGTACAAGCACTGACACCAGGTCACTTTCTGATAGGTGAACCGATTATGTTACCACCAGCTTTATCGACGCCTGAAGAAACAGGTGCAAGGGGGGCAAGACTTTTTAGAGAGAGACAGCTTATGTTCGACCATTTCTGGAAGAGATGGCGAGAAGAGTATATTGTTAAATTGCAAGAGAGAAAAAAGTGGCGCAGGGAAAAAGAGAGCTTAAGAGTCGGTCAGTTAGTAATTATAAAGAGTGAGAATTTTCCTCCAGCCCAATGGGCCATGGGGAGGATCAGTCAGCTAATTAGAAGCAAAGATGGGATAGCAAGGTCTGTAGTTTTGCGAACCGAAGCCGGGCAGTTGACTCGGCCGGTTCAGAAAATATGTATACTACCCATTGAATAAATAAAGAGGTAGGGTTAGCAAGGATATATGAGCCAATCTCGGCTCCGAAAATCTATCATATATAAATATTCTAATCCAGTTCTTAGTTTCGTTACAGTGTCTTTCAGCAAGGTATGACCAAGGCGAGCAACGGAGGAGAAAGCAGCCGGTGGAAGGCGAATCAGCAGCCTCGGAGGTGGCAAGGACCTAGATGAAAAAAGGTTCCTTTTTTGTCGGGACTGTATCGAACGCGAGCGTACGAGTTTAACACCACTACAGCCGGCAACCGCCAGCTTAACCTACACTTCAACATTCTATATTCTTATTATGTATTATACGAAAGAGCATACAAAAGAACATGCATAACAAACAAAATACAAAACCATTTAAATTTTTTAGTTGAAAACTGAACGAAATTTTTGTCTATTTTCTTCTTTTCTTTCTTTTATTCATACCTAGAAACGTTTTTTTGCAACCGAAAAATATAGTTTGCGGTAAAAAAAACAAATCTGTGTTTTTAATGTTCTCATACATCTATAGGTATGCGTGTGTAAATATCCATAGACACATTTTTTTATTCATCTGCTCATGTTCAGTGCAGTGCAACTGACTTAACCTACCCACATTTGTGTGCTCTTTTTATCGACGTCATTGTAAGTACCTTCTTCGAGTTATTTGTAAAGGAAATTTTAACTTAATTTCAGTTTTATTATTCGAGAAAGTGATACAAAATTGGTAATTCAAGCTATTATAATAGAATTTTTTTTATTTTTAAATTGGAAGAATTATAACCTATTCACTTCTCCGAACCAGAAAAATAAAAAAGATCTAATTTTTCTTTAGATAAATCGGCATTTCATGTGCACGGCACTGTAGTTAATTAAATGTCCATAGTAACTTAAAAAAAGAGCCCACACTGCTCAGCGATGTGACGATAGAATTAGAGAAACAAAAAAATAATGTGTGTGTCTAGGTTAGTTGATGAACTATACAAAATACAATACAGAAAAATTGAATATGTAGATAGGTAGGTAAGAGAAAAAACGTAACTATTAAGTGGAACACATATTAAGAGAGAAAGAGCATGGGAAGAAAAGAAAATCAAAAATGTTGGAATGATAATGAAATGAAATAAAGCAGCGTCCTCGCGATTGTGATGGAATCTAATTTCCTGGATAAAATAAATTCAAAAAGTTTATAATTTTATAATTTGTTTTTATTTATTTCTAAGGTTGTATGTTTAACTTAGAAGTGATTTTAGGCTTAAAATTTGCGCAATATTGACTTTATGAAGCAATGCTAATCTTTGTCGATTATTGTATAGGTTTTAAGATATGAGTGGTTGTATAAGTCAACTAATGAAAAAAAAGGACAAAAAATGTAAAATTAATAATATTTAAGTTTGACAAATAATTAATGAAACAAAATTAAAGCCATAAACACTCTCATAACAATATAGAAAATAATAAAATATATTTCAAATAAATCGGTTGACTACTTTCTGAGATCGTGCGTTACAAACTTTAAAATGGTTTCGCTTTTATATAATAGTATAGATATAGATATATTTAGTCTTCATTCAGCTTAAGTAGTTTATAGGTAGAATATGTAGTTTTAGTTAGCTTTAAATTTTATATTAAGGACCTTATTTTAAGTAGTTTTTAAGTAAAAATAAAAAAGGATATTGGAATTAGTTTTTGCTAAATTTTCTAATAAATACACAAATAAATAAAATGAATTGAAGTTAAATAGATCTTAGGGCCGAAAGGCATTAGCATTAAGTATTATTGTTTAACTTAGAGTGTCCGTATGGGACCAGTAAGTTAGTTGTAAGTTATGGATAATTAGGCTAGTTTTATGAATTTTTGTCTAGCTTTAAGATAGTCTTAAGAATGAATTAATAAAAATGAATTTGAGAAAAAAAGTCTTCATTCAGCTCTGTAGATGGCCAGTTGAAAGGTGTTTACGATAGTGTTTAAATAAATTGGGTTTTTTGCTAATGCTTTTTCCCAAACAAAATTGTTTTAGTTTTCTTTATTTATAAAAATAAGCATCGGTTCAACGTCGAGGTAGGTTTTCCGCATTTTTATGCGAGGTTTCAACTTCGGTTTAAACACTGGTACAAATACTGTGATCAAAAAGAAACTCAAAAACAAGACTTAATGTTACATTATCCTTAAAGTATATGTATCTATTTTATATATGTATACTCTACTCTCGTATTAATTTGGTTCTACTATGTACACATCAACTTCTTAAAACTAATATAAAAGATTCCAAATATGTATATATATTTTTTCAAATATTATAACCATCTCACTCACTTTTAACAAAATGTAATTTTTTACGGTGCCGTGACATAAGGGCAAGTGTCATAAGACCAAATTCTGTCATAAGGCCAAATTTTTTGCGACTTAAGACCAAATTTGTTTTGATATTTTTTCTATAACAAAAACCGGTCTTTAGATTAGAATAATGATAAGAGTAACAACAGATGGTAAGTAAATGTAATAAGGAAAGTTCCAAGCTACTCATTTGTGTTTTTTGCCTTGTATGTACTAAAAAGTCGTAAATGGATGTTCAAAGTGATTTGATCATTAATTATGAGTTTTGCGAAGGCTTAAGAGTACGCAGCCAACTGTTATATAAACCTGATATTAAACAATTAGATATATAAACTTAGAGGAAATTGTAAAATATCCAAAAGATATGTGTGCTATAATAAAACGTGTAGTGCAAGTGCGGTAATCGACCTACACAATGAAAACTTAGTTCGGATCCCGAAATCAAGTGCCGCTCATAATCATACAGACCATGAAAGTTTAAAAAATAAAATGAAAACTATAAATGAAATAAAAAGACAATGTGGAAATGTTTCAGTAAAAAGAAGCGGCATATGCGAAGTCTTCAATGAAGTATGTTCAAGGGATTGTGAGAACCCTCCACAGGTAAGCTTCTAATTTAGTTCAAGTACCATAAGAGTTTTTTATTTGTCTGCCAAATGTTTTCAACATATTGTAGCCATTTTTATTATAAGGTTCAATTTGGGAATTCAAAACAAGTCATTCCCTAAAACTCCCCCTACTGCTAAAGATGTTTTGGACTTGTTCAAAACAGAAACCGTAATGAATAGTTTCGGCATGTCTCGATACGCAGATGAACCCTTTTACCGAACCAAAATCATTGAAGATAACTTAAGCTACTCAATATTTATGTCACCAACAATATCAAATCTAATTCAAAACCTACCAAACGATGACGCAGAGACATAGGGCCCAGGGACATAACGCCCAACTTTTTTTTTGGGGGCTTATGTCTCACTTCGGTGGGACATAAGCCCGAAATTGAATTTGGGCCTTAAGTCCTACTCAAATATGACCTAAGTCCCAAATTTGTTTGTTAAAAATGGGACATTGTCCCCAAATTTTTGTAGAGCCAAAAAAGAATAAAAAGTTTTTGTATTTCAATACAATGAACAATAATTTTTTGATACGGTGATACGCTTAGGTTATGTAAAGTCGCCAGGCAGGCGCCTATATCAACAACTTCTTTCAATAAAAGCACCTGTGGGTGGCTCGCTTCGCGGGTTCTCAGGATTTTAACTCCCTTTTTCGGGGTAACACCCGCTCACGCAACTCCGTTGCTCCGCTTAGGGAATGTAAAGTCGCCAGGCAGGCGCCAATATCAACAGCTTTTTTGAATAAAAGCACCTGTGGGTTGAAATGAAGATTATAGAAGATTGTGATTGTGTTGCGGCTCAAAATTAACGACCAGATGACATTGGCCAGACCGCCGTGCTGCCGCTTCTCGCTGACAATTGATGTTGAGTTGGCAGCACCTCATCTTAGGCCAGGGCTAAAAGGAAGAAGGAAAAGAAAAAGGTTGACAGGAAAGAAAGTCAGGAAAGAAGAAGAAGAAGGAATTGGACGACCTAAGGAGAGGGAGGGAAAAGTCACACGATGTCCACTGCGGGGGTCGCGGCATGCTTGTTCGGATCGGCTATAACTCGCCGGTTGGTGGGGGGATCTTGCCCCCACAGACGGACCACTCCATTTACAAAACATAAATCATGCCTGGAACGATAAAAAACGATACGATACCACCACCTAATTGTGTGCACCACACGCGCAGCTGCTGGTGACGGTGCAGCTGGGCCTTAAAATTCCCACCCCTCCGTGGAATCCGGTAGGCCTGCCGAAAATCCGGACTCCCCGTTGTTGCCTCTCCTCAGAGCATCATCTATGCCGCATTTGTCATACTATCGTCACTCCCCTTTACTTACCCTACTCACCCCCTTGGGATTCCTCTACTCGGCCATCGAGCTATTGGCCCGATAACACAAATGATTACACAAAATTTCTGTTTTCAACTTGACATACATCAACCTTATTGACCTTTATTCATGTCTTAAAAAATTTTATAACAAAGAGGCGAAAATTTCTACCAAAATTCCTTTTATACATATATACAAGGTTTTAAATTTTTAATTTTATGATTGAACCAGAAATTAGAACCGTTCTATGCAAAAAGCCTGGAAAAACAACCGGTTTCCTTAGCGGCAACCCTCCCCACTGTCTCGCAACTATTTCCCAGGCGTATTAATTCACCCCCGTTACTCCAAGAAACCCAAAACCCTTTCACCCTCCTACACATAGAGCTCTATCTTAAGGGCTACCAAAAGGGGCAAAATCTTGCTTCCCACGACCGAGACGTGGACAGAACCCCACCATGGAGTCTTACCCAAAATTGCCGGTGTCGGTATTTTCCAAACCCTTTTGGACGGCACTTTCAAATTCACCAAAAAAAAACTAATTAAATAGGACTGAATCCTCGCAACAAAAAACCAAAATGAATTTTCGGTCGGATAAATGGAATGAACAAAGGTTAACATGCATATACATATATATATATATATAACCAAAACTGGCCTCTGCAACGGGAGAATCTTGATTCGGCTGGATTCTTGTATTTCGGCTTCAACAGAATCCTCCTGCCTCGCTTTATTTCTCGTCGTCGTACCGACGGCCGGCCACTTTCTTGCCAAATTTTCTTGAGTTGCTTCGGTACTTGTTGCGACGGTCTACGAAAATTATCTTCAAAAATTAAGAAAAAAAATGAAAGGGGAAAAAGGGGTGACGATGACGTCCGTTCGACTCACGCTGAAAATTGATAATTATCACTCACGACCTGCATCCCTAACTCGACTCTAACACTCTCTTACTTGATAACCCGGAGTTTCACGGGCTTAAGCTCCTGTTTTTCTTTTGGTTGAAACCAACTCTGGCAAAGGCCACGGATTACCTGGTGCAGGATCTTACAATCACCCTGGAGCGTGAAAGAAAAAAGTAGGAATTACTTCCAGGAACATTCACCGGCGCACAAAACTTTCTTCTTTTACAGAAAACAAACCAACAATAGCACTCACCCTTTTACGATAAAAATTCACAAATAAAAGTCACCAAATGTCTTGATTTTGTTTCGGCTTTTAGCCTGGAATTATATACATCTATCTATCTAAATGCACTTCGCACTATATTATATTAAATTTTTAAATAAAATCTCGTTGAAGTGGTTTACACCTTGTGAGCTCTCTGACGTTTGAACTTCAAATGTCCTCTTCATTCGCTCGAAACCTCCTTCTAACCTATGATTGACATTCCTCTATCCACTTTTGTTTGCGCCCGTAGAATGCAACGTCATGCCCTCGGCAATTTTTACCGATGTACTAGTCAAACTTAGCTTTAAGCCCTAGTAAGCCTATAAGTGATGCGTTCCTTTTTTTGCTATTGTTTAGTTTCGTTGAATTATTGTCGTTTACTTTTTGTAATTATTTTTTTGAACATTTTAAGTTGTTATTTATTCACTTATTATTTATTTCTGTATTATTTAATTCAGTTAAATTAACAAAAAAAAATACAAATAAAATAAAATAATAAATAAATCAACAATTTGATTGTCAACAATTTCATTGTGCACCAATTGCACCAGTTGCATCAAACCATAACAGAAGAACGCAACTTTAATCACGTAAGAATTTTTACATAAGGAATATTGTATACCTAGCCTTAACCACTTAATAAGTCAATTCATCTCTTTCCAGCCCAACACATCCGCATTCCAAAAATTCTTTCCGCTTCTTTCTACTTTCATTCATCATGTTTTTTTTTCTCTATTGTTTACTTCCTCTTTTTTTTCAGCCATTGATGAATGAATGGAATGGACCATTCACGCCGCCCGTACCAAGACCAACAAGACGACCAAACCTGCGCACCATCCACCATAGTTATTCCGGTAAATATTTATTATTTCTTTTTATAATATGTGATAATATATTTCTATTTACCTTAATATATTGTTTGTTTCTTTTCAGATTACCAGTCGCCGATGACCGGAAGAAAAACAAACAACGGGGATGGGCGGAATGGCGGTAGGCGACGACCAAGGGTCCGGCAGGAAGAAAAAAAATATCGTAAGTACCTAATCCTTTAATATTATTAACATCCATGTTGAATTTACTTAAAAATCTTTTCTCATTGGTGTTTTCAGGTTGTAATTTAGTGCCAGCGACGCCTCTGCTGCCACACAACTTGGTGGTCACCGAATTGCGGCTCACCATGAGGACAACGACCTCCACCGACATTCCTGCGCTGGTAGTGACGACCAGCGAGGACAATAACGTAAGTAAATATGTTCTTATGTTGATTTTTTTCCTACCTATCTCATCATCTTTTGCATTTCAGAGCAATTTTTCCCGCCGCCAAACACGCAGCTGTAATAGGGTGGCCCGCTTCGCGGGATCTCAGGATTTGTACTTCACAAAACAAAGTCTCGTGGTATAGAAGTGCTCCAAGTTTTGTCATTTGGTGATTTCGGTTTTATGTCCCACCGAAGTGAGACTAAGCCCCAAAAAAAAAAGTTGGGCGTTATGTCCCTGGGCCCTATTCTCAAAAATTGTTTGTTAAATGTAATGTTATTATTTTTCCTGAGCTGGACTCAAAGTCTTTAGCTCATAATTCCCATTATAAATTTGACATTCCATTTTTAAGAAATAAACTTGTTGCCGTTATTTTCTTTCATTACAAAAATTACAACTCGAAAATAGAATACTTCTTAAAAATTTAAGACATAAATATACATACGAGTATGAACATTATATACATTTAATATTTTAGATTGTTTTGTATTTTTCTTAACCTCAATAGAAATTAAATAGGTTTACCTTAAAAAGAAAAACAACATTCATTTTTTGAGTTTTTATTATAGTCGAATATGAAGATAGATATTTCGATTCGACAATGCATGTACCTTAAGGTACATCTCCAATCTTCTCAGGTGATGAAGATAAAGTTTGAAACTGACATAAGACCAAATTGGCCTTAAGTCACTTTGCCCTTATGTCACGGCACCTTTTACGGTGCCGTGACATAAGGGCAAGTGTCATAAGACCAAATTTTGCAAATTTCAACGTTTGGCCTTATGTCGCTTTCAGAAAGTGTCATAAGGCCAAATTTTTTTGCGACTTAAGACCAAATTTGTTTTGATATTTTTTCAATAACAAAAACCGGTCTTTAGCATTAGAATAATGATAAGAGTAACAACAGATGGTAAGTAAATGTAATCAGGAAAGTTCCAAGCTACTCATTTGTGTTTTTTGCCTTGTATGTACTAAAAAGTCGTAAATGGATGTTCGAAGTGATTTGATCTATAATTATGAGTTTTGTGAAGGCTTAAGAGTACGCAGCCAACTGTTATATCGGGTGATTTTTTTGAGGTTAGGATTTTCATGCATTAGTATTTGACAGATCACGCGGGATTTCAGACATGGTGTCAAAGAGAAAGATGCTCAGTATGCTTTGACATTTCATCATGAATAGACTTACTAACGAGCAACGCTTGCAAATCATTGAATTTTATTACCAAAATCAGTGTTCGGTTCGAAATGTGTTTCGCGCTTTTTTATCGACAAATTTTGTTCAGCGATGAGGCTCATTTCTGGTTGAATGGCTACGTAAATAAGCAAAATTGCCGCATTTGGAGTGAAGAGCAACCAGAAGCCGTTCAAGAACTGCCCATGCATCCCGAAAAATGCACTGTTTGGTGTGGTTTGTACGCTGGTGGAATCATTGGACCGTATTTTTTCAAAGATGCTGTTGGACGCAACGTTATGGTGAATGGCGATCGCTATCGTTCAATGCTAACAAACTTTTTGTTGTCAAAAATGGAAGAACTGAACTTGGTTGACATGTGGTTTCAACAAGATGGCGCTACATGCCACACAGCTCGCGATTCTATGGCCATTTTGAGGGAAAACTTCGGAGAACAATTCATCTCAAGGAATGGACCGGTAAGTTGGCCACCAAGATCATGCGATTTGACGCCTTTAGACTATTTTTTGTGGGGCTACGTCAAGTCTAAAGTCTACACAAATAAGCCAGCAACTATTCCAGCTTTAGAAGACAACATTTCCGAAGAAATTCGGGCTATTCCGGCCGAAATGCTCGAAAAAGTTACCCAAAATTGGACTTTCCGAATGGACCACCTAAGACGCAGCCGCGGTCAACATTTAAATGAAATTATCTTCAAAAAGTAAATGTCATGGACCAATCTAACGTTTCAAATAAAGAATCGATGAGATTTTGCAAATTTTATGCGTTTTTTTTTTAAAAAAGTTCTCAAGCTATAAACCTGATATTAAACAATTAGATATATAAACTTAGAAGAAATTGCAAACTATCCAAAAGATATGTGTGACGTTCGACGTTGCCTCTAGATGTTTGTACGATGAACATCATCCGACCGACCACCTTGGTTATCAGTCCAGCGATCCAACGATTACCTCTGATATAAGATCTTGCGTACACTTTTTGGCCGATTTCAAATTTAGTACACTGATGCTGACTAAGGTGATTTTCTGGAAACATGGCCGAAAATATGGTGCGAGGTTGGCGGCCGTGCAAGAGTTCCGATGGTGATTTTTTTGATGATTGGATTGGTGTCGCTCGAAATGTGATGAGATATTTGTATAAAGCCTTCTCTCGGTCATTCTCCTCCTGCATTATTTTCTTGAAAGATTCCTTGAATGTCCGGACAGCGTGTTCAGCTAAACCGTTTGAAGCTGGGTGAAATGGTGCTGTTCTGACATGTGCAATGGAATTTAGCTTGCAGAACATTTTGAATTTGGCTGATGAGAACTGCGGGCCATTGTCGCTAACGATTGTGCTTGGCAGTCCCTCGATTGCAAACATTTTTTGTAATGCATAAATTGTAGATTCTGCTGTTGTCGATGACAGCTCAAAAATAAATGGAAAACTGGAAAAAGAATCTATAACAATTAGCCACATTCGAGAGAAAAAAGGACCTGCGAAATCGATGTGGATTCTTTCCCACGGTTCAGCTACCGCAGGCCAGGATGAATATTGTTGCTTCGGTTGACTTGCATGTAGACCACAGTTTGAACAAGCTTCTGAAGAATTTTTAATCGCTTGATCAATGTTCGGGAACCATATATACCTGCGCGCTAGTTGTTTCATACGGGTTTGGCCCCAATGACCCTCGTGAAGCATTTTGAGAACCTGGTCTTCGAGCGATTTCAGTATAACGACGCGAGTATGCTCTGTTTGCAGAAGCAATACTCCACTCTGCAGAGAAAGAGCAAACTTTCGATGAAAATATGGAATTAAATTTACCTGTGATTTAGATAGCTTCTCTGGCCACCCGTTTTGAATGTAATGTATAACGCGACTGAGAGTTTCGTCTGTTTTAGTATGTGCTGCGATGATTTCAGCGCTTATTGGAAAATCTGTGATAACTGACTCATAAATCTGGTCAACTGTAAACATTTTTTTCTCTCTGTTATCAAATTCAATGTCATCTCCTATGGGTAGGCGTGATAAGACGTCAGCATTTGCATGATTCTTTGTGTTGCGGTAGTGAATCGTATAACTATAGGCCTGGAGAATAATTGCCCAACGTTGATGCCGATGAAGAGTCATAACCGGTAGTTTTTTTGATGGGTGGAAAAGAGTGACAAGTGCTTGATGATCGGTGAGCAAAATGAACTGCCTGCCATAGAGGTACTGATGGTATCTCGTAACGCCGAAGATAATTGATGAGGCTTCTCTTTCAATTTGAGAGTATTTTGCCTGATGCTCATTCAAGGTTTTCGATGCGAAAGAAATTGGCTTTTCTGTGCCGTCTGGATAGCGGTGTGAAAGAACAGCTCCTATTCCCGTTTTTGGCGCATCAGTTGCTAACACGAGAGCAACATTTTCGTCGAAGTGAATTAATTGAACCGCATTGATGATATCGTTCTTCAATAAATTAAAAGCTGTACTTTGTTCTGTGCCCCACACGAATTTCTTGTCGTGTCGTCTAAGTTGATTCAAGGCTGAGGCCTTTGACGAAAAATTTTGAATAAACTTGTTATAATAATTTATTTTGCCAATAAATGATTCTAATTCCGTTATGTTTTTTGGTTCTGGCATTAACTTTATTGCTTCTATTCTTTTTTCAGTTGGTCTTATACCTTTCGCATCGATTTCGTGGCCCACATACTCTAATTTGTCTTGCGCAAGATGACACTTTTCTTGTCTACATTTGAGGTTATGTGCGGAGAGCCTGTTTAAGAGTGTTTCAACATTATTTCGGTATTCTTCATTATTCTTACCAGTGACAATGACGTCATCGAGGTATACTGCGCATCCAGGTATACCAGCTACTACACCTTCCATGATTCTTTGAAAGATGACAGGTGCACTCGCAATTCCGAATGGCAATCGTTTAAATTGGAAAAGTCCAAAAGGAGTGTTTATAATCATTAGCTTTTTTGAAGACTCTGTGAGTTCTATCTGAAGATAAGCGTCACTCATATCAATTTTAGTGAATAACTGGCCACCGCTTAATTTATGAAACAACTCCTCGATTCGTGGAATCGGATATCGATCGATTTCAATTTGTGGATTTATAGTGACTTTAAAATCAGCACAAATTCTTATTTTGCCATTCTGTTTTTGTAACCAATCCATGCCTAGGATGTTGGTTGCACTGGGAATGTCAACGACTGTTAAACTCAAACTTTCATGATGTGACGCTAAGGCTACGTCGACTAATATTGTGCCTTTCAATGGTAAGATGTTGCCACCGTATGTTTTTAAAATTTTTGTTGTGGGATTGTTCAGTTGCTTCAATCCTTCAAGACCAATAAGTGAACACGACGCACCTGTATCTATTTGGAACTTAAGAATTTTCTCATTGGCGCTTACATCTACAAATACTTTATCTGAATGTATAGGGCTATGATTGACTTTGATTTGTGACACAAGTGAATCAAATAGATCAACAGTACTCACGGTTTCAAAGGGTTTAATCTGATTTATAGTTTCATGATTTTTGCTCTGCCACTTTGGGACCTCTGGTTTCCGATTGTTTGACTGGGATGATCGATTATGATGAGATGAATCTGGGACTTTTGATGACATGCATACGGCTGCAATGTGTCCGACTCTTTTACATTTCTTACAGATCGGTTTGTTTTTATATTGGAAGCACTCCGATCGTTGATGAGAGATGTCGCATCCCGGGCACGACTTATTACTTTCTCTAACTACACTCTTACTCTCAGTACAATCGTTACCTACCCGCTTACCTCTTGATCGTTGATGTGTTGATCGGTGCACAGCATTCACCTCTGCTTTACTTTTCTGCTCACCCTTAAGCTCACTGCATGTTTTCATAGTTTCCTCGTAGAGTTGTGCAATTTGAATAACCTCTTCCAGTGTTGGATTTTCTTTTTGTAGAGCAGTTGACCGAACCTTATCATGTGGAGTATATAGGATAATCATATCCCCAATCTTCGAGTCTACGTATGATTCTCCACATCCTGCTTTTTCACAGACAAACATGCATTCTTTGGCTGTTCCACGCAATTCTGCAACCCAATCCGAATAAGTTTGGTTAGGTTGCATGAACGTCCTATAGAATTTGAATCTAGATGCAAGCATGTGAGGCTTTTTTTCAAAATGATTAGTGAGTTTTTCAATAAATTGACCGAAAGATACGCAACCTTTTCCCCATAAAATTTTTGAAGTAAGTTCAGAGAGCTGCCGCCAATCCAGCTAAGCAAACAAGCTCGCTTTGTGTCGTCTTCAATTACGTTGTTTGCAATAAAGTGTTGTTCTAGCTGAAGAAGATACGTGGCCCACGTTTCTTTAGATTTGTCGAAGGATTTGAAAGAAGAAATAAATGATTGTTTCACGGGTTTTTGCTCCAAGACGCTCTTGAGGAATTCTTGATTGGATTCCTGAAGCCTCTTGAGTATATTTTCGAGATTTGTAGCGTCCATACTCGTGGGGTTCGTTCTTTTTCTCGTCGCCAATGTTGTAATTAAAAGTAATGGTTTAATACTTCTATGATCACAAAGATTTATTTCAATTAATAGTACAATTTATAATTCAGAAAAAGCAAAGAGGTAAGCTCGGGTTTAAGGTTAGAAAGGAAGTGACGAAATATAATTACATGACAGTAAAATGAATGACAATCTAAAAAGGCAAACATTGCTGCCAACAAATTATTTAAAGGTGTTATTACATCAAAAGTCTTGTGGTATAGAAGTGCTCCAAGTTTTGTCATTTGGTAATTTCGGTTTTATGTCCCACCGAAGTGAGACTAAGCCTAAGAAGTGAGACTAAGAAAATAAAGTTTGAAAGTGACATAAGACCAAATCGGCCTTAAGTCACTTTGGAAAGCGACATGAGGCCAACCGTTGAAATTTGGCCTTATGACGCTTTCGAAAAGTGTCATAAGGCCAAAAAGTGTCATTTGGCCTTATGTCGCTTTCAGAAAGTGTCATAAGGCCAAATTTTTTTGCGACTTAAGACCAAATTTGTTTTGATATTTTTTTAATTAAAAAGTAAGTAAATGTAATCAGGAAAGTTCCAAGCTACTCATTTGTGTTTTTTGCCTTGTATGTACTAAAAAGTCGTAAATGGATGTTCGAAGTGATTTAATCTATAATTATGAGTTTTGTGAAGGCTTAAGAGTACGCAGCCAACTGTTATATAAACCTGATATTAAACAATTAGATATACATATAAACTTAGAAGAAATTGTAAACTATCCAAAAGATATGTGTGCTATAATAAAACGTGTAGTGCAAGTGCGGTAATCGACCTACACAATGAAAACTTAGTTCGGATCCCGAAATCAAGTGCCGCTCATAATCATACAGACCATGAAAGTTTAAAAAATAAAATGACAATAAGGTGCCAATCTGTCAAACTATGACAAGCTAGACGTTAATTTTTGCTGTGGTGCTTATTACTTCAAGTTATATTAAATATAATTAATTTATACAAACAAAAGTGTTTCAAACTGTGCATAAGCTTTATACTACCGCGCTTGCAATACATTTTCTTCCAAAATCGCCCTTTTAAATCATCAATTTTTATAATTTACTTCGCCGACTATTTGCCTTTGCCACTGCCCCATGAACAAAAAAGAGCACGTACTACGCTCTACAGGTAAAATTGGCGCAATTCAATCTAACCCCAATATGGCACAAACACCTGACACCAAAAACAAATTGTCGCTGTTTGAAAAGTTGATGAAGAAGGAGATGAAGGATTTAAGAGAGTGGATAAAGGACGAAATTAACAAATTGACCGAGAAACTGGATAAAATTGAAAGCGATTTTAACCAACGTTTCACTGATCATAGCATTGCCGTAGCAGACTTGACTCGCAGAGTCGAACAGCTTGAAGCAAAAACACCAGAACTCCCCACCACCAATAACACCGAACAACTCGCCCAACATATAGAAGAGCTTGAACGCGAAAAATATTCAACTGGCGCTGTCATACGAGGGATTCCAAAAATGGAGAACGAAGACCTGCATGAATTATTTGCAAACCTATGTCAATCTGTTCAACTCACACCACCTCTTCTTCAAAATATTTATCGCACAACATCTAAAAGCAATCCGAAAGATATCAACACCTCAATTGTTTTAAAATTCAGAACAGTGACCGACAAAAATAATTTGCTGCAATCGATCCGTCATCGTTGGATAACAAATAAACAAATTCTTTGTTTACATGATGTAAAGCTCAACTCTGACAGCAGCATTTATGTAAATGAAAGCTTAACGTCATCCAGCCACATGATCTTGCGGAAAGCTCTTGCACTCAAACGTCAGAAAGCTCTATCGAGTGTTTACACTAGAAACGGAAGGGTGTTTATACGTGTCACTGGTGCTGCGAAAACACTTTTAATAACATCAATCAATAGCTTGAATTTAAATATTGCCGAACATCAATTGAATGAACAGCAACAACATGGTGAAAAATCGTAAGCCTGGAGATGGTCATCTTTATTACAGTTTTTATTTATATTTTCATTGTTATTTTGTTAGTATGAAAATTCTTCTACCTGAGCGTCGAACTTGTCGAGTTGTAGAAGCTGAGTAAGGTCAATGATTCTCGAGAATTATTTCTCCAGAAGAGTCCTGAAACCAAAGGTCGCTCACCCCTACCCTTCCCAATCCCTACCCCCTCCTCCGTCGGCTTTGTGCTACTATGCTGGCTGATGTCCCCTTATCTCCCGACTGTATGGTGTATCACTATATGTCAACCTAGCTCCCTTCTGGGAGGCTTATGGCTTAATTGCTGTTCGTCTCTCCTACTCCAAAACATATCCTTCCCTTCAACTTCCCAATTGGGCTGGATCTAAGGTGTTATACGACCCGTGCCGATGATCAGCCAGGCTGAGGGCCCAATTTCTAAAAATAGTTCAGTCGTTAACGGAGTATCCGGATCCCAGCGACCTCCGGATTAGCTAGCCTTATCTGTGTAAGCGAATCTCTGCACAGATGGACCCCCCTTTACTTCGCTACTCGTGGGAATCCAATGTATAATTTAAAACAAAAACAAAACCAAAACCAAAAACAAAAACAGTACTGGAAGCAAAAACGTCAGACCGGTACCGGTATTCCAGCTACACCGGGCGGCAGCTCGGCGGTAACGTCGGCTGTCGTTACTCCTGTGCCGAGCACCGGAAAAGGGCCTGTGCCAAGTCACTGTCCTTCTTCTAGTGCGGTGCAGGATGTATCCATACCGGGCGGCAGTTCGGCGGCAACGTTGGCTGTCGTTACTCCTGTGCCAAGCACCGGAAAAGGGCCTGTGCCAAGTCACTGCCCTTCTTCTAGTGCGGTGCAGGATGTACAATTGGCGAAAACGCTTCCTCATGTCGGTAGTGGAAAGTTCGTGAATAATGATCTTTCCACTACTAAAGAGAGTAAACCTCTCCAGTATGCTCCTAGGAGCTCGTATAAACAACGGCGGTATGCGATGAGGATTATAAAATCCTCTGGTTCAACACTGGGGGATGGAAGTAATCCCATCCTTAACAAAAGGCTGGAGTGGGCTAAATCCATTCTAGACAATACTAGTCGCCACGACTCCACGTCAAAGCGACAAAGGTCTTTGGAGGAGTCCACTCCCGTC
Source organism: Eupeodes latifasciatus (assembly GCA_920104205.1). Lineage (NCBI taxonomy): Eukaryota > Metazoa > Arthropoda > Insecta > Diptera > Syrphidae > Eupeodes > Eupeodes latifasciatus. The sequence continues at coordinate 170,338,148 of OV049924.1, read as the reverse complement.
CCGAAAAAGCCCAAAGTGCAGAACACCAGCACTCCCAATATTCCTCGAGTACCTCTCACTAAACCTTTTAGTGATCTACTTAAGGATTCAAATAAGATCATAATTGCGGTCATTGATAGGAGCAATATTGATGGCACGATTACTTCTGACCGTTGGCAGTTGGTGAATCTGGAGCTCTCGGCTGGCTTTCTAAAAGTTAGAAAGAAGATTAGATCATCCGGGTCCACCGCCTGTAACAAGCGATGAGGGTTGGCATCAAGGTCATGTCAAGTTCATCGTTTGTAACGATCAGAGGTCGCGCGATCTCTATACGCTTGCTGTCGGCATGCTGGGCGAAGTATGGCCAGGCGCAAAACTCGAGGTCGTTGCAAAGGAAGACATTCCATGCAGGCCGAGAGCTCGCGCTTGGATCCCTAAGGAACCCTCATGTCCGGATGTCATACGCGAGATCATTAAGATCAGCAACCCAGACCTCCCTTGTCACGACTGGAAGATCGCGAAACTGGAGGAGCCAAAGGGTCTTTACCGAAGTGCGATTATCGTAATCAATAAAGACTCTGTGGCTTCTCTGGCGCGAGATAAGGGAGTGATAAGATACGGTTTTGGGACTATCACGCTCCGTATTTACAAAAAAGATGAGGTAAACGCTTCATGCGAGCCTCCACACCCCTTTTCGGAAGCTGTGTCGCAAGACGTAGGGGTTCCAGTGATACTATTACCTTCCCTTCCTTGGACGTGGATGATGTCGTACCTGGGCCCTCTTCTGTCGCAGCACAGTCTTCCTCCGAGCCCACATCAGAACCTGTGCCGCAAGACGAAGGGGGTCCCAGTGCTATCACCACCTTCCCATCCTTGGATGTGGATGAGAATGAGGCAGGGCCCTCTTCTGTCGCAGCACAGTCTTCCTCAAATAACGTCAAAGGTTTATCCCTAATGGAGACCGATGACTCTAACGACAAAGCTCTCCCCAGTGAGTAAGAAGATGAACTATTAGGTTCTTCTTCGTCTGATCTGGATGAGCTGGATTTAACAGTGGTGGAGGTTGATCTGCCGATTTGTAGCCAAAATGCTGCAAATACTACAGATTAATCTCCAACACTCTAAAACGGCTTCGGCCTCCCTACTTCTCCGCCTGACAAAAACTGGAGAAGATGTCGTTCTCATCCCCCTGGATTGTGAAATCCTTGGTTCGAGGATTGGGAACTCCTGGCTACTACGTGCTATATGTAACAGGAAAAGGTAACCCAAGGTCCTGCATACTAGTAAAACGTAATCTAAATGTATTTTTACTCCCTAATTTCAGTGATAAAGACGTCACCACAGCCAGTATGGTAATAGACAACCATACCTACTGGCTGGTATCAGCGTATTTGGGCCATGACCACCAAGGCCTACTACCTGGTACCATTCTGGAGAGTACGGTCGCTGAATCAACAAGACTTAAAACCAACATAATTATCGTGACGCCAATGCGCACCATACTACGTGGGGTAGTACCGATATAAATGACAGAGGTGAGTCTCTTTTTGATTATATTTTAACAACTAATCTGGTAGTATGTAATGTAGGTAGTGAACCAACCTTCGTTACTAAAAATCGACAAGAAGTTTTAGATATGACTCTTGTCTCGTTACATCTCTCAAATAAAATATTGAATTGGAGAGTATCAAAGGAGCACTCGTTCTCCGATCATAGATACATCCAATTCACACTTATTGAAGAGCTCCCAAAACCGATCCAATTCCGAAACTATAGGAAAACAGATTGGCCAAAATATAGGGCAACTCTGAAGAATCTGATTAAACCAGAACTTTCTGACCCGCCCTTGTGCGCTTTTGAACTTGATCAAAAAGTCGACGAGCTTACAGCAGCCCTTAATAAAGCCATGGAAACTGCCTGCCCCCTCACTACAGTACGGGGAAAGAAGAAACCATACTGGTGGGCTACTGAACTGGGTATACTCCGGAAAGGCTGTAGAAGGCTTTTTAATCGTGCAAAAAAGACTAGACATCCACAAGACTGGGACTCCTATAAGGAATCCCTGAAAAAGTATAAAAAGGAATTGAGAATAGCCAAAAGATCCTCTTGGAGATCCTTCTGTAGCTCAATAGAAGAATCCTCGGAGGCATCAAGGATAAGGAAGATTCTCTCGACAAATCCAACCATGCCCAGTGTCTTAAAAACTTGGATGGTACTTGGACTAACTCTTGCGAAGAAACGCTAAACCTGCTACTGGACACCCACTTCCCTGATAGCTCCAAATACGTTAATACAACAAACCATTCTGGGTCGGGTATTAACTTAACTTTTCCTCAAGGTCTTGTTACAAAATAGAAGTTGACTTGGGCTCTGAATAGTTTCAAACCTTACAAATCTCCAGGGCCAGATCACATCATACCAGCTGAGCTGCTATTTACGACTGACATAACTTTGCCCATCATTGAGATGATATTTAAATGTTGTCTAGATATGGTCCATATACCTCAGCGATGGAGAGAAGTAAAGGTAGTATTCATTCCCAAGGCGGGCAAATGTTCGCATGTCAACCCTAAGGATCTAAGACCTATTAGCCTATCATCATTTATTCTCAAAACTCTGGAACGTTTGATTGATATCCGCGTACGTAACAGCATTGATAAGAGACTATCGACGTCTCAGCATGCTTACTGCAAAGGGAAATCGGTAGAAACAGCCTTGCACACCTTGGTAAGAACTATCGAATACTCCCTAGAACAAAAACAATATACTATGGTGGCCTTCCTTGATATTGAAGGCGCTTTCAACAACGTTGACACATCCGCTATCACTTCTGCTATGACGACCCTAAACGTCGTATACTCACTCTGTGAATTGATAAATCTAATGCTAAAAAGCAGGATCATCAACTCTAAGATGGGGGATTTTTGTACGAAAAGGTCTGTCAGTAGAGGCACTCCGCAAGGTGGTGTTCTGTCCCCTCTCCTGTGGAACATAGTGGTTAACGAGCTACTAATATCCCTTGAGAGAGAAGGCTACAGAGTGATTGCGTATGCCAATGATGTTGCTATCGCCGTCATAGGAGAACATCCAAATACACTGAGAGACCTCCTCCAAAACGCACTCAATATGCTCACTAGATGGGCAGATCACTGTGGACTTAGTATTAATCCTCAAAAAACAGACCTCGTCCTTTTTACACGGAAATACAAGATCCCTCCCTCAATAAAAGGTGTACCACTAATTTTCACCAATGAGGCCAAATATCTTGATATTAGACAAAAAATTAAGTTGGAAACCTAATATTCAGGAAAGAGTTAAAAAATCTACAGCAGCTCTTTTCCTTTGCAAGAAAGCCATAGGAAACAAATGGGGTTTTCAACCTCGCATAACTTATTGGCTATACACATCGGTCATCCGACCAATACTTATATACGGGGTTGCAGTGTGGTGGACTGCACTGGAGAAAGTCACATATTACGACAAACTCAGCAGAGTCCAACGCACTGCATGTCTCTGCATTAGCGGGGCTTTGAGAACCACACCCTCAGCAGCGTTGGACACTCTCCTCCATCTGACACCCCTCGACATTTTCAGCAAACAAATGGCAGCGAGTACAGCCATAAGACTCAACGCCTCATCTCAATGGATAAACAACAATGTTGGGCACTCCATCATTCTGAACCTCTTTGGTTCTATACCAAAGTACATAGACTATACTATCCCAAAACCCCAATTTGGTAAAAACTTCCAGGTATCCATTCCATCCAGGGTTGAAAAAAAAACTCCTAGATGATGAAAGCATCCATTTTTACACAGATGGATCCAAGACAAATGAGGGAGTTGGTGGTGGTGTGTACTCAGAAAAGCTTAATCTAAGCATCTCATTCCGCCTTCCTAATCATTGTAGCGTCTTCCAAGCGGAAATTTTAGCGATCAAAGAGGTTCTCTCCTGGCTAAGAGAAAACGTGATATCAACTTATGATATACGCATCTTCTCTGACAGTCAGGCTGCTATCAAGTCTCTTGACGGCGTCTCAACCAAATCTCTAACGGCCCTCGATTGTCGATCGTCTCTTATGGAGATGGCGCAGCAATTTAACATTCACCTATGCTGGGTGCCGGGCCACAGAGACATCGCAGGAAATTGTAGAGCCGATGAACTCGCTAAAAATGGAACTGTCATACCTATTTCACCTGAAAGGGAGAAGATAGGTATACCAATAGCTACATGTAAACTTCTGCTAAAAGAAAAAGCTTTCGAGATGGCAAACTCTAGGTGGCACAATTTACCAACATGCGCAGCCACAAAACTAATATGGCCTTCATTGGACCTAAAGCGCTCTAAAGATTTGCTATCCCAAAGCAGACTTCATATTAGCTCCCTAATAGGTGTCCTTACGGGATACTGTCTTATAGGCAGACACGCAATACGACTTGGTGTAGCCTCAAATGACTTCTGCAGAAGCTGTATGGACGAGGAGGAGGAGGAAACAATCTCTCACCTCCTCTGCACCTGCCCTGCTCTTTCACGAAGACGCAAACTTCATCTGGGAGAATACTCTTTTGATGATCCCAGTGAACTAGCTAAAAAGGATATCAGATATCTCCTTCGCTTTATAAAAAGCTCAAAATGGTTCAACTAGTGGGAAGTAATTCTCTAGATTCATGTGGTATCACAATGGGCCTTTCTTCTGGCCTAAGTGTGTGGTTTTTGTATCCACAGCCACAGTAACCTAACCTAACCTAGTATGAAAATTGCTTTTTTTATAAACTCTTTTTCTAATGCTATTGTATATATCTTGTTGAATTTAAGCCAATTATCTGAACTTCGACTTCTTTTAACAAATGTTTCTCTCTTGGTAGTATGTCTTGGTGGTGGTTCTAATTTTCTCTTCTTTGAAAATGATTAGCAACCCAGGTAGTAGTATGTTTGACCGCACAATCAATATGCGCATGATGCTAGATATTCTATGCAAGCAGAGTAATGGCCTTCACGTTTGCCATTTAAATGCTCAAAGTCTTTATCCTAAAATAGATGAATTTAGATATGTGTTTGAGTGCTCTAATATAGACATTATCTGTGTATCTGGTTCAAGGCAAGTTTATCTGACGTCCTGTGTAACTTAAAAGGATATGATTTATTTCGCTGTGATAGAAGTGACCCAAGAGGTGGAGGGGTTGCGATTTACATTCGCAGTTCAATAAATCGCAGTTTTGTTGCCAGATCAGATAGCTCTTCTCCTGTTGACTATTGCTTTATAGAAATTTTGAATGGTGTGAATAAATGCTTAGTAGGTGTAGTTTATCGTCCAAATAAACACGTTGATTTCTCGCCCATGTTCACAGTATTAGAGAGCATTTCCTCTTTTTATTCTGAAATCGCCTTATGTGGTGACTTTAATTGTAATTTGCTAAACACGGAAACATCAAAATTATTTATTGAACGAATGAACAGCCTAAGGTTATATACAAATAATTTTAGTAATCCAACTCATTTTACTAATGATAGTGCAACACTCTTAGACTTATTCTTTACCCATAATATCGAAAACTTCTTGATCTACGACCAGCTTTCCGCATCCGCCTTTTCGAAACATGATTTAATTTTTGCTACCTTTGATTTTGTTCCCCGAACGGGAACTACTACTATTGAATATCGAGATTTTAAAAATATTGACTTGGCTCAACTGGAACACGATCTATTTCAGATTAACTGGCAACAAATATATTTTATGAAGAAAATTCTATTCGTTGTTTATTCGATAAGCATGTGAAGCTTAAAACAAAGGTGGTCAAGCACAAGCACAATTCTTGGTTTTCTCTTGAAATTAAGGAACTGATGAAGCAAAGAGACTTAGCTTACAAACAATGGAAACGATTTCGATTGACTGAGTTTCATAATACTTTTCGTGACTTTCGAAACAAAGTACGCATTAAAATAAGGGAATCTAAACTACAGGTATATTCAAATCATTTGAGGAAAGATCTACCTTCTAAAACACTTTGGAAAAATATACGAGATCTCGGAGTAGGACCATTGAAAGGAAAATACCCTGAAAACATTAATCCTGATGTTCTTAATGCTGATTTTGCGAAAGTCCAGTCTGAATCTCTTAATGAGGTAGAAATAGCTAATGATATGGAACCAGTGGATCCGAACTTAAATTGTTTTGAATTTCAGGCAGTTGAAAAAGCTGATTTAGTAGATAATATTTTAAAAATTAAATCTAAAGCCATGGGGTTTGATGAAATGCACCCCTCGTTTATTAAAATAATACTACCTCACATACTTCCCACCCTTACGCATATTTTCAATACAATCATTACGACAAGCTCTTTTCCTCATACCTGGAAAGTTGCAAAAGTAATTCCTGAGATCAAGAAACCTGCTACTCGCTTAACATCTCCCGAATACAGACCAATTTCGATTCTTCCATTTATTTCAAAAGTCTTAGAAAAAATTTTACATAGCCAGATCTCGAATTTTTTAAAAAATAACAATCTCTTATGTGTTAACCAATCCGGTTTTAGAATAAATCACAGTTGTGTGTCTGCTATCATTAAAGTAACTGATGATCTAAGATGTGCTATTGACCATGATCAAGTATCATTTTTAGGATTACTTGACTTCTCGAAAGCCTTTGATACGGTTAATCACAGTGTTGTTATTTCCAAAATGAAAAGGCTGTTCCGTTTCAAAGATTCAGCTTGCAATTTAATGTTTTCTTACCTTTCTGGGAGAAAACAAGCTGTCGTTGTAGATAAACATGCTTCAGGATTGCTGGATCTTTATTCCGGAGTTCCCCAGGGATCAATACTAGGACCATTGCTATTTTGCATGTGTATTAATGACCTTCCAACCCAGGTGCATTATTCATCCATTGATTTGTATGCAGACGATGTCCAGATTCGCCTAAGTTGTGAATTGGGCATGATTGAAAACTTAGATTGAAACTAAGCTTAACTACTTAATGAAGACTTGTATAGAATTTATCGTTGGTCAGAGAAGAGAATAAGGAGAAGGAGAATAACTTGAGGTTGAACCCAACAAAATCTAAATGTATGGTAATTTATAAACATAAGCTTGATCTCAGTTATTTTCCACCCATACAAATTGGCAACCAGGTAATCGAGTACGTTGATAAAGTAAAGAACCTTGGTATATGGTTTAATTCCACACTTAGTTGGGATTGTCACATACAACACATTATAGGAAATATTTACGGATATCTACGCAGTCTTTCCTTCACACAGAAGCATACACCACAAGATATTAGACTTTACTTAGCAAAAACTTTAATTATCCCGATTATTACTTACGGATGCCAGATATTTTGCAGTCATAGCTCAGAATCTAAAAGAAACCTAAATGTTGCCTTCAATAACATAATTCGATACGTGTACAATCTTAAGCGTTATGATCATGTTTCCGCGTATAAGAAAAATTTACTTGGTTGTACCTTAAACGCATATCTAAGTTACAATACTTTAAAGACATTGAATGGCATCGTAGCAAAGAAGGAGCCATCTTATCTTTATAACAAAATTGTGTTCTCTACTTCCATCCGCTCTTTTGTATTTATTCAACCAAGATTCACTTGCTCTGCCTCTGAGCGCCAATTCTTTGTTTGTGCTGTCAGACTATGGAACTCCCTAGTCCCTACCCTTAGACATACGAGAGCTTCGAGGACGTAAGCATTTTGACCGCGTCATCTTTAGGTATTTGGCTGAAAATTCTTAACTTAATTTTCTTTTTTTTTATTAAAAATTTAAAAAAGGTTTAAATGTAATTTATGTAACTAATTCTTAAAATTGAATTTATAAATAGATATAAATATAATTTTTCGTTGTTTTTTATATAATGCTCTAAATTAAAACAATTTAAATCTAAATTTGGATAAGCTTGTTATAGTGTAACTATAGTATATAATAAATGTAACTTTTGCTTCTATAGACTTAAGTTTACTGTAAAAGATGAAATGAAATAAATGAAATGAAATGAAATGAAAACTATAAATGAAATAAAACACAATGTAGAAATGTTTCAGTAAAAAGAAGCGGCATATGCGAAGTCTTCAATGAAGTATGTTCAAGGGATTGTGAGAACCCTCCACACGTAAGCTTCTAATTTAATTCAAGTAGCATAAGAGTTTTTTATTTGTCTGCCAAATGTTTGCAACATATTGTAGCCATTTTTGGGGTTTAAGGTTAGAAAGGAAGTGACAAAATATAATTACATGACAGTAAAATGAATGACAATCTAAAAAGGCAAACACTGCTGCCAACAAATTATTTAAAGGTGTTATTACATCACTCCCTCAGACTTTATTTGGAAAAAAGACTGGTTTTTTCCTTATCCTTCCCGTATGTATGTCTGAGTGTAGGCGTAGCTGTAGATTCAGTCATCTGCGCGATTGTTTTCTGCTGTTCAATTTGATGTCCTGGTATCTGACTGCCCGATGCCATGGGGCTGGACCCACTTCTTACTTTGTTGTCTAATCGAACATCGCTGTATGAAGAGCTGTCGGGTGACGATAATGGATCTGTACGCAAATGCAAATCGATGTCGAGATCGTCAGTGTTAACTTCGTCTCCGTTTTCTGTATTTTTTCGTGCTCGCAGTTGATTTTGGTGACGTTTGACGTTGCCTCTAGATGTTTGTACGATGAACATCATCCGACCGACCACCTTGGTTATCAGTCCAGCGATCCAACGATTACCTCTGATATAAGATCTTGCGTACACTTTTTGGCCGATTTCAAATTTAGTACACTGATGCTGACTAAGGTGATTTTCTGGAAACATGGCCGAAAATATGGTGCGAGGTTGGCGGCCGTGCAAGAGTTCCGATGGTGATTTTTTTGATGATTGGATTGGTGTCGCTCGAAATGTGATGAGATATTTGTATAAGGCCTTCTCTCGGTCATTCTCCTCCTGCATTACTTTCTGGACAGCGCGTTCAGCTAAACCGTTTGAAGCTGGGTGAAATGGTGCTGTTCTGACATGTGCAATGGAATTTAGCTTGCAGAACATTTTGAATTTGGCTGATGAGAACTGCGGGCCATTGTCGCTAACGATTGTGCTTGGCAGTCCCTCGATTGCAAACATTTTTTGTAATGCATAAATTGTAGATTCTGCTGTTGTCGATGACAGCTCAAAAATAAATGGAAAACTGGAAAAAGAATCTATAACAATTAGCCACATTCGAGAGAAAAAAGGACCTGCGAAATCGATGTGGATTCTTTCCCACGGTTCAGCTACCGCAGGCCAGGATGAATATTGTTGCTTCGGTTGACTTGCATGTAGACCACAGTTTGAACAAGCTTCTGAAGAATTTTTAATCGCTTGATCAATGTTCGGGAACCATATATACCTGCGCGCTAGTTGTTTCATACGGGTTTGGCCCCAATGACCCTCGTGAAGCATTTTGAGAACCTGGTCTTCGAGCGATTTCAGTATAACGACGCGAGTATGCTCTGTTTGCAGAAGCAATACTCCACTCTGCAGAGAAAGAGCAAACTTTCGATGAAAATATGGAATTAAATTTACCTGTGATTTAGATAGCTTCTCTGGCCACCCGTTTTGAATGTAATGTATAACGCGACTGAGAGTTTCGTCTGTTTTAGTATGTGCTGCGATGATTTCAGCGCTTATTGGAAAATCTGTGATAACTGACTCATAAATCTGGTCAACTGTAAACATTTTTTTCTCTCTGTTATCAAATTCAATGTCATCTCCTATGGGTAGGCGTGATAAGACGTCAGCATTTGCATGATTCTTTGTGTTGCGGTAGTGAATCGTATAACTATAGGCCTGGAGAATAATTGCCCAACGTTGATGCCGATGAAGAGTCATAACCGGTAGTTTTTTTGATGGGTGGAAAAGAGTGACAAGTGCTTGATGATCGGTGAGCAAAATGAACTGCCTGCCATAGAGGTACTGATGGTATCTCGTAACGCCGAAGATAATTGATGAGGCTTCTCTTTCAATTTGAGAGTATTTTGCCTGATGCTCATTCAAGGTTTTCGATGCGAAAGAAATTGGCTTTTCTGTGCCGTCTGGATAGCGGTGTGAAAGAACAGCTCCTATTCCCGTTTTTGGCGCATCAGTTGCTAACACGAGAGCAACATTTTCGTCGAAGTGAATTAATTGAACCGCATTGATGATATCGTTCTTCAATAAATTAAAAGCTGTACTTTGTTCTGTGCCCCACACGAATTTCTTGTCGTGTCGTCTAAGTTGATTCAAGGCTGAGGCCTTTGACGAAAAATTTTGAATAACCTTGTTATAATAATTTATTTTGCCAATAAATGATTCTAATTCCGTTATGTTAATGTTACTAATCGGTTAATTTCGGTGCGGACGTCTTCATAAAGTGCGAATGGTAGATTGTATGGTTTATAAAACTTTGGTTGAGCATTTGGTTTTAATACTATGTTAGCCTTATACGTGGAACAGAGTCCTAGTTCGGATGAGAATGTGGACTGAAATTTAATTTTAAAAGCTTCGAGATCTGCCTTAAGAGATTTTTGGTCTACTTTGAAACATTGAGGGGTTGAAGAACTGCACTCGTTCATGTTCTTTGGCATTTGTATGCCGAATTCCAGTTTTTGAAACCAATCCATGCCTAGGATGTTGGTTGCACTGGGACTGTCAACGACTGTTAAACTCAAACTTTCATGATGTGACGCTAAGGCTACGTCGACTAATATTGTGCCTTTCAATGGTAAGATGTTGCCACCGTATGTTTTTAAATTTTTTGTTGTGGGATTGTTCAGTTGCTTCAATCCTTCAAGACCAATAAGTGAACACGACGCACCTGTATCTATTTGGAACTTAAGAATTTTCTCATTGGCGCTTACATCTACAAATAGTTTATCTGAATGTATAGGGCTATGATTGAATTCGATTTGTGACACAAGTGAATCAAATAGATCAACAGTACTCACGGTTTCAAAGGGTTTAATCTGATTTATAGTTTCATGATTTTTGCTCTGCCACTTTGGGACCTCTGGTTTCCGATTGTTTGACTGGGATGATCGATTATGATGAGATGAATCTGGGACTTTTGATGACATGCATACGGCTGCAATGTGTCCGACTCTTTTACATTTCTTACAGATCGGTTTGTTTTTATATTGGAAGCACTCCGATCGTTGATGAGAGATGTCGCATCCCGGGCACGACTTATTACTTTCTCTAACTACACTCTTACTCCCAGTACAATCGTTACCTACCCGCTTACCTCTTGATCGTTGATGTGTTGATCGGTGCACAGCATTCACCTCTGCTTTACTTTTCTGCTCACCCTTAAGCTCACTGCATGTTTTCATAGTTTCCTCGTAGAGTTGTGCAATTTGAATAACCTCTTCCAGTGTTGGATTTTCTTTTTGTAGAGCAGTTGACCGAACCTTATCATGTGGAGTATATAGGATAATCATATCCCCAATCTTCGAGTCTACGTATGATTCTCCACATCCTGCTTTTTCACAGACAAACATGCACTCTTTGGCTGTTCCACGCAATTCTGCAACCCAATCCGAATAAGTTTGGTTAGGTTGCATGAACGTCCTATAGAATTTGAATCTAGATGCAAGCATGTGAGGCTTTTTTCAAAATGATTAGTGAGTTTTTCAATAAATTGACCCAAAGATACGCAACCTTTTCCCCATACAATTTTTGAAGTAAGTCCAGAGAGCTGCCGCCAAACCAGCTAAGCAAACAAGCTCGCTTTGTGTCGTTTTCAATTACGTTGTTTGCAATAAAGTGTTGTTCTAGCTGAAGAAGATACGTGGCCCACGTTTCTTTAGATTTGTCGAAGGATTTGAAAGAAGAAATAAATGATTGTTTCACGGGTTTTTGCTCCAAGACGCTCTTGAAGAATTCTTGATTGGATTCCTGAAGCCTCTTGAGTATAATTTCGAGAGTTGTAGCGTCCATACTCGTGGGGTTCGTTCTTTTCCTCGTCGCCAATGTTTTAATTAAAAGTAATGGTTTAATACTTCTATGATCACAAAGATTTATTTCAATGAATAGTATAATTTATAATTCAGAAAAAGCAAAGAGGTAAGTTCGGGTTTAAGGTTAGAAAGGAAGTGACGAAATATAATTACATGACAGTAAAATGAATGACAATCTAAAAAGGCAAACACTGCTGCCAACAAATTATTTAAAGGTGTTATTACATCAAAAGTCTTGTGGTATAAAAGTGCTCCAAGTTTTGTCATTTGGTGATTTCGGTTTTATGTCTCACCGAAGTGAGACTAAGCCCCAAAAAAAAAAGTTGGGCGTTATGTCCCTGGGCCCTATTCTTAAAAATTGTATGTTAAATGTAATGTTATTATTTTTCCTGAGCTGGACTCAAAATCTTAAGCTCATAATTCCCATTATAAATTTGACATTCCATTTTTAAGAAACAAACTTGTTGCCGTTATTTTCTTTCATTACAAAAATTACAACTCGAAAATAGAATAATTCTTAAAAATTTAAGACATAAAATATACATACGAGTATGAACATTATATATGTATATTTAATATTTTAGATTGTTTTGTACTTTTCTTAACCTCAATAGAAATTAAATAGGTTTACCTTAGAAAAGAAAAACAACATTCATTTTTTGAATTTTTATTATAGTCGAATATGAAGATATGTAGATATTTCGATTCGACAATGCATATACCTTAAGGTACATCTCCAATCTTCTCAGGTGATGAAGATAAAGTTTGAAACTGACATAAGACCAAATTGGCCTTAAGTCACTTTGGAAAGCGACATGAGGCCAACCGTTGAAATTTGGCCTTATGACGCTTTCGAAAAGTGTCATAAAGCCAAATTTCAACGTTTGGCCTTATGTGGCTTTCAGAAAGTGTCATAAGGCCAAATTTTTTTGCGACTTAAGACCAAATTTGTTTTGATATTTTTTCAATAACAAAAACCGGTCTTTAGCATTAGAATAATGATAAGAGTAACAACAGATGGTAAGTAAATGTAATCAGGAAAGTTTTAAGCTACTCATTTGTGTTTTTTGCCTTGTATGTACTAAAAAGTCGTAAATGGATGTTCGAAGTGATTTGATCTATAATTATGAGTTTTGTGAAGGCTTAAGAGTACGCAGCCAACTGTTATATAAACCTGATATTAAACAATTAGATATATAAACTTAGAGGAAATTGTAAAATATCCAAAAGATATGTGTGCTATAATAAAACGTGTAGTGCAAGTGCGGTAATCGACCTACACAATGAAAACTTAGTTCGGATCCCGACATCAAGTGCCGCTCATAATCATACAGACCATGAAAGTTTAAAAAATAAAATGAAAACTATAAATGAAATAAAAACACAATGTAGAAATGTTTCAGTAAAAAGAAGCGGTATATGCGAAGTCTTCAATGAAGTATGTTCAAGGGATTGTGAGAATCCTCCACAGGTAAGCTTCTAATTTAGTTCAAGTACCATAAGAGTTTTTTATTTGTCTGCCAAATGTTTTCAATATATTGTAGCCATTTTTATTATAAGGTTCAATTTGGGAATTCGAAACAAGTCATTCCCTAAAACTCCCCCTACTGCTAAAGATGTTTTGGACTTGTTCAAAACAGAAACCGTAATGAATAGTTTCGGCATGTCTCGATACGCAGATGAACCCTTTTACCGAACCACAATCATTGAAGATAACTTAAGCTACTCAATATTTATGTCACCAACAATATCAAATCTAATTCAAAACCTACCAAACGATGACACAGAGACATAGGGCCCAGGGACATACCGCCCAACTTTTTTTTTGGGGCTTATGTCTCACTTCGGTAGGACATAAAACCGAAATTGAATTTGGGCCTTAAGTCCTACTCAAATATGACCTAAGTCCCAAATTTGTTTGTTAGAAATGGGACATTGTCCCCAAATTTTTGTAGAGCCAAAAAAGAATAAAAAGTTTTTGTATTTCAATACAATGAACAATAATTTTTTGATACGGTGATACGCTTAGGGTATGTAAAGTCGCCAGGCAGGCGCCTATATCAACAACTTCTTTCAATAAAAGCACCTGTGGGTGGCCCGCTTCGCGGGTTCTCAGGATTTTAACTCCCTTTTTCGGGGTCACACCCGCTCACGCAACTCCGTTGCTCCGCTTAGGGTATGCAAAGTCGCCAGGCAGGCGCCAATATCAACAGCTTTTTTGAATAAAAGCACCTGTGGGTGGCACGCTTCGCGGGATCTCAGGATTTAAACTCCACTTTTCGGGGTTCACACCTGTGAGAAATGACATTTTTAAATAGAAATAAATTCCTGAAATAGATAATTAAAAATTGAAATTGCGTATACGCAAGCGTGTCCCTGTATTATTTTTGTTTAATTTGGTGGTATGATGAAGCAATGTATGAGAGAGTATAACAGTTTGGAAATTTGAATGAAAAGTTTTTTTGTAGAAGCTAGTAGGTTGATGCATACTTTCAGGGTGACATCTTTTCGGACTTGTTTTGTTTTTGAGTGCATTCATGCAATGTAGTTGAAGATTGTCGTATAACGATAATGATAATGACGAACACAATTCACAATAAAAAAAGGAAAGAAATTTACGTGAAGTATGAGGAGTGGGTTTCAGAATTGTTAAAAGAAAAAAAAAATTAAATTGAGCTTATAAACAAAAATAAAGGTAAAAATCTGAAACCAATAAAAAATGTAAGAATGTAAGAAGTGGGATTCGAACCCGAGGGGTCTGACAGTGATGATGGGATCCAGCGTCGAGACCACTAGGCCATGGTCAAGGACATCGAAAGGAAATAAAAAATGAAAGTATAAAGCAAAACACATGAAGGAGCAACCTGAAGGATGAATGAAATAAAAGAAAAAAAAAAAGTGAAAAAAGAAACATGATCGTTAACTAATACCAAGAAAGGCATTAGTATTGGTAACGTATGGACTCACGTGTTTTCTTAATTTTCAAGAATTTTGACCAAAATTATAAAATCATATCACACTTATATAAAGAAAAATCCATTATTCTGTTTTAAAAGGCAATTGGATTTTTATAGATAAAATATCAGATTCAAAAAGCAAAAAAACAAAGACCGGATCCACTTCCATCTTTAAATGCCCAGTTTCGTCAAATAATTTCGACAATGGAAAGCCGAGAAACCCAAAAAAGCCAAGACAAATCTTTCATTTGGTTCCTGGTGCGCGAAAAGATTAGATCGAAGTGTAAGTCTTAAAAACAAAAGTAAAAAAGTATTACAAAGTTTGAAAGTGAAGTTTCAACTGTAACTGCAAACTAATAATAAAGAAGAAGAATATCATAATATTGAAAAAGATACATACATATATATTAAAGTGTAAGCATAAGTGAAACCTAAAAATGTGATATAATAAAAAAAAAAACATTCTTTTCTAATACTTCTTTTAAAAAGGAAAAGACATCCAACAAGACTTATAGTCTAGTCGAAACGAGGAACCAGCAATTTTAAGAGCGGACGAGATATACTTGAGCTTCAACTTTGGGCAAAAGAAACGCCACCAAACCATTTGGTCAAACAAAAGCCCAGAAAAACACGTACAAACCAAGAAAATCATCGTCGAAACTACCTCGACCATCCACGCTCACACGAAACCAACAATCACGATGTCATCAAAATAAATCATCCATCCATCCATCCATCCGCAACAGCAAGAACATCCAACCAGGAATCACCAAATACAACATCCGCAGCAAAATCGTACAACCATCCACATTCCATTCATCCACAACATCAAAATCATACAACCATCCACATTCACTCCATTCATAACAGCAGCAATATACAACCATCCGCACACGCACAACTTCTAACAGCAAGTACATACGACCATCTATACCACACTCCATTTATCAACAAAGTCCATAATTCAGTCTCAACCTCTCAAAAGCTAAGTACCAGATTATCCATTTTATTTTATCTATCATTTATCTTAAATAAATAAATAAATTAGGTGGCGCAACAGTTCATGAAGAACCAGGGCCTAGTGACTTACAACTCTCAACCATTCCTGTGTGCGTGTAATGTTGTCAGAGATGGAAGGGACCTACAGTTTATATGCCGAATCCGAACGGCTAGTTTGAGAAAGCACTTTTCATGACAAGAATTACTCTTGGAGGATTTGTCAATTCCTCGCAAGAGGCAATACCCGTGAAAAAAGTTAGATGGCACAGGCAGGGATTGAACCCAAGACCCCTTGCATGACAGTCCAACGCACTTTTTTTTTTTTTTCCCCAATTCATTTTTATTAACTCATTCTTAAGACTATCTTAAAGCTAGACAAAAATTCATAAAACTAGCCTAATTATCCATAACTTACAACTAACTTACTGGTCCCATACGGACAGTCCAACGCACTAACCATCATGCTACGGGTACCACTATCATTTATCTTACTATCGTATTTTTTGTTGTGTTTATATCATTACATATATGTATGTAGGACTAAAATTAAAAATTAAAATTTTAAATCAAAAGTAACAAAATATCAAATTTATATAGATATAAAGAAAAAAAAAAAAGAAAAAATATAAAAAAATAGACAATTAAACTAAAGTAATTAGGTTTAAAAAAGAAAAAGAAAATTAAAGCAATTTTTTAATATATTAAATTCAATCAAATTTAAATCTTATTGAAAATAGGTACACATTTATCGTTCAACGATCATATTTTGGATTGTATGCTTATCCTCGAAGCGGTGCACCACCTCGACGGCTGAAACAACAAAAACAAAACCTCATTGATCACCACAATAACAACAAGGTTCATTTTTTTATATTTACATACATTTGAAAAGCTCGGTAAGTGATTTTTACCTATTTAAATTTGATTGTGAATTTATTTATTGGAAATTGCTTAAAACATATACACCCAATTATTACACACATAGTTTGAAAACCAAAAAAAAAGACAGACATTTCTAGAAAGTTTGCCTGAAAGTAGGCAACAACAAAAGAATAAAATAAAAATAAAAAAATATATTGTCTAAAAGTAGGCTTAAAGGAAGTAAACGGATTTTGTTATCGAAATAGAAATAAATTTGTTTAATCAATTCTCCTAAATTAATCTTAAAAATAAACTAATAAATAATAAAAGAAAATACAAAGAAAATACAAAGAGACAGTGGAATAAAAAGAAGAAATTAAAAACGAATACAAAAACAATACATTTATATTAATAGTTTTATAAAACACATACATATAAAATAATCATCCTATTTGCATATTATTATTTTTATATCATTTTTGTTCTTTAGTTTATAGTTTTTTTTCTATCATTTATATATATTTTATTTACTTTCTTTGTAAAATAAAATGAAATTTATAACGTTTTAAAACAAGTTAATGAGTTATGATTATTAAATTGATAAACAGATGAATTTGACGTGTTAGTAATTTTCATGGATTGCTAAAAGATTTTTCATGGGGTAAATGTGACCATTTTAGAAAACCTTCGGTAAGTCACCACATATGAAGTTAGGGGGTTACTGCGAACGACATCGAGGTAGCAGTAGCCAAGGTCGTACCACGTTAGTGCGTGGGTGGGATATACCTCTTATGGACATAACATCTAGTCCTTCATTCTCTAAGGTTGTTAATTGAAATTTCTTTCTCGATCAATCCTTTCAATTTGTCGAAATTCGAATAGTAATTCATTTGTTTTTCTTAAGGATGAATTTAGGGTCCTAATATGTTTAGATCCAAATTTTTGTATTATCTGTGGCATGATTTTACGTAACACACGTTTTAGTATCCCTTGGCAAGAACCCAGCCATTTTCGACGAGCTAAGCCCATTGCAAGCATGCCAGCCAAAGAGATACCGGAACACCCTTCATTCCTGCTTACAGGACTGGACTATAGCTTCCTGTAGGCTATAGTTCATAGTGTGTGTGTAAAGGATGAAGGGTAATACCAATAGGATTCGTTACACACCCGCTCGCGCAACTCCGTTGCTCCGCTTAGGGTATGTAAAGTCGCCAGGCAGGCGCCAATATCAACAGCTTTTTTGAATAAAAGCACCTGTGGGTGGCCCGCTTCGCGGGATCTCAGGATTTAAACTCCACTTTTCGGGGTTCATACCCGCTCACGCAACTCCGTTGTCCCGCTTAGGGTATGTAAAGTCGCCAGGCAGGCGCCAATATCAACAGCTTTTTTGAATAAAAGCACCTGTGGGTGGGCCGCTTCGCGGGATCTCAGGATTTATACTTCACAAAACAAAGTCTTGTGGTATAGAAGTGCTTCAAGTGCGTTATGTCCCTGGGCCCTATTCTCAAAAATTGTTTGTTAAATGTAATGTCATTATTTTTCCTGAGCTGGACTCAAAATCTTTAGCTCTTAATTCCCATTATAAATTTGACATTCCATTTTTAAGAAACAAACTTGTTGACGTTATTTTCTTTCATTACAAAAATTACAACTCGAAAATAGAATACTTCTTAAAAATTTAAGACATAAAATATACATACGAGTATGAACATTATATACATTTAATATTTTAGATTGTTTTGTATTTTTCTTAACCTCAATAGAAATTAAATAGGTTTACCCTAAAAAAGAAAAACAACATTCATTTTTTGAATTTTTATTATAGTCGAATATGAAGATAGATATTTCGATTCGACAATGCATGTACCTTAAGGTAAATCTCCAATCTTCTCAGGTGATGAAGATAAAGTTTGAAAGTGACATAAGACCAAATTGGCCTTAAGTCACTTTGGAAAGCGACATGAGGCCAACCGTTGAAATTTGGCCTTATGACGCTTTCGAAAAGTTTCATAAGGCCAACTTCTAAAATTTGGTCTTATGTCGCTTGCCCTTATGTCACGGCACCATTTTTTTTTTAATTATTAGAGCGTTCTCGCTCTAAAAACTTATAAAAAGAGAAAGAGACCTTCAAATACTGGCGTTGTTATTTTTGTTATTTAATTTTAAGTTAGTATTAGTATTGTATATATGTATATATGTATAAATGTATATTCAATTTGACGTTTCCAGTCATAGCAAAAGTAAATGTAAAACACTCTCTTGAGCAAGAGTAGTCCAACTATATGTACATATGTATGTATATAAAAGTCAGCCACGAGGCTTTTCATTTTAGTAATTTCAAAGCAGGCAATACGATATAGCCGCAGATTAACATAAGATATAGATAAGTAAATACCTTTGTAAACGATTTATAAGTCTCAATAAAGAATTAAATTAAATTCAGAATTCAATAGAGTGTTTTTGTACAAGCTATTCCTTGCATGTTTTTGACGTTTGTCTTTCCTTTTCTTCGTATTTTTTTAATAATACCTAAATATGGGAAATGAAAGTGAATTTAAGTGGACGAAGGAAGCATTGAAAGTAGAAATAAAAGATATCTATCAACATAACGCACAGACTTAAACATCCGAAAAGTCTTCGTGTAATAATATGCGCATGCGCATTACCGAATGACACTTCAAAACAAAATAGCTGATTAATGCGCATTAAATACATGCTCTGTGTAATACCGGACAAAGCATTTGAAATCATTTTCAAATCTGATGCTTGACTAGGTGGAAATTATAAACAAAATTTGACTTAGAAGTAACAAATCAGTCTGGGGAGACATGTCCTCAAAAAAATTTGAATGCCGTAATAACTTGCAGGATTCAACGATATCGTTCGTAGAATTGTTTATCATTTAGTTCAAAAATTATATACTTTATGTTGTCTTGCTGCTGGCACAGTGATGCAGTAAAAGTTTTGTTAAAATATCTTAAGTCGCTATTTTAGTGCAAAACTTTGCTTGCAATTACATTTCTTAAATTTACTCAAGATGTTCACCATATTCTTACCAAATATTAAGAAAAAACACAACAACGGTGAAACGGTTAACATCTTAGTAAATAAAAAACTGTAAAAATTGTTTTGGTATAACCACTTAAGCCAGAAAACATTAATAAAAATGTATTAAATACTCTACTTATCAAAATAAAATTTTAATATTTAAATATGTAATTATATACCTATATAAAGACAAAATGACTGACTACTGTATCTTCATATTTTTCTTATATTTCTATTTTGTTTAAACCAAAATTGCAAATTAAAAGTCCACTTTCTGAAAAACTATAAAATTGGACTAAACATCTTTTAACTATTGAACACAGTAAATATTAAAACAAATCAAATTGTATTGTGATTTTAAATGGCATAACTAGAAATTTAAACACAAAAATACCTATTGGGGAAGACTTCAGGTTAACTCTTAAGGAAAGTCTTATATTATTCTTATGAACAGCTTATGCTTGTTCATAACTTATCATAATTTTAAAAATTCTGCATGAATATGCGCACTTATATTATGTCCAACATAATTTGGAGAACAACAAAATTTCACCGATGCACTCAATTACATCCCTGTCTTTATGAGCATTTCAAAAACAAATTCCAATTCATTGCTACCAACCCCAACATATCACTCAAACACAAAGTCCAAAAAATCACACATTTGGATTTGACGTTTTAGCTGTCACCCAAAAAATAATATAGAAGTCACAGCGAAAACGAAAGGGAAATTTTCTTCTTTGCAAAAATCAAGAAAAATGTTTCCAAATTTATATTTTATTTAAATTTATTCAATATTAATCGAGTATTGAATTAATTTTTCGTCAAAATTTTACGTAAACATCAATACTAAATATTCGGTTTGGAAACTTTTCGTTCGTAGAAGAAAAGAAAAAACTTCATTAACCACCCAGAAAAACGGACGGAACAAAATCACAGAAACAAACGCAACAATCAATCGCACATACAAAACATATCACACGTTAATTCTTTTTTTTTATTAATAAACGAAAAAATAAATCGGATGAGTCCTGCTTTATTGTCGTCGGAGTGGAGGAGTGAAAAATATGCACAAACCGTTGCGCGACGAAACACAAAAAAGCAACGTTAGTGTTTCCAAAAGGAGTCTTAAATCTGCTTTTTTTGTTTTTCTTTTTCGTAATTGAACAATTCCGGGGAAGGGTTCCTGAGCTTAGTGGTGAAATATCAAGGATAAGGATTATTTAAGTATAAGAAACATGGGCGGCTGCATTGGACTTCACAGTACGGACAACGAAACGGTCAGCGTGTCCTCGGCCAGTGTATCTCGGCCTCCGACAGGTGAGTTAGTGTTACAGAACCATAATTTGTTTATATTCTTCCATAATAGGGCCTCACCACCTGTGCGGTGGTGTTAAGTTTTTCCAACAAAACCGTGATTAACCGCACATCGCACAGTCATAACCTTGGGCAGTTTATACTTTTCTCATACCGATTTGGAGTTTCTCTCTTTTAGAAGTCTTGAGTGATTTGTTGCGGCTAGTTAGAGGTTTTGTTTATCTATTCCAATTTCCAATCATCCAAAATCAGGTCTTTTATAGTGTTTTTGTTTTTTTTTTTTATCGCGGCTGATACTAAAATAAGGTGTGATGTCATGCGACTTATTGGTTTGTCATTGTGTCGCTGGACAGATTATTGTTTGGGTTTGAACAGCTTTTGTATAATTGACATAACAGAAATAAGTTTTATCTTGGGTTGTGTATTCATTCGAAATTTTGTGTTGCAGGTTTTAAGGACTTTTAAATGTTTATTGTATTGTACCTTAAATTTTTACTTGGTTTAACTTCAAATGGCCTTGTGTTTCAGAAATTTGATTTAATCGCTAGATGAGTATTTAGCTCTTGTTGGGCTATAACTTATTTGTTCAGCAATTAAATTTGTAAAAATCCATTATCTTAATGTGATGCATTTATTTATATTTTTATAAAATTGCTGTGAAGCGTAGTTTTTGTTTAAAGGTTGATGCCTTAATATGTAAATTTTAATCAGTTAAATTGAGCAATTATTGCTTTTTATAATACTGGAATTGTGTCCACGTTAAGAAATAGGCCTAATAATACTGTTTTCTCTCCCGAAAATGTTGATAGATAGTACTTTTTAATTCTGCTAAAATTTGATTTTTTTGGGTCAATACATTTAAGTGAATAATTTTTGGTTTCAGCAAGGTATAACATTCCATATTCATCTTCGTGATAACGCTTAGGTATCCTCAAATAACTTAAACCTGCTTTGGTCAGATATAGACTCTAGGCTTAATTCTTGAAGCAGTTCCGCGAAAAAATAAACAAAAACTTAGTATGCAATCTAAACTAAATCTGATCCGATATTTACATTAGGAATGATTTTGCTTATCAGCTCTCTCCACAATATGGTCTTTGCACCAATTCTTTCTTTAATTTTATGTGGTTTAAATTTTCCATAAATAAGCACATCATTCACTATTACTTCCTTTATCAAAACCCTAATCTAGACAGAGTATCAACTTCCTGTGAATTTGATGTTTTGTCTGATTCAATCCAAAGAATTGTTTCGTCCTATACTCGCACTAAAATCGTTGTTACGGGCGATTTCAATGTACACAATTCTTCATGGCTTCAACATTCGGGCCAGACAATACCTGAAGAAGTGTGTGCTGAGATCTTCGCTGAGTTGAACCACCTTACTCAGCTGGTTAACGAGCCCACTTGAATAACGGACGAGGAAGGTCGAGCAGAGAACACTGTTGACATGTTTCTTAGCTCTGACTCTCATAAGTGCACCATTAGTGTTCTATCTCCTCTAGGCACATCTGAACATTGTTATATCTGGAAATTTCTCGTGTCAAAACTCTCCAGTTAAAGAAAGAGCTCCTAAGTGATTTTTTTGGCAATACGTTTGGACGGTCTCAATAATTATTTCAGGATCTTTAACTGGTCACTATGATTTCTCGATAGTAACCTCGAAGCCAGTGCAGATATGATCACAAGTTTGATCCTCCTGGGAATGAGAATTTTTATCCCGAACAGGGTTAAAAATATCACACCTAAGAAAAATGCATAGTTCGATGCAAGCTGTAAAGAGGTTATTAGGGCCAAGGAAGTAGGTTTCTGTTGTTTTAAGGCCAACGCAACTGAAGAAAGCCGGAAAATGTTCAAGCAAGTCAGGAAGGCCTGCAGCACCCAAATTTTCTAGGACAACATTTTTGCATGATCAAAAATTAAGGCCCCCAAAGGTAGTACAAATTTTTGGTCATTCGTATAAAACATTTCTCCATTTGTTAGCTCTTTAGAGAAAGCTCATCTCTTTGCTTGTAGTACCCGTGACGTGATGGTTAGTGAGTAGGACTATTATGCCAGAAGTCTTGGGTTTAATCCCTGCCTGTGCCATCTAAAGTTTTTTTTTTGTGACGGGTAATGCCTCTTGCGAGGAATTAACAAATCCTCCAAGAGTGATTCTTGTCATGAAAAGTGCTTTCTTAAATTAGCCGTTAGGATTCGGCTTAAAACTGTAGGTCCCCTCCATCCCTGAAAACATTATTTGCACACAGGAATGGTTGAGAATTGTATGTCACTAGGCTCTGGTTTTCAGCGGATTGTTGCGATACCTAATTTATTTTTATTTAATCGCTTTGCTGGGCAGTTCAGCCAATTCAACGCTGCCAGTGAGTGCTATGACTCCACCTGTACTCAAACGCGTTAGTGATTCTATTTGACCAATCCTTTTTTTCGCACTCGTACTAAGGCAAGAGTCCTAAGAGATCTCAACACACCTAAATCTGCTGTCCCAGATGGTATCCGCGCTATACAAGTGGTATTGCATTGGTTCAAGTCTGGAAACCACTAAATAAATGCTGTTGTGCCCGAAGATTCTGTTTTGTCGCCGACATTCTTTCTTATTTATATAAATGATCTCCTGTCTGCAACTTCAACAATAGTTAGGTTAGGCTAGGTTAAAGTAACTGTCCGTGATGGAGTAGGACACATTTAAATAAGTTTAATGGCCGGTTGTTATACCACATGAATCTTGATGCTATCCTTTAAGCTCAAAGAAACCAGTTTGAGTACCTTATGAAACCTGAAAGACTGATTATGTCTAAAATCGTTAAGATCGATATAGAAGAATTCTTCTAGGTAATTCTTGTGTTTTTGAGCTAAACCGGGCATGTACAGAGGAGGTGAAGAACTGTTTCTTCCTCCTCCTCATCCATACAACTTTTGCAAAAATCATTTGAGAATACGCCTAACTGCGTGGCGTGCTTTCCGATTAGACAGTACCCCGTTATGACACCGATCATCGAGCGTACGTATATGTTATTCCACCAGATGTTTGCTTTCTTTAAAGCGTCTTGCATTAGCAATAGTTTACATGAAGCGATTGGTATGCCAGCATTAGTCAAACGTGGAATGGTTTTTATTGTACTATTTCTGGCGAGTTCATCTACCTTAAAATTTTCTAGAATGTCTCTATGGCCCGGCACCCAGCAAAGGTGAATATTAAACTGTTGTTTAGTCTCGCCTGAGAACTTTAATATAGGAAGGATTAACAAATGGAATTTTGTATTGCCTAAACTTAATCGGATTAAATTTGTTTTGTGCGGGTTGACACCCAGTCCACACCGATCAGCCCAAAGTTTGTCTAAAGCATTTTGTTAAGGTTTTTTTAGGTTGTTAAGATGCTTTCTTGAAACCGAAAAAGCAACGTCATCTTAATGTGCAATCAATCTGAAAGCCTCCGCATCGAGACCAGTAAGGATTTTATTTACCACTAGGTTCCAGAGGAGAGGGGATAGATAACCACCTCTACCAATTAATTTTCTAGCAGAAGAGTTGCCTAGATTTGAATGAATTATTCTGATAGTCAGCATTAAATGAATTAATTCCCCAAGCGATCCCATCCCATCGCTGGATTAGTTAAAAAAATTTTCTGAAGCCTCGGAAGTTTCTTCTATCGTTCCACAGAAGGATAGCCAGGAAGATCCCTCAGATTTCCTTAGAGCATTCTTATAACTTCTTAGGGATTCTTTTTACGAATCCCAGTGAGAAGCTAGTATTGTGACTTTGGCTCTGTTAAACAGTTTCCTACATACTCTCTGAGGCCCAATGTTGTAGTTTCCTTTTTCCTTTTATGAGTAGAAGTGGACAAGCAATTTCTAACGATCTATTCATAGCTAAGGTGAGGTCATTGACTCTATTATCAAGTTCACTAGCGTTAAATTAAGAATAGTCCCGGTTTTATTAAACTTTGTAGGTTGTTCCCAATCAGTTTTTTGATAATTTCAAAATGTCAATGGACTAGGGTGTAGTTAAAAGATATTACAATGATTTACGTCATTTATTTTATTTACAATAAAAGTTAATAATTTATTTGCAATAGAATGTGCTACATTTCCATGGCCAACCTGAATAGTGGTTTTAACTTTAAATAGGGGACAGGTTGGCTAAGGTTGAAATTTCTATTTATTTTTTAACATTGAAGTATTCTAATGGAATGTAGCCGTATTTTTATATTATTTTTCTATAATTAATTTAAGAGAATTAACCCAAAGCCACAGTTGCGGTACAAAATTATTACAGGGTAAAATTAAAGATGTAAAATTAGTTGAAATATTATACCATCATCAAAAATAAAGCGGTAACCTAATTTTGTTTGTAT
The DNA here is from genome assembly GCA_920104205.1 of Eupeodes latifasciatus. NCBI lineage: Eukaryota > Metazoa > Arthropoda > Insecta > Diptera > Syrphidae > Eupeodes > Eupeodes latifasciatus. Next base: position 170,312,674 of record OV049924.1, on the reverse strand, counting down.
TTATTATTAAGTGCAATTATTTAAAAAACCTTATTGTAGGTTCAAATTTAAGGAATATACATAACTCAATTCCTTAGACTTTTAAAAATCTTCTGGAATGTAGAAAAATCCTTAACTTTCCATTTGTTGTGCCACCCTAACTTTAAAAATGTATAAAAACAAAGAACACTATAAATTTAAGCTAGTTGTAAGAAATAGAATGGAATACAACAATACGACAATTTCGAATAGAAATACTTTCTTGGATATAGATTACTAGTGTTTTGAAAAATTCAAAGATTTGATATACATATGTATATACATTTTTATACTTTCTTTATTTCCAATCGATATGTTTTGTGCTATAAGCTTAGTTCTTTTTTTTGTTAGCGGTTCAAAGTAAAAGGTATGTTAGAGGGGGTCAAATCAAGCGAAGTTCCTTAAAAAGAGTTTTCGGTTGTGGTTAGGAAGCTAGGAAAAAGTACTTAGATATTTGGTGGTTTAGAAACTTCTTTGAAATTATTCAATGTAAAATTTAGCTAAACAAAAATAACAACAAAAATAAACATCATTGTTGAGCTAAAAATATTGGTGGTAGAGAAAAATTATTATTCTCTATTGTTAATTTTATTGGAAAGCTACAAAGTCAGGGGAAGGAATTGATGTTGCCGAGAATTCCAAAAGGTAATTTTAGTGAGGATTTACTAACTTATTTACTTACGGTGGCGATGATTAGTGCGTTGAACTGTCATGACAGATGTCTTTTTTCACAGGTACTGCCTCTTGCGAGGAATTAACAAACCCTCCAAGAGTAATTCTTGTCATGAAAAGTGCTTCCTCAAATTAGCCTTTCAGATTCAGCTTAAAACTGTACGTCCCCTCCATCTCTGACAACATTACTTGCACACAGGAATAGTTGACAGTTGTAAGTCACTAGACCCTAGTTCTCAACGGACGGTTGCACCACCGAATTTATTTATTTAACCGCTAAACTCATTTTGCCGCCTCTGCCTCATATACTCATAAAAGCCCCATTGACATCACAATGCGTTCTTTCGATTATGTCAATGTCATCAGCATATGATAGTAATTGGACGAACTTTTGAAAGATAGTGCCTCTAGTGTTGACGTGGGAGCTCTGCACTATTCTTTGAAGGACGATGTTAAAGAAATCGCATGACAGCGCATCGCCTTCTACAAGGTCATCCTCCACAAACGGACGAGTTTGGTAGGGATACCAAAACTAGACATACAGCTCGTCCCTGTAGATGCTGTCATATGCGGCCTTGAAATCGATGAAAAGATGGTGGGTGTCGATTTGACGTTTTTGATTTTTTTCCGGATCTGCCGTAGTGTGAATATTTGATCGACTGTAGACTTTCATGGTAAAAACCACACTGATAAGGACCTATCAGGTTGTTCACGATGGGCTTTAGACGGTTCACTTATTACGGCAGAGAAGATTTTGTATGCCAGGAGACTGATCCCTCTATAGTTGGTGCAGTTTAGAGAGCCTTCTTTTTTCGGTATTGGGCAAACAGTACAATCTGGCATGCTTTTTTTCGACCATATCTTACAAATAAGTTGGTGCATGCTCCTAACCAAATTATCTCCTGCTGCTTGATGAGCTCAGCATTTAAGCCATCTACTCCAGCGGCTTTGTTAGACTTTAGCTTAGATATGGCAGTCTTTACTTCTTCTATATCCGAAAGACAAGATTATTTGTCGTCTATATTGAATGGATCGTCAGCATTGACTGCGGTTCCACTATGATGTTTCCACTTTCGTCTTTGCAAACTTCCGTTCTAGGTTTATGTACTTGTAAATTTCGTTTCACATAAACTTTTAAACTTCATTTCTGCTTTTGAACTTCTCAAGATCTTCGACCGCACGTTTGTCATGCTCCCTTTTTCCTTCTGAGAAGTCGATATTCCTCTTCTACTCATAGAGCTCGTGAGCAGCTTTTGTCCTTTTATGCCTGACGCCGCTTTGTGTGCCTGATGTTTGGCTGCATTTGCCTGCCCTTTTGCAGATTAAAAAGGCTAACTAGATAATATAATTAAGGACGTATCACGGAAATTATAAAAATATGCCAATTACAACCTAAAAAAGTGTTAAAAGCCTCATCACAACTGTGAAAGAGGTGTTGTTATATTGAAAGCTGTCAGTTATTAAGGAACAGTTTAGGTTGTGGTGCTTGAATACAAAATTATTGCAGCTATGTATATGGGAATCTTGGAACGAAATTTTCCTAAATAATCTAACATTTGTCGACCCGTAAACTTGGTGCGCATAATAAAAGCTTGGACAGAGGAGCAAAATTTGCACTTCCTTCAATAACTGCCGTACTCATTTATATTATAAATATACGAGGGGACGGTTAGAACACACAGTTAATGAGGGTGGTCGTCAGTTTAAAGACAATGAATACTTAATATCTGCAATTAAGTTAATTAAATATCTGCAATTAGTGAAATGTCGTTGAACTATATCAAGAGGTTGTAGGATTCATACCGGAACTAATTTACGAAATGATGATTCAAAGTAAAGGTGGGAGTACCAAAGTAAAGGTGGGAGTACCAACTACCAAATTTTACAAAAACTGGTTTTAGTCAAATCCAATAACAATTTAAGTTTTTGTACCTATTCAGTTGACTTAACAAAATGTTTGGTAGTAAAAGGCTTTGCGAATGGACGAAAGAAAAACTAGAGTTTGATTTTGGATAATTATTTTCAAATTCTTTTTTTAACATCTTAAGGGAGTAGTTAGCACCAACAGATGGCAAAATACCCTTCAATATTTGCAAAAAAAAGGAAAAAATAATTTTCAAAAAAATTTGGTCCTTATTCAGTTGAAGCAATTTTAAATTTCAGATCTTACAAATGTGAGAAAAATTTAGTGAACTTAATTTCTGAGAGAACCTGATTTAATCTCAATAAATAAATCTCTTAAAATTGACATCCTTTTTATATGAGTACTGTAAAACTCTACAATGTAGGTCAATCGTTTACTACTTCGACACATCAAATACATAAAGGTAAAAGTAGTTATAAATTAATAATAAGCACGCACAACTTGGAAAAAGGATTATACTTAATTGTATTTGAACAAAAAAAATCCTTTACGCATTTAATATGAAGTTAGTTCAATAGATTTTCAATATTCTTGCGTATATACATCGTCGTTTGCAAGTGTCTTTTAAGGACATGGTTGGTGGTGAAATACACATTGAAGTTACGAGTGTATATACATATATATGTGCTTTAACTTTTCCACCTCATTTAATATTTAAAAAGGGAATGAATTTTGTATATATGCTTTTCATTTAATTTTAATCACGTTCCAAAGGATGACGACGACGGACGACTTGGCGCAACAGCGGCGTCATCATGGGCCGCTCGAAAATGACTTCTTTCTTTTTAGGGGCTATTATATTTATTGTTGGAAATTTATTAATTTGATCCCTCTCGCAAAAAAAAAAAACTACCAGCAAAGGATATTTAATTCACGACATGATATCTTAGAGCACACAGATTTCCTAAACATATTATAAACCTAATTGTGTTGTTTCGTTTTTTCATCCCCCACTAGGGAAAGGGAGGGATCATTGAAGGATGTGTTTGCCTTGAGTGTTGCAGAAATTTGTGTCAAAATATTTTTCATTCATGCAGCTTTCAAAAGCAGGATATCTAACGTATTCATATCCACGTCTTTTTGACACAAACAAAAGGATTTATTTAGTTGAAACTTGTTGATGTGCATGGTTTTTTGTGTCATTATTTTTTTAAGCAACCGATTTACGTAATATAAACACACTGACCTGAATAACGCATGCAATTCGATGTGTACTCTTAAGAATAAGATTGATTGGTGTGATTAAATCCTTACCAAATATCGGCTACCATTCATATCCGCTGCGCCACTGCCGCGCGCTGGCGGAAATACGTGGAAAATATTTTGTATCTTTATAAGGTTTAATTTGCTTTTATCATATCGAAAAATGTATTTGAAAGTAAATACAATTATATTTCGTGAGGATGATGTGGGTAATGTACGAGTAATTAGTTGCGAGGCTAGTTTTGATAATTATCCTTGTTTAGCGTCCTACTTTCTCTTTGTAGTGCTGACATTATTTTTAAAAATGAATAAATTTGGTACAACAGCAGTTAGTAAAGAGAAATGCTATCAGGGAAGGGACATTCAATTACATATATGCCTGCTCTCGCACTTGGAGTTGAAATCGAGAACCTAGTCCTTTATGTTAAAGGTGTGACTCAAGGTGACTTCCTGACCACGTAAACAAAAGATAGTTGCAAAGTTTAGGTCCCGTAATAAACCACAGGCACTGCTAGAATAATTAGCGGAGGCAATATAGACTTCTATAAAGCAGATATAATTGCCATCCAGGAAATGCGATGGGATGGACCGGGCAAAAAAGGATGCAAAACTTCTATATATTCTATGGAGTCTGCTAAATCAAAATCGCAATCGAAGAAGCTGCCTCTGACATGCTGGGTTTCAAACAGCCACCAACAAGACACCCCTGATTTGATGAGGAATCTCAGCAGGTAAATGCAGCCAAACAACAGGCACGCAGAGCGGGCGGCGCTTCATAAAAGAATGAGAGCTGCCCACGAAATTTATGAGCAGAACAGGAGAGAGGAACACCGACTTCTCAGAAGAAAAAAAGAGAGAGAGCATGAAAAGTGAACAGTCGAAGATGTTTATAGTAGGGGAGCCCAAGAGGGGATTTTGGGATTCAATAAAGCGCGACAGATTAATATACAGGGAGGTACCTAGTACCCCATTGAATACCTCCACCAAGTATTAGCCCCGTATATGTGGCCGCGCGTCAAGGATAAAGGATCAGATTAGTAAAAAAAAATTGATCATCTGAAATTCTCGAGCGCGTCAGATTAAGGTAGGGTAAGTTAGTTATATGCTAAAAAGTGTATATTCCACTAATCTGACAATTTTCGATTGACGATAAGAAGAAGGTGGGTTACAAACTTGTAAAAAAAACGTCATCTTGACTTTCTCGAGCGTGGCTAAATTTTTTTTATTTTGAATGCAATAATTCAACGTTCACGAATAATATATAATCTGACGATTTCCGTAAGCCGAAGTAAGGAAAAATAATCGATAAAGTTTAATGCGTGCAGGTACATGATGCCGGTATTCCCCTTCCCGCGTTTCTATTCCTCTCTCACTCTTTTTCTATCTATGACTCTCTCACTCCGTCCCCACAGTGGGTTCTGTTGCCATGACGCCATGACAGCTGATCGCGCAGTTGTTTTTTTCGTTTACAACGTATTTGTAAAGCCTAGTACGCTGCTGATGCGAAACGAAAATTCCCATACAAAAATGACATGACGAAATCATAAACGAAAAATTTCGCTGTGCTTTTCGTTTTTCAGTACGCTGCTGAACGACGAAATGTGACATTTTAGTGGATAGCTGTACTAGATTTCTTAGTACGATTCTCCACTCTTCGTTCTCAATTTAATTGCCTGCACATTAATTGCTTGCGAAATTTTGACGTTTAATTTTTTTATTGAAAAAAAAAAATTGTTTACTCGTGACTTTCGGTGTTTTGACTTTGATTTATATTTAATTTAAAATTTAAAATAAAATGGATTTGTCTAATGTGTTCCAACATTGCATTTCTGAATCGGAAACTCAGGATGTTATTGGTGATGTGCAAGAAGTGATGAAGACAAGCAGTGAAATTCAACTTCCAGACAGAACTCTCCACAAATATTTTTCCGCTGTGGTTTTCGTTTTAATTTCACTCTGCACTTGGAGACCGCCGAAAAATTTCGTTTCGCATCAGCAGCGTACTAGGCTTAACGCCTGAAATTATTTTGCGATTTTGATTTTTATTATGTGAATTAGAATTTTAAAAAAAGTTACTATGAGTGACATTAATGTAAAGTGTGTGATTTGCGGTGAAAAAAATCTTGCCATTGTCAGATTAGGCGAATCCCTCCAGATAATCGTCAGATTATGAGACAACACGTTTAGGGTATATAAATGAACCATATATATCTTAATCTGACGCGCTCTAGTATTTCAAAATGGCGATTTATTTTTGCAAATTCTAATAATGGCCGTGAGTTTGGGTCACATCCAAATCGTCAGATTATTACATAAGAGCCTTCTTTTAGGTTCACTAAACATACCCTTTGAAAATCTGACGCGCTCGATAACATTTTTTTTTTCCGTTTTCAACCATTACGTACGACCACCCCCATCAGGAAACAATCATATTTTTATATTTTAACATAACATACCTATATTTTAAAAAATACGTAGGACATGGATGCTATTAATATCTGACGCGCTTGAGTATGTCCATGCAACTGTTTTTTTTTACATTTTTGAAAATTTATAGCCGCTCCCCCCACCGATGAAAGTGTATATATGATATGACATTTTTTTCTTCTTATCATCTAAGCTTCGCAATCCAATAGGTCTCTTTGACGCTCGAGTTAATCCCGATTTAGCACCCTGGGCTCCCCTTCTTTTAAAGTTCAAAAGCAGAAATGAAGTTCGAAAGTTCTATGAGCAGGTGAAACGAAGTTTAAAAGTGCATAAACCTCGTACCGAAACCAGCTGAGGACACTTATGCAGACTATAACGGTAACGACGAACAGGATTCCGCTGTCAAGCAGGACGATCCATTCAATTTAGACGACGAAAGAGCAGATGGGGTAGTCCGAAGTTATACGAGGGCTATCTTAAAAATGAAACAACCTCTGACTTTGGTGTCTGGATTACAAGTGCTCTTTATTATATAATTCATATGTCATTTAAGTGAACGTGTGTAATAGAATTGTAATATAATTGTAATAGAATACAGTAGAACTCTTTTATATGCCACATCTCCCCCATAAGCTCTATACAAAATTAAATTTCAGAAATTCAAAGATAATTTTAACAAATGTATATAATATCAGTTTACATTTCATAGTTTTAAATTCTTTTTTTTTTTTTTTTTTTTTTTTAGATTATAATTATATAATATATTAATAAAAAAATATAATAAATAAGTTTGGTATGAATTGATTTGAAAATTTTAAATTAGATGACATTTCATGTTCTTAATTTTTTATGTTTTACAGTTAAATTTTCTTAATTTTAAATTAGAATTTGTAATGTTAATAAAATAAGAAAATTAGTATATGTTTTAATTTAACTTTAAATTTGCATTTCATAATTTGAAATAAAGTAAAAAATATATTTACAGTAATTTGTTTTAATAAGTTTTACATACATTTTGCTTTATATAGAACTTTACAAATTTATTTATTTTGTTTTATATATTGTTCCTGATCTTGTGTGTGATGGACTGAGATGTAAATTCGGATTTTTTAAATTACTTAAATTATTACTTTTACTTTGAAGTTGATTTTTGTTGTCAGTTTGCGAATCATTTTTAAAAGTATTTGAATTATCTTTAATAGTATTTGAATTATCAAAATAATGATCAAAATTGTTACTATCATCGTAAGGATAACGTGATTTTTTTTGCTATCACTTTTTTTAAAAAATTTCGAATTTCTTCTATATTCTTTATTTTTTGACGGAACAAAAACAATGTAAGATCGAGGTTGAATTAATTTGTCTTTAATATAACCTATTTCCCAATTATTTTTGATTTTGCAATAAACTTTTTCATTAAAACAAAAACTCGTTTCTTGTCGTCTTGCTTGTCTATTGTAATATTTTTCGTTTTGTAATTGCTTGTATTTAATTGATTTCATAATATCTTTGTTCAATCCAGGTTTTAAAGGCTCGAATGAATTGGTAGCTTAGTACGTAGTCTTCTGTTCATTAAAATTTGAGCAGGTGAAGCATCTAAGTATTTGACAGGAGTATTATTGTATTCTAAAATAGCCGAATAAAATTCTTCAAGCGTTGAAGATTTTTTAATAAATTTTTTTGCTATTTGGACTCCTCTCTCTGCGAGTCCATTTGACTTGGGATAATGAGAACTACTTGTTACAATTTCAAAATTCCATTTTTTAGAAAATTCAGTACATTTATGCGAACTAAATGGCATATTATCAGCAATTACAATTGCAGGAATACCTAAGCGAGAGAATATTTTCGTCCAGCTTAAACAAATATCAGAAGCAGTTTTTGTTTGAATTGGTTCGATCTCAATCCATTTTTACAAATAGTCAATGACAATCAGAAAATTTTCTCTGTTCCACTCAAATATATCACACCCTACTTTGTAGAAAGGTAAATCAGGTATATCATGACTAATCATTTGTTCGTTATGACTTTCAGGTTGATTTCGTATGCACGTCCAACAGTTCTTTATGTGCAGTTCTATGTCAGCTGACATGCCAGGCCAATAGAGTAGTTCTCGGGCTCTAATTTTCGTTTTTGTGATCCCCAAATGAGACTTATGTAGTAAAATTTCGTACCGTAAAGAATTTGGCACAATTAGTCTGTGGTTTAAAAAAACTAAACCATTTTCAACAAAAATATCAGATCTTTTTTGAAAGTAGGATTTTATATTTTCAGGTATTTTACTTTTTGAGCTAGGCCACCCTTTTTGATAAAATTTTAAAACTTCTGAAAGAACAGCATCTTTTTTTGTTTCTTCTTTGAATAAATCTTGCTTCTCGTCGCTTACATTTGTTGAAAAAATCATTTCACTTCTTTCTTTTACTTCATTTTTCTCAACAATAAAATTTCTTGACAAATAATCAGCAATGTGCATGTACTTACCTGGTAAATACTGCACCTCAATGTCATAATTATATAAAAATAAACGTGTGCGTCGTAACTTACTTGACATTATTTTATTAATTTCTTTCTTCATAATGGCCTCAAGAGGCTTATGATCGCTGTAAACTAAGACCTTATTACCATAAACAAAGTTATGAAATTTTTTACACGCATATGCAATGGCAAGAAATTCTTTTTCTATTTGGGCATACCCTACTTCGGCATCACTCAAACTCCTAGAAGCATAACAAATCGGTCTATTATCTTGCAACAAACAACACCCTATTCCATACTGAGAAGCATCAGCTTGAATTGTAAGCTTCTTCATGGGTTCGAATGGTTTAAGGAATGGAATTTCTTTCAATTTATTTTTTAAAACTTCTACGCAGTTTGTATGGCTCTTAAGCCAAACAAATTCAGCATCTTTTCGTAATAATTGCCTTAATGGAGCTGTGAGCTCAGATAGCTCCGGAATGAAGCTTCTTAAATAATTAACAAAACCTAGAAAGCTTTGCAGTTCTTTCTTTGAAGAAGGATTTTTTAAATTTTGAATAACAGATACTCGATTATCATCTGGCTTCATTCCACTTTCACTAAAAACATGACCTAAATATTTCACAAAATGTTGCCGAAATTGAATTTTTCCTTTGTTAAATTTCATTCCTAATGTTCTCGCACGTTCTAATAATCTTTCTAAATTTCTGTCATGTTCTTCAATAGTCTCTCCATGTACCAAAAAATCATCAATATATATTTCTACTCCTTCTAGGTCCCCATAATTCTCATAATTAAATCTTTGAAAGATTTCCGGTGCTGTACTTAAACCAAAAGGTAGAACATTGAATTCATAAACACCGAAGGGTGTCCAAAAACAACAAAACTTTCTAGAATCTTTGTGTAAGGCTACTTGCCAGAAACCATCTTTTTGGTCTAGCACAGTGAAGTACTTAGAGTTCCTTAAATTTGACCTTAAATCTTCTAGAGTTGGAATTAAAACCGGTTCTTTTTTAATAACTTTATTCAAACGCGAAGGATCTAAGCAAACTCTCAGTTTCCCATTAGGTTTTTCAACTATAACTAAGTTATGAATCCATTCTCTGGGACCTATTACTTTCGAAATAACTTTCTTTTCCACCAGATCTTTAAGAGTGTCCAAAAGCTTGTGTTTAACCTTCAATGCTACATTTCTGGGTGGAGTTGTTTTAGGAAAAGCATTTTCTTTAATTTCAATTTTATATTTTTGGGGAAATTCCCCAATTCCCTCAAAAAGCTCTTTATTCGATTCAATAAGGTCCTCCTTTGAGTCGTATGACCTCTTACTCAGATTTAAGCTATTGATATTTTGTATTTTTACTAAGCCCAAACTTAAACAACTTTTCAAACCTAGGATTGGAATTAAGTTTTTATTCAAATTTTTATTTTCTTTCAGAATAATAAAACTTTGTACTAATATTTTATTTTTAAAACGGCATTCTAAAGAAGATTTGCCAATGGGTTGAATTTTAGGACTACCATATGGTTGTATAATGACTGAAGTTGATCTTATACTGTTTTTGTTTTTTTATCTCGTTATAATATTTTAATGGAATAATATTTACTTGAGCACCTGTATCTATTTTAAATTTTATGAAAGAGTCTTCAACTCTAATCTCTTCAAACCAAGTACTTTTACTATCACTTGATTGTACACTGTCAACAACAAAGGAATTATCGTCACTATCAGAACTAGATTCACAAGATTCCTGAATACATCTCACATTACGCACATTACAACAAACCGCAAAGTGGTCTAATCTACCGCAATTATTACATTTTTTTCCTAGAGCAGGGCAGACATTTCTTGTATGATTTAAATTACAATATCGACACTTAAAATATTTTGAAGATCTACTATTTAATTAATTTGAAGAGCTCTTATTTCTAGAACTATAATAGTTATTATTATGAAATTGATTGTTACCTTTCTCAGAACTATCATTACTCATACTTTTGTTCATAGATTGTTTATTGCTGCCTGTTACCTCTTTTATTTTCCTGATGATTCGCTGAAATTTTGTTGATGACATCTACGCTGGAACTATTTGTTGGACACTAAATCTCTTGTCTGCTTCTGGGCGACTTCTGATGCACGACATATTTCCATACATTTTTCTAAATTTAAATCTGCTGCACTTAGTAACTTCTCTTGTAATCTCTTATTGTGAATGCCTAAGATAATTCTGTCACGAATAAGAGACTCCTCCAGTGCCGAGAATTCACAATTCTTGGCTAGCAACTTAAGGTCTGTCACAAAACTGTCAAAGGCCTCCAAATTCCCTTGGTTTCGGCTGAAAAATTTGAAACGCTCATACGTTTGGTTTTTTCTCGGTAAGCAATAGTCATCGAAAGCTTTCATCACAGACTCGATCTTCTTTTTGTCACCATCAGACAAAGTGAACGAATTATACAGATCGAGGGCATCTTCTCCAATCGTATTCAGAAACGTGTTCACTCGAATAACCTCATCTTTGTCCTGAACGCATGCGGCAATCTCGAAGATTGTGTAATTTTGACGAAATCGTATGTAGAGTCCGAAGTTATACGAGGGCTATCTTAAAAATGAAACAACCTCTGACTTTGGTGTCTGGATTACAAGTGCTCTTTATTATATAATTCATATGTCATTTAAGTGAACGTGTGTAATAGAATTGTAATATAATTGTAATAGAATACAGTGGAATACAGTAGAACTCTTTTATATGCCACAGATGGCTTGAATACCGAGCTCTTCAAAGCACTTGGATATAATTTGGTTAGAAGCATACACCAACTTATCTGTAAAATATGGTCGGAAGAAAGCATGCCCGATGAATGCACGAACTATAGAGGGATCAGTCTCCTAAACATAGCATATAAAATCTTCTCTGCCGTAATAAGGAACCGTCTAAAGACCATCGTCCACAACCTGATAGGTCCTTATCAGTGTACCAAAGAACATCAAATCGACACCGACCTCGATTTCAAGACATGACGGCATTTACAGGGACGAACTGTATAGAGCCATGTCCGGGATTGGTACTCGTCCGTTTGCGCATGATGACGCGCAGCTCTATAAAGGTTGGAACAAACTTAAACGAAACTTTCAATGTCAAAAAAAGGCTTAAGGCAATGTGATGCGATTTCTTTAACATCGTCCTTAAAGGAATAGTGCAGAGCTCCCACGTCAACACTATAGGCATTATATTTTAAAGCCTGTCCAATTACTGGCATATGCTGATGACATTGATATAAGAACTCAGCGTGATTTCAATAGGGCTTTTGTGAGGATGAGGCATAGTGGGCAAAAATGGTTTTAGCGGTTAATGAGGCAAAACAAAGTACATACTTACATCAAGAAAGGATCTTTAACAGCGACGTTTGGTCAAAACGCCACCATCGAAAGACGTTACTTTAAGGTAGTTAAGGACTTTGTCTAGGCTCCGCTATGAATGCAGAAAACAACACTAGCTCTGAGATCAAACGAAAAAATACTCTTGCTGTTTCTTTGGACTAAAAAAGCAATTGAGTAGTGAAGCCCTCTCTCGAGCGACCAAAGTGTCGCTATATAAGACCCTCATTATCCTCGCCCTGCTATACGGCGCAGAAGGATGGACTATGATAAAAGCGGAGAAAAGCACCTTGGGTCGTTTCGAGAGAAAAGTTCTTCGCGTGATCTATGGTCCCGCATACAGCGACATAGACATAGTAAGAAGTTAAACGCCTGCAATAAGCTGCATCCAGTTAAGATAGTGGAATCAGTACTAATACTCTACAAAAAGGGTTTCCTTTTGTTTTTGCAGAGTTTTCCTAGTTTGTTTTTTAAGCCGTTATAAAGAACTAAGAAACTTTTCTTTTCTTAAAGATTTCATGCAGTTACGTCCTTGTCTTATATCTATATTTGAATACCTAATACTCTTTCGAAGAATAACTCTTGCAAATCGCTGCTTCTTTGGACTTAGAAGGCAATTGAGTAGTAAAGCATCTAAAATCACCATCTATAAGACACTCATCATCCCGGTTCTCATTTATGGCGCTGAGGCCTGAACCCTGTCAAAGAAAGATGAGAGCGTCTTAGGATGCTTCGAGAGAAAAATTCTTCGGGTGATTTTTGGTCCCGTACGCATAGATGGAGAATGGAGGAGAAGATATAACGACGAATTGTACGGGCTGTACAGCGACACTGACCTAATTAACACAATTAAAGTCCAACGGCTTAGATTGCTAGGTCATGTAGAGCGAATGGACATCAACACTCCAGCCCGGAAGGTCTTCGAATCTAATCCCGAGGGACGACGCAGTAGAGGAAGACCGCGACTCAGGTGGCGCACTCAGGTGGGTAAAGACCTCAACCAACTTGGCGTGCGAAACTGAAGACAGCTAGCTAGAGACCGAGCTGGCTAGAGACGCATGTTGGTTGAGGCCCAGGTCCGCCCCGGACTGTACGCCACCTTAAGTAAGTAAGTAAGTAATACTCTTTCGAGTCTCATTGATGTTATTAAGCAGGGCAGTGAAACAGATGCTAAAAAATTAAATAAGAAGCTAAAATTTAGAAAAAATATCAAACTAAAATGGTCTTCCCGTTCCCATATCCTTATTCTTTGATAAAGAGCGCTTGTAACATTTTGAAATAAAATTAAATTCTTTTTTTTTTTTTTTAAGTTTATATGAATTCAATTATGTAAAACAATCTTATTAATATTCAATCTCTTTTTATCATTGCAGGTCCGAATGTAGGTCCATCACGTAAAAATCATCCCCTGTGCCATGAAACGATACGTTGGCGTTCCGATGTGCCTTTAACCGAAGGTCAACTGCGTTCGAAACGTGATGAATTCTGGGACACAGCGCCGGCCTTCGATGGTCGTAAAGAAATCTGGGACGCTTTAAGAGCTGCGACAACAGCAGCTGAAGCATTAGATTTCCAATTAGCTCAAGCTATTCTCGATGGAGCAAATGTTTCTGTCCCAAATGGGTAAGTCAACAAAAAACGTAGTTTCTATATAAACGACATAGAGTGAATTAAAACATACACAAAAGAAGAAGACAATCAATATAACAATAGTCTCTCCACCAACTTAAAAGCTCAGGCATCACACTCTCTCCATTGCATCGACAATTATGAAAATGATAATAATAACATAGAAATTCTATCGTTGAGCGGTGGCTGTTGGCGACGGCGGCGGTGCCTTATCCACAGCCACATTAATACTTTTAGCCCATCCTATTTTCATCAACAACTGCCGAACATTATCTCGTCATCAATAATTAATCATTTCCCAAGAAAACGTCATAAACGAAAGCATTAAAAATGTTGAGAATAGGTCATAAAATAAAGAAAAACAAAAAAAATCAATAAAATTGTTCTTTAAGAACTAAAGAAGAAAACTGAACAAAATGAGGAGTAGAGCTGAAACAAGAGGTTGTCTATTACTCTCGTCGTCGTCGTAGGTAACAGGTGGCCAAGTCCAACAAGTTGTATACATTATATGCGATGACGAGCATCTGTTTGCACAACTGCTATACATATATAAGAAAAAGAAGCTATGTATGTGTCGATGGGAAACGTTTTAGGTGATTGCTTCAGTTCGACCTCAAAATGAGGAGCTGATAATGGGAGGCAACATTTTTAAAGTTGTCAAAAAAAAGAAGTACAAAGTATGCCCAACACAGCACAGCAATTTAGAAAATGGACAGGAAATTTTAAATTTGCACCTGAAAACTCAATCGAATTGCCTCTTGGCAATGGAAATATGTTTATGTTAATGTGCAACGCTTTATATAAAGTTCAATTCTTGCCACAGATGGTTTGTGCAATCACAGAATTTCAATTGAAAATCACTGAAGCACAGCCGAGAGAAGGACCGAAAACTTTGTTAAATTGAGTTCTTTTCATGAAGTTGTTGAAAATATGTATATCACACTTCACCCAAATAACTTTTTATGCTGTTTTTAGGAGCATTTTTTTTATTGTCAGTAGTTTTGAATTGCAAACAGATTTGAAATGTATTCAATTGTATAAAGTTTTATCGAGTAAGGATTAAAATATAAAACGCATAAATATTGGTCCCAATTGGAAGCACAACGGCAGTGTGAACGAAAAATAAATGTTCCACTTAGTTTTCTTAAGATAAACATAAGTTTTTAAATATTTTATATATATAGTTTGGATATTAAGTTTAATAAAACCTGGACTATTTAGTCCTTCTTTTAAATCTAATGAACTTGTTAATAAAGTCAATCACCTCAACTTATCTATGAATAGATCGTTAGAAATTGCTTTTCCAATTATAATCATAAGAGGAAAAAGGAAACCAGAAGGCGGTCATCTTGTGGCACAATATAAGAAACTTCCAAAGCTTTCAGGCTATGCCGCCGCCGCCGCCGTCTGAAAAACATAGATGGCTGCTGGACAATTTCAAGTGAAAATTCGCTAAACTACTGGATACTCACTTTCCTGACAGCTCTCTAACCGCAACTTGTAACAATCAAATTCGTTCAAGTTCCAAAGCCACATATCCACAAGTTCTGATCACAAGGGACAAGCTACAATGGGCTCTCAATATCTTCGAACCATTTAAATCTGCATTACCAGATGACATAATACCAACCGAACTACAAAAAACTTCACACATAATTGCACCAATCCTTGAGACAATTTTTAACAACTGTTTATATATGGTCCATATTCCCTCGGCATGGAGAGAAGTGAAAGTTGTTTTTATACCCAAAGCAGGAAATGTTCACAAGTCAACCCTAAAGATCTACGATCTATAAGTCTATCATCAAGACCTTAGAAAGATTGATTGATATCCATTTGAGGCAAGTATCAATACAAAACTGTCTATGCCTTAACATGCCTACTGTAAAAGCAAATCGGGGTTACACATATTAGTACGCACCATCGAATACTCCCTCCAGCGCCTTCGATGTCATCATCGTTGACATCGAAAGTGCTTTTAACAACCTAGACACATCTGCAATCACATCTCTGAACGTAGAGGGTTCGCTTGGGGAGTTAATTAATTTAATGCTAACTAGCAGAATAATTAACCGGGCATCTCTATCCTAAAAGATTCGTTAGTAGATGGACACCGCAAGATAGTAAATGAAACCCTTAACTTGTCTGGGTGCGGAGGGTTTTTAAAAAAAAACTTACAAGCTAATACTTTAAACTGATCGGTGTGGACTGGGCGTTAACCCACACAAAACTTTATTAGTCCTATTTTCGAGGAAACACAAAATTACATTTGTTAACCCTCCCTATATTAAAGGAATCCAATTAAAGTTCTCACACGAGGCTAGGTACCTGGGTTTTATCTCATTCAAAAAACTAAATTAAAAACGTAATATACGAGAAAAGCACTCTCCTAGAGATGAAAAATACATTCAATCTGTAGACGTAAACATTTCTTGCACTACCTTAGGAAACAAAAATGTCTAGTGAAATTTTTGGCAACTTCGCCTGTGTCATGTTTCCACAAGAGGTGGTTGGAGATACACATACCGAGAATTTCGAGGTTTTCAGTCTCCTTGATGCAACTGCCACTTATTAATAGTGACAAAGGTGGTAAATGATGTTTTACGACAACAGGCAGCATTGAGTTTTCGACACATTAAATTCTAGGGCAGGGTTGTGAATCTAAAGGCGAATATGAAATGCTGACCAGTTGCAACGGAAAAGCGTACAGCCGGTCATTAAGAAGTCTTCAGTCTTCGAGATATTTCTTGAACTGAGTTATATTTCTGAGCTTGAGTTAATCAGCGTTTCCATGACCTTGGATAGAAGGGAAGTAAGTGCGTTAGGTGGATAATTCGAGGGGGTATCTTCTGGGTATCGGCTGGATAAATTACGTTTTCGATCTACATAAAACGAGAACTAAATAGTAGAAAAGAGGAGAAAACCTATGCATTGGTTGCCCCAGCGTTAAAAAACACCTCTTCAGAACAATAACGAGGATGCCATCCGAGCCAGCAGATTGGCTTGTGTTTAGATCTTTTAGGACTCAAGTACGTATGAAAAAAAAGATTGGTTCCATAAAATCATTTACGCTCTCAAGTTCAGGGGGAGTCATAACACTCTCTTGCAGCATTAAATTCTTGACGAACTGCCTAGCAAATAGATTAGCTTTCTCTATAAAGCTAACAAAAGGAGTGTCATTGACAACGATCGTAATCGTAGAATTCGAATGACCAAGAATTTGTATACTATTTTTGGAACATTGTAGTATTTTTGACTTAATTTATGTTCATTTATAAACTTGGTCGTCCAATATGAGCGTTTCAAACCTGCCTGGCTATACTGTGACTATAAAGGTGACTTTGTACCGAACTCAATATGTTTTTGGTATCCTTCAAAAAACAAAACATTGGGAGCATTAGGAAAGTAACAGAGATTGTTTGTTGATGTGTCAAAATGTTTTGTGAATGTAATCAATAATTCGAACCCAAGAAATATTTTATCAAAAACAAAATTCTTTCAGGTAGTTTGTTTAATATTATTAAAAAATATCTTTTTTTATTTACATTCAAAAATTAACAAAAATATTTACCTAAGTTTAAAAATGAATTTATTTGACTTCCTTCAATTACAGCTATCTCACAGAGTGCTATGATGAACTGGGTACGCAGTATAAAGTACCAATTTATTGTCTGTCATATCCTATTAACATAGTTAAAGAAGAAAACGGTCGTGATTCACCTGCGGAATTTTCAGAACCAGTAGACGGTGGAACGGAGGTTGTTCTTAAACTCCGCATCTCCTCCACAATGTCTGATGTTAAACTTTCAGTATACTCAAAAGACATGATTGGTCAATGTAAAAAGAAACTACAGGTACAAAACTAAACAAATTATCATTATGAACACAAATAAAAAAAAATATTTAATTTTCAGGCTGTTGAAGGAATTGATGCGTGCTGCCAGCGATGGTTCTATAGTGGTAAACTTCTTGGTGACAAAGTGCCCCTCGAAGAATGTCACATACAAAATGGTTATGTGGTGCAGGTTATTGTCAACACCGAACACTATAACCATGATATGATAACCAGTGTACCTATTGCTAGCTAGCCAAAAATCCCACAGCTTAACCTTACGCACACTCAACTGCAACATCAACAGCAACAGCAAAAGCAACAAAATCAGAAACTGCAGGAAGAAACACTAGAGCAAAAACTAACATCTATAGTAAAAGTAGAAGGACAGCCGCAACTGAAGGCCTTAAGCGCAATAAAATGGCAAAGTGTTGTTCCGCATTCCAACGCAATTCTAAGATAAACAAAAATAAAACTCACAACGCCTAACAACAAGCAACGCCCGAGTCTCTTAAGCTCTCTAAAATCCGACAACGAGACTTGACTTCGCATTGTTAACTATATAAAAGAAAATTTTGAAAAATTAATATTATTATTGAAATAAAAATTTAAAACTGTATAACTGTTTATAAAGGCCCAGTGTATAGCCACGAATCTACATACATAATATACATACCATATATTACGTTAGGCTGTACTTCTTAATTATTTAATCAACAATGAGTTATTTTTTAAGTACTTTTAAGTATTTTTTGCTAAGTGTTTTTGCATATTGAACCCCACGCCAGAAGTGAATTTTTAAAAAACAAAAAACACTCAATAAACCACTCACCGTCAGTGTGTAGCATAAATTTGTTAAATATATACATATATAAAAAAATAATAGTTTATCATTGATTTTTGATTTTGCATTCAGTAGCAAAAAAGCAATAAATATACAAACATATATATGGTTAGCACAGCATTTTAGTTGTAAACAGAAGAAAACAAAGGAAAACAAAAAATATATTAAAACTGCTCAAGCGCTGGAGCGCATAATTTTACTTATTTCTTTTTTAATCTTATTCATACATACAACTGATTTCCTAATATGCAGTAATTAGAAGTTTTTAGTATTTTTTTTTGTTAACAACAAATTATTATCAAGACACCAGCATCGATACAAAAATTAAAAACAAAAAATAACGGCTGGTACGTTTTTGTTATATTATAATATGTTTTGAAATTAATTTGAAATGTTTTTATTTACTAAAAAAAGCAAATTGAAGGAGTTAGTTTTATTATTAATTTTTTAAAAATATTTTTTATATTATTTATCTTTACCTCTTCCTTTCCCAAACACTACTTTTTTTGTTAACTCGATATTCGAGATTTATTGTAAATGTAGAATAATAATTCGAGAAAAAAAGAAAAATAAAAAAAAACAAAAATATAAGAGAACACAAATTATATATACAAATCCGATTTATTCGAAAACAAAAATAACAAAAAATATAAAAAAAACATAAAATTTTCTATATAAGAAAAAGTTGTGGTTATGTGTTTTATTTTTTTCCTAGTGATTGTTTTCTAAATGGTGCATTGGTATGAGTTCTTATAATTTTCAAAAATGTGTCTTTGAAAATAAAGTTGAATATAAGACAATATTTTACGAACTACGAATCACTAAGCACATAATGTTTGAGATTTCAATGGAACACAATCGGTCTGTCATTGCTTTAAAATCGTTTGTGGTATATTTTGATTTTTTAATATTATTATATTTCTGATATAAATCCCTCCCAAAAAAATGAGACTCTACTATCCTGGGAAAAAAAATGTTGGGTCCATTTTTGGGGCCTTTTTGACTTTTTTGGGGCCACTTATTTTTTCCGTATTATAGTATCGCGTGTGGTCGAAATTCGACCATCTGAGCGACAAAATATGATTTCACATTGAATATTTTTACACCTACATATTAGTATGTAATCGACCGATTCAAATATTCTCTTCTGATAGGACTTCTAATTAATATTGACTTTCAAATGGTATATTTTTTTATTGTCAGACGTTAGGTATAAGTAGATACATTAAAAAAGAAATACAAGAAAATGAAATGAAAATAAGCGAATAAAACATTAGGTTATATTTCATATTTTTGCATTTGTAGTTAGTATTTTTAATTTTTTAAGCAATTTTTATTTATAAAAAGCAACATAACAACATTTTACGATTTTGGGGCCATTTCGTGATGGCCCGGGGCAGGGGGCCAAAATACAAATCTTGGGCCAAATGGCCCAATTGGGCACTTTAGCACAACGCTGCCTCGATAGGGCCGAATATGTAATAGATGGATTTCAGGAGGAATTTGATACGTTGAAGTCTTGCAGAGGATGAGAACCCGAAATATTTAGATTCATCTTTTGGAGCATATCGTTTTTGGCCTTGTTGATTGTTCAGTATTCTACAACAATTTGTGCTTTCAGCAACTTATTGCAAACTAAGAAGAAGAAGAGGAGACAGTGTCTCATATTCTATGTTCATGTCCTGCCCTATCAGAAAGACGAAGATTCCACCTCGGTGACTTTTAGTACAATGATCCTAGTGATCTAAGAAATTCACAGATTTATTGTTTCAAATGCTTCAAAGTTAGGTCTAATTGGTTCACCGATTAAGATACATAGATATTAAGATCCATGTGGTATCAAAACAGACCAATTATTGGTCTAAGTGTGTTGGTTTCCTGTCAACACCCACCGTAACTTAACCTAACATACAACAATTTAATGAGTTTTGGAACAAGAATATGTTTCCACTTTAATTTCAGTGTAAGATGAATTAAAGGTATTTTGTTTCTGCGTTTCGTTGCGAATTGCAAAGTAAGCACTCATATCGGTCATTTATGGTGAATCAATTGTACCTAAAAGATATAGGTACATCTGATTGTGAACAGTGCCGTAAAGGAACACAAAACATAGACTAAACTATTTCAAAGCAATTTGTATGTCCTAACGATAATGACCTTAAAGTGGAAAACCACAAAACTAACAACTATGCATCTAAATATCGCAAATGAAGGAGAAAGAACAATGTTAATGTTGCCTACAAGATCCTTTCCAACGTACTATGTGGCTTCAGACCTGGCAGATCAACGATAGACGAAATATTCACACTAAAGCAAATCTTTCCATGGACTTCAACGCTGCATATGATAGCATAAGTCACGAAGATCAGCTTTTGGCGATGTCTTATCTTGGGATCCCGAAAAAACTGATCCAGCTGTGCCGCATGACGTTATAAAATACGTGGCGCAACGTGCAAATGGGTAGGTAGCTACACATCCGCACTCATTCAGACATGTGCAGGGTTCAGGCAAGGAAATTCGCTATCATTTGATTTCTTGAACATAGTCCTGGAGCAGATAGTGCGCAAGAGTATCACTAAAGTGACCTGGAAGGCACTATCTTCAACTTCTTGACTATTCGGCCTTTGCAAGCGAGTTGTTCTAGAAACATTCATAGTTATAGATGAACAGGTGAAACGCGTTGGCTTTGAAGAATGAGGGCAAAACAAAGTATATGCTATCAACAAACATCGCTTCTGACAAAAAGCTACTGTTGGTAGCATTAATTTTGAAGTAGTGAAGAAGCTCAACTACCTCGGAGAAAATATTAATCAATAGAAGAATTTCCCTTGCGAAACGCAGCTATTTCGCTTTGTCTAAACAATTGGGTTCAAGCACCTTTCTACGGCGCAGAATGCTGGATGGTAATGGACAAGGAGAACCCAGCCCTCCATGGATCGGGAGCAGGATTCGTAAGTATGTATGTATGTAAGCTGAATTAAATAACTTGCCCTGATCCTTGCACGGTTTACAAATTATTTTATTACTGATTTCTATTCAAATTCAAAAATAGTTGGTTCCATACTTCATAAGCTCAATAAATTATTCTTTTTCAACTCTTATACCCTGTTTTAAAAATAAATTCAATTGCCTTTTAACTTTAAATGTATACTTTAGGTTGATGTATTATAAAAGACGTTTACCAATTTTGAGCAACCTTGCAATCAATGTTTGAGTCCGAATCCTTTACATTGTATAAAGCGTACATGAGTTTTTTAGTCATTGATGTAGTCAATAACGTCGTATCTTCTAAAAATTCCAGCTTTTGTGTACAAGGTACTCGAAAATTACTCGTAACGTGCTATGATCACAGTTGCCACTTAAAAAAAAATTGCATGACCAAAGCTGCAAATAAAAATGACCAATCGTACCAAAAAAGGACCAAAATAATTTGTGTCCGCAATGGCTTTTAACTTTCCATAGAAAGTTATTAGGCGTGTACCATCAACTGAGCGCTCAATGTCAGATTGACGGAGGCAGAATCATTTTGTGGGACAAGAATCTCCTTACAAACATAAGCTGTCAAAAACATATGTTGTCAGTTGTAGTTTTTGATGTGAATTTATTATTTTTTTCTATTGATAATTCTTTGTTACTTTTAGAAAAAAACTATTAAAATGCATAACAAACAAGAACAAGTTTTGCGTCAAATTTTAAGTAGTTCATCAGATAAAATAAGAAATAAATAAATAAATAATAATATAAATTATAATAATAAATAAATAAATTTTATTTCTTTTCTTAAAAATTATTTAAATTACGCGCCACACCAGACAAATGACAACTGAACAGCTATTTTGGGTGAGCAAGCAAATTGAGAAATGAATCCATGAATTTTTTGTCTCAGAGATCTCCGCAAAAAATCTCAGTGCTCAGCTGAGATTTTTTGTCTCACTTAAAAAAATAGTTGAGCGCTCGGAGCGCTCAGTTGATGGTACACGCCTATTGTAATCGTTCCGATTTCTTGAATTCAAAATTTTGACATTTCTCGGCGTTTCAAGGTTCCTAGTCTAAATAAAAGATTTTTAGAGAGATGTCTGTGCGTGCGTGTGTACGTACGTTCGGGAAGAATGACGTTTTTGACATCTGGTAAAATTTTGAGAAAATCAAATTGACATTTTTTTACAAAAATAAAAACCTTAAAAAAAACAATAGTAAAACTTGGTAAACATTTACTTTCGACTCAAGTATCTCTTCAAAAATTAAAAAAATATTGGCTTTAAGCTAATTTTATCTCACAGAAAATACTGTTTCCGACATTCCGTAAATTGTTCATAAAAATCCAATATTCAGTTTTTTTCATAAAAAATTAAAACCTACAAAAAATAGTACGCAAATGCTACGAAAATTTGGTAAAAATTGGTTTTCGACTAAAAATCTCGTTAACAAGAACAGATGTTGAAATCAAACTATGTAGTTCATCATACTCAAAATATTGTTGGTAATTTTTAATTTTTTTAGAATAATTCAACTAACAACTAGCAAATCACGAAAGCCTACAAACCTTTTAAGCAAGACAAATCGGCAGACGGGATGTGAAGTTATCAGTGTGGGACGCACCCCAGACTCATTTTTTTTAAGATCACAAAAAAATTCTTTAGGTATGTATTTTATTTTTGAGATTATAAAAGGAATAGAGTCGAGTTATTTTTTTCAATTCCTTAAAAAAGGGACCAAATGGAATAAAAAATGACCATGCGACCAAGTGAAAAAATAATGACCAAATTTGGTCTTAAATTACCAAACTGGCAATCGTGGCTATGATGCCTCATCACCAAAGCAGGTGTTTCTAATTCTACACCACTCTCACTCAGATTGTAGGTATGTTTGTTCACACTTCACAGTTGGTCTTTTTGAAAGTTGTTACTTGGTTTATGCTGAACTTAGTTTGTCCTCCAACAATTTCATATTCTTACAATTTTCATAAAACCAATTTCGATGAAATTAATTGTTAAGCTTAGTGTACACGATTGCCAGGTCTGACAATCATTGTCAGATCTGCAAACGTCTGACAATGTGTGAAAATGAGCTGAAAATTTTAATTTGTGTGTACACGGTTTGCAGGTATCTACAAACATCTGCAAATCTGTTGCCAAATATTTGTCTGACAATGTAGACAAACTAATTTGGCCAAATAGCTAGCAATAGATTTGCAAACATTTATAGATTTTCTGCCAACCGTGTACACACCAAATCAAATTTTGGATCTGCAAATTTATTTTCAGCTCATTGTCACACATCGCATCAGTCAGAAAATTTGTCTGCCGATGAATAAATTTGCAAATGTTCCTCAAACGGCATCTGCAAATTTATTCATTGTCAGACGTTTGCAGAAACGTCAGAAAATGAAAAAAATTTGGTGATCTCCCAATGAATTTTGTGTACACACGATTGCCACATCTGCAAATTAATTTGTCTTCAAAATGATTGATGAACAAATTTTTCTGCAAATCAATTTGGTGTGTAGACGGTTGTCAGCTTGCGTGTACACGATTGCCAGATATCTACAAATTAATTGGCAGATATTTGTCTGCAAATTAGGAGCCAAACCATTTGTCTGCAAATTAATTTGGTGTGTACACGATTGTCAGCCATTCGAGACAAATTTTTCAGTGACAGATCTGGCAATATTTGCAGATCTAGCAATCGTGTACACTTAGCTTTACTTTATTAAAGTTCCAACCAATCGGTAAATGTTGCGGTATACATTGGGCAGGTTCAGACCAAAAACACTCCATTACCAAGACCGGAATCTTTCGTACGTTTCACTCTCCAAAACCCGTTTGTTTACATTGTTGTATTTGTAATTTTGACAATTAATCCATGAATAGATGTGAGCACAAAAAAAAACTATGCCGTGGGCTAGCGGCATTTTGCACAGCAAAAACAAAATGGAGGGGTTAATAAGTTTTTTTCAGGTTTTTCTTTTTACTTTTTTCGATGAAGAAGTCAGTTTTAAGCTTTAATTTTGCAGTCATTTTGTTGATAGCGAACCAATGTATGTATGTACATTTTTGTCTTCAAAAAAGCATGTTCACCATCAGTTTATTATAATTAATTCACTAATTTACAAAAATCACTACGAAATTCTTCAAATTTCAAAATTAACCTCGGATTTTTGTATCAAAGATGCGTTCGAAGAACCATCAAGTTAAGGGTGCCAGCGCAATTTTTGTATTGAATTCTAATAAATTTTCGTTAATGAACGGCCCAAATATTTTTTTTGCAAGTAGGTACAACCGATATGCTAATGTATTATACGATTATGTACATATAAATGTTCAAAAAACATACTTATATAAGCCTTGTCCTCTGTGAATAGTAGATATTTTTGCATTTTTGTGTAGATCATTACCAGTATATTAAATTACATGTTAAAAGAGTTATAGCATAACATATTCAAAGCTATGCATGTCTGTCAAAGCTTTTTAAATCCAGAAACCTTATCACAACTTCTAAGCTGCTGTTGTAGGGGATGATGGTTATGTCTGTATTCACTTATGAATACGAGACCTGGTTGCTTAGTAAAAGGCTCTACGACTTTCCGAGGGGAAAATATTATGGATATTACGGTAGACGACAGAGTGCAAACCATGCTTACGCTGTACTGGAGAGTTTGCGTAGACCAGGACGCCTGAAGCATTGGGTGCACAACTTATTGAATACGACAAGATCCCGGTTGTAGAGCTGATGATGATGATGCAATTCAATCAACAGGCCGGTCTCCAACCAGGTCCGTCTCTAGCTAGTTGTCTCCAATTTCGCACGCCAAGTTTGTTAAGGTTCTCTAAGTTGTATCTTCTCCTTCACTCTCCATCTTTGAAGAATGCACCAAAAATCACCCGAAGAATTTTTCTCTCGAAGCATCCTAATCCTAAGACGCTCTCATCCTTCTTAATAAGGGTCCAGGCCTCAGCGCCATACATATGAACCGGGATAATGAGTGTCTTATAAATGGTGATTTTAGATGCTAGAGAGAGGGCTTTGCTACTCAATTGCTTTCTAAGTATAAAGTGGCAGCGAATTGCAAGAGTTATTCTCCTTTTGATTTCAGCGCTGGTGTCATTGCCTGAATTTATAGCAGCGATGCCTAGGTAGAGAAAGGTCTTAACTAGCTCAAAGTTATAGCTGTTCATGGTAACGTTTTGTCCAAGACGTAGTCATTCAATGTTCTATTTTGATGACAGCATATACCTGGTCTTGTTCTCATTGACCAGTAAACCCATCTTCTCCCCTTCCGTCGAAATGCTCAAAAACGCTTAAATAACACCACCACAATGATCTTCCAATTATGTCAATATCATCGGCGTATCCGAGTAATTAGATGGACCTTTGGAAGATTGTGCCTCTAGTGTTGACTGACGGTTGAGTTTTGCACAATTCTTTTCAGAACGATGTTGAGGAAGTCGCGTCACATCTTCTGCTCGTAGAGCTCGCGAGCAGTTCTGTTCCTTCTGTGCAGGGGTTTTACTGTGGTGGCTGCGTGAAACCTAGTAATTCAGAGGCTGCTTCTTTGATGGCTGCAAGACAATGTAGCCACTAGTATTCAATTCTTAATGCAGGCAGCATAGGTTGTTAGAGACTCGATCGGAAAAGGACATGGCAATCTCTTGCGATTATAGCCGTCTAGCGTCGAATCTTCTCACAGTACTTCTTTGTTTTGGCTTGGAGTTCCGAGTCAATGTTGGCCCCTTGGACATCCTGTATATTGGAGAAGTGTCGTGCGTCGATTGCAATGTGGTCCATCTGGTTGACAGTTGATTGACCAGGAGATTTCCATCTCCCATTGTGAATAGTACCATGTGTGAGCTGCGTACTAGCTACCAGAACGTTTCGCCCCGCAGTGAAAACGATCAGCCTGAATCCTTTGTCGTAGGTGGTGTTGCCCAGGTTGTATCTCCCGATTGTGCCGTCAAAAATATCTTCCCTTTCTAGCTTAACGTTGAAATTCCCTAGGACGATTCTAACTTCATAGCCTGGGCACTACTCATAAAGGGTGTCCCAAAATTAACGCAAGATTTGAATTAAATAGAAAACGCCGTTTTTAGTCTTTTGATAGTTGTTATATTTTTATTGACTCGTAAAGTACATAGGATAGGGTTATGTATGGAATAACACATCGGACAAATGGCCTCCACGGCTTTGCATGCACATGCGCACTCTTTTGTTGAAATTTTCCATGACCATTCTGCATAAATGTGGCTGAATTTCGTTGATGCAGCGTTGAATCTCCTCCTTTAATGCACGGGTGGTTGTGGGCTTGTTGACATAGACTTGTGATTTCAAATAACCCCATAAAAAGAAGTCTAATGGTGTTAAATCACACGATCTAGGAGGCCAATTTTGATCACCGAAACGAGAGAGTACACGACCTGGAAATGTCTCATGCAGTAATTGAATTGTTTCACGGGCTGTATGACATGTG
Source organism: Eupeodes latifasciatus (assembly GCA_920104205.1). Lineage (NCBI taxonomy): Eukaryota > Metazoa > Arthropoda > Insecta > Diptera > Syrphidae > Eupeodes > Eupeodes latifasciatus. The sequence goes on along the minus strand of OV049924.1, from coordinate 170,285,813 downwards.
GCACCGTCTTGTTGAAACCACATATTGGACACATCAATATCATCCAATTTTGGCAGAAAGAACTGTAATCATGTCGCGATATCGAGCACCAGTAACAGTCACTGCTTGACCAGCATCATTTTCAAAAAAATATGGCCCAATTATGCCTCCAGCCCAAAATCCACACCATACAGTCACGCGTTGTGGATGCATTTGTTTTTCGACAATCACATGTAGGTTCTCCGAACCCCAAATGCGGCAATTTTGGCGATTGACAAAGCCATCAAGATGAAAATGTGCTTCATCGCTTAGGATGATTTTACTCGAAAAATCAGCCGCCAAGCTATCACTATTTTTGAAATATTCTTTAATAATGAAGACACGTTGTTCTATCGTGTAACGCTTTTTAATAACCCTATACTGTTAGCTGTCAAATTGCTTTTTTTTTCAGGGTTGCCAACACTTCACTGCACAAATGGCGGCAAATTCAAATCTTGCGTTAATTTTGGGATACCCTATGTCTTGTCCAAGGGCTCAAAGAATACGTCTTTGGTGTCTTCATCTTTCTCCTCTGTTGGGGCATGCACGCATATTAGGGTTATGTTGGCAAATTTAGCCTTGATGTAGATTGTCGTGATGCGCTCGCTCACACTGTTGAAACTCAAGACTTTTTGCGTGAGTCTAGTTCCAACAACAAATCCACACCCAAATAGTCGCTGCCTTTGTTCTCTATATAGCAATCGCCGTAGTACACATCGTAGTCTTTTAATTTCCGTCTGTCCGATCCATCCCATCGCACTTCTTAAATAGCGGTTATATCTGCCTTGCAGCAGGTTAGACTTCGGCTAACTGTTTGGCTACTTGTGGTCTATTAAGGGACCTTACATTCCACGTACAGATGCGAAGTTCGTTGTTCCGTTCGTACCGGAGGCTTGTTGATGCTTCGCAACTAGGTTTTTACGTGGTCGGGAAGTCACCCCGACGACACAGCCCAAAACCTGGAGGATCAGATCCTTAACTCCAAGGACAGGGAGCCGGATAAACAACTCCTCATAGGCCTGGGCGCCGAATATGACGTAGAAGCCCTATAAGGTGTTCACTAAGTAGTTCCACCTAACTGAAACTGTAGACGCCACCTGAATAAGGAGAGGTGCCTTAGTTGAAACACCTCTGTCCCCTCTCTCGTTTGCTACCCCGATAATTTCACTGGGGTTAGAACCCAATCACCAGTTAAGGTACTAGGCACCTGTAGTTCACCGCGGGGTGGTGAGAGTAGGACTTGATAGACTGAGGTGTGTCTTAAGAAAATCTGTGGACAGTTATGTCATCTTGAAATAAGCTTTTTAGTAATAAAGGTGCTGTAAAGTCGGATACACTTTACGCCGTAGATAATACAAGTTAATAAATAAGGCTGTATGAGTTTTTTTATGTGTAAGTAAAATTTATTTTTCAAAAAACAGTGCAATATTTTGCATTTGTTTTACTTGTATTGTATTCATTTCTACAACTTAACTAAAACAAATAAGATCAACCCTCATCAAAACTAGAAAGCAGTGTATAATATGAAAAAGCTGTTGTTATTGCCTGGAAAAAAATTAGCTCTCAACAAAAATTTTGAAAAAAAAATAGTCTCAAATTATTTAATACCTGTCTTAAACGATCTGCATTCAAAGGTAAAATCTTTCCAGCTGTAAACTTTATAGATTGTTGTGAAAACATTATTATAATTAAAAAATCATTTCGGAAATACTTCGAAATCAGATACCAATGGCCCATAAGTAATGAAGTTCCAATTAGATTATTCTGTTCACTTATGTATTCAGCTGGGTAGGTCAGCAAAAATAAGTCTACGGCTGCTAGAACACCAAAAAGTAACACAAAAATCTTCGAAAAAAAATAAGATATAAGATAAGACGAAAACTAATTCCTTCTTCAGACTTATGCTTAACTCACATCTGAGGTCCTGACGTACACAAATGCCATAAAACACATCTGCAAAGTAACTTCTAGAACTCGTAAAACAACGAAGAAGTTCCAGAAATTCTCCATCATACCACAAAGTCTTATCAATAGATGATGGTGCCGTACAGCGTTTTTAAGAGCTGCTCGAAAATTACCAATTTCTTCTGCACTAAAATTTTGAGACAAAGATCTCCTAATATTTTCAAAATCTTCTAACACAAGATTTTCCGAAGATCCAATCCCTGAAAGTTTATCAATTTTTTCACTTCCTAAATGATATTCAGCTGGATCGGGCTGATATATGTTTTGAAGAAGTTCTGGAAATCTAAGTAAATCTTGATTAGTCGGATGAACAAATTTATAGCCATTTTACCTTTTATAAATGCCACTGGTAAATATCAGATTTTTTAAAGCACATCTTGTAATATTAAATTGCCCACTGCACAATAGTCCAAAAGAAAAGAAAAATGAGCTTCCAACAGCAAAACTGCAGACTACAATAATTTGGGCCCAAGCTTGTAAAAAATAAGCCAATGCAAACTGATAGGGGTTCTGAAAAAAAGCAAAATAATGAAATTTGTTGTCGAATAAGATCTAAAAACTCCAACCAACGTTCTTATCAAAAGGGTACCAAATAGAAATTGGAAGTTCTAGAGGTTTAAGAAACAATGGTCGTAAAAGTGATCCCACAACAGTTGACGTTGGAAGAAATTGCCAAACTATCGAAACGGTTTTCGCATGCCAATGGATTCTTTCCATATCAACGTAAGTTCTTCCTGCAATACAAAAAAAAATAAATAAAACGCTAATATATTTTAATGTATCTTTTCGATTTCTTACCCTTGGCAGATCTCCAAAGGAATTCTCTTTCAATTGTATCAATTATATCATTCAAATCCTTGGCCTTCAGTCTGTAGTTTAACATCGTAATAAAGCTACAAAATAACCATATACCTTGAATGCTAATATTCGATAAAGTATCCATGCTTTCGAGAACAAACCCGTCGTAAACTGTTTTGAAAAAACAAAACGACATATGAAGAGGCACAAAAACTGAAATCCAAGAAACACATTCCCACAAAAAAATCAGCATTTTTGGTGTTTGGGGTGACATGGCGGGATATTTAAGCACAAATAAAAGATAAAATGAGTACTTTTGTGCAGCAAGGATTCCATTAACTGAACGCATCATGTGTTATTTGTGAGACATTGATTGATTTCAACTCGTTTATATACAGCTGAATGAAATATACATACATAGAACGCTAAAGAGAATGTTGGCATGGATTCAAATCAATTAGGGAACGATTAAGGATCAATTAAAAAGCAATCATCGAAGTTGGCGAAAATTAATATTTTGTCATTTAATATTGCAATCAGCGAAAAAAAGATAAATTCAGTTTAAATACCAACTCTGAATCATCTTTTTTGAAGAGTAGGTACACAATAAAGTGGTTCTTGAAATTTGTTTTCGTTTTATTAAGGATGCTTTAGACGTGTGGTTTTCAAGATAAAATAAAACGCATATAATTAAATGCTATCGCCAAGAATAATATGTTTATATGTTTAAAAATGAATTTCCGACTAGTGGCCACGCCGCAGCTGGCGGGAATAAATTACAGACGAGAGGCCCAATTTCCGACCACTTCTTGCATTTTTTGGGGCCATATGTCAGCAATAACGCGCCGAATATTCTCTTCCAAGGCGTCAATCGTCTAGCTTAAGGATGAGCCTGGTGAAAGGGACAGTTTTGGAGACGATATCTTAAGCAAGAAGTGTTTTCGATAGCGTGATAGTAATGGGTTCATTTGAAACATAAGAAATGCGGAGGGTGGGAAGATAAGAGAGGTGAGTATTTCTTAATTTATAGGGGTTAATTTTAAGGAAGATGTAGTTATACAGGACACTTAATAGATGATGGATAAAAAAGATGTCAGACATCTGTCTACGTTTTTGCAGAGTAGTATTGAGATTAATTAATTAAAGGCAGTCTTAATATGGAGGAAGGATATAAGGGGTTAATTCAAAGCTAAGCCTTAAAGGACCAATCAAAGGAAATGAAAAATTAAACGCTTTCAATTCTTGAAATATTTAGAAATTTGTACGTCTTGGTAAGGGGACCATTATTGAGAGGCGTATTCAATGGATGGATGGGATGGGCAAAGTACGAATCCGAGTGCTGAGTTTACCACAAATGTCTAAATTCTTCTTAAGCTAAAGATAGATTTAAAACTATTGCGAGGGGAGAAGATAGTGAAGCAGAACACTTGTTTAGAAACATGGTAGGCATACCGTCAGTCCCAATTGAGAATTCATCAATCAGGATCAATTATTCGACGAAGTAGTGGACCAAGAAAGAAATTAGGCAAATATTCAAAATACATATGCAGAATCTGGAACAAAAGTGTTGTCGGTAAAGGATTATTGGAAGTTTGTAGCAAACATTTTTTTTATTATTTCGAGTGAGGGAGGTGGGGTAGCTATCAGATTTGCTTTCATAGTTCACTAACTGATAAAAGGACTTAAGATCATTGATAAGATTTTATTCAGTATCTTCTTTTATACCAAAGGTATGGGCAGGACCTTGTTTTAGGACGTGATAAGAAGAGTAGGTATATAAAGGGAGGTGGAGTTACATTTTTCTTTGAAAATAATGGGCAGGTTCAGACAACATAAGGGACTTCATTTGCAGTCAACTTCATTTTTTGAACGTGAATTTTGACCAAGGCAACTAGTTAGTTTTTAAAATGTCATGAGTTTCAAATTCAGGACTTTACTTCACAAACCTCTACTTTAAGTTTATAGTACAAAAACTAACAAAAGCATTTTTGTCTAAAAAACAATTATAAGGCAAACTGCATGTCCATCACGATTTGTATTTTTTATTGAAAAGTAATTATATTTATTTGTTTTCCAAATTGACAAGGAACCTTTTTACACAAAACATTAAATGAAGCTGTGCAGAAAATAAATAAATCATAGCGTAACAAAGTTCAGAACTTTACTTCGCAAACCTCTACTTTAAGTAAAGAAATATTAGTTATTTCTTTTCCAATTTGAAAGGGAACCCTTTTACAAAAAGCATTAAATGAAGTTGTGCAGAAAATAAATAAATCATGGAGTAATAAAGTTCAGCTTTCAGTTGAATGAAAAAAACATTATCAACTGTCATTTTGATAGAAGTAGACTTGACTTGATAGTTAGGGAGATTTTTCTTGACTAACTTTCCAGTCAACTTTCCATTAAAGTTGCCTTAATTGGAAGGTAATTTTTTGGCAGCTGGCCAATCAGATGCTAGAAACTTACCTTACTTTCAAGTCCCTTATGTCGTCTTAACCAAAAACACTCCATTACCAAGACCGGAATCTCAGGCTGACATTTCGGTTTGCCTACAAGCTACTGAGGACTAAATGTGAGAAAGTGTGCGTGAAATGATGCAAAAAACCAAACACATTCTCACATTTAGTCCTCAGGCCCATCAAAATGCTTCATTATAGTAATCAGCCCCATCTAAATGCTTCATTTTGAATGTTGCATGGCCTCGTTCAAAAACTAAACAATCCTAACCAACAAAATCTGAAGTCTTAAATTGGAAGATTTGTATAGCTTTTTAATTTCAATCCAAATAAATGTTGTTAGTTAATGTATATTAAATAAAATAAAATTGACCAAATACATATTTAATGATTTATTAGTGCTGTATTTTGTTTACTTAAATTATTTGCGAACACAACATGCGCTGCAACTGGTTAAGTATAATTGGAAATGGACAAAAGTGTAACTCAATACTTTGTAAAACAACAAAACAGACAATTTTTTCAGCTTTTGTTTGCTTAGAGCATTTTTTTGGCGACGTTAGAAGTTTTTTTTTACGAGAAGCATACTTGTGAAGTTCCATTGCCAAATTTAGCTAGTTCAGATTCCACAATTAGATTAGTATTTTCATCATTTAAGCAGTTCCATAATTGCAAGACCAAATTTTAGTTTTGTTTGTTGCAGAAATATTCCTGAACATTTCTTTTTAAGGGACTTTGTTAGAGTTAGAATTTTGTTTGTAGTTAGATTTTGGAATACAAATTTGAGGGAACCATGTTTTAAAAATAAGTTGCTTTGTGTAAAGCATCTTTAAGGAATAGAAATAGGCAATATGTTTACACACAATACCAACTAAATGAGTGCAATAAATAGATTTAAGTAACTTTTTTTTATTCCAGCATGGGGAAACCGAACACCCAATAGAAAAAAACCGGTATAAGCGCCAAAATACATACTTCTTAACTAAATAATGTTATCTTCTATGTTTACGCATAAAATTACGAATTTTACAATCTGAAAAATTAATTATGCTATGAAATAATTGGCTGTTATTGATGATATTTTTTTTTTTCTAAAAAGTTGATGAAGGTTAGCCGAAGCGGAAATTTCTTTAATGAACATACCTAAAATATTATTGGCTTTCTCAAAAATATTTTTCTACACTAACCTCTGCTTTATACCTGAAACTATTGTTTATGTATATTTTCTTCCATGTTCTGCATTTATGAAATGTAATCTATGGAAGTATTTACTATATTAAGAAAAACATGTACGTAAAACTCATTAATTTGTTTCATTTTTAGCAGCACTTTTACTAAACATACCCTTCAAACAATAATAAGTAAACTTGAACTTTGGTAACTAAACATTTTTAAGAAATGAATGAAAATTATATTTTGCGTTAAATTGTGGAAACTCACTAAAAAAAACTTCTGTACGTCAACAATAAATATCATGACGATTACATGTTCTATTGAATTAGTTGTGCATGATTTCAGAACGATTTTAAGACGTTTTCATTTTGTGATATACATATGTCAAAATTTGCATTTTATTTGCTCTGCATTTATTCAACAGATTTGCTATAATCGTTCTGATTACTTTTTTAAAACATTGGTGTTCCTTTGATGCATAGTTTTTTTTGATAGCAAATACATGTATGCTTCCATCAATCAAGAATGTTATGGATAAAATATTTTTCGATTATAACTCTTTTTTTTTAAATATAGATAATATTTATTAATCAAAATGGAATTCAAAAATAGTTGCAAGCTTAAATCATTAAAAACAAACTATAAATACATTTGGATTAATTAAATTGATACAGATTTTAATTACCTAATAGAATTTCATCATTTTTCATCGTTAAAATGTGTTTTGTTGAACAACAAAAGAGCCCAGGGCTCTTTTATATATTATCCAACTTCTTATATTCAGTCAATCAAAGTTGAGACAATCTATTAATCTTTACTGTCCAATAAAACCAAAATGTAAAGCCGTCCGCCATAAAATTTAACTTAAACTCAAATAAACAATTCGTTTTGACTATCCTCGAAGAATTTTTTGTTATTACATTTTTATACGGCTTGGGGAGAATGTCAAATATTTATGTATTTTATCTTGAAATTCCCCACCCAAGATTTTCTTCGAATTCATAACCTACATACCTACATACAAAAATGTGTTTCTAACCAAAACAGATCAAAGGATGTATTCTGGTTTATTATTGTTTACAGCATGTAAATGTATATTACACAGTACATGTGGCAGACAATAAACCATAGCTGAAGCCCATTTTCACTCCGTTTTAAAATAATTCAAAATGCGAAAATCTCAACCTTGTTATGGTGTGATTGAAAAATGTGCGTTAAAAGCTAACCAAGCCTTAAGGTTGGGGATTGAATATGTATGTACAGTGAACTCATGCTATTTGAGCACCAACATACATATACGAAAGCAAATTCATTCAATATTCGCAAATATCTCAAACATAGGTATATCATACATATGTACATACATATGTAGGCATGTAAATAGGTACAAGGTGTCTCTAAAAATTTCAAAGTTTTTCAATTTCAAAAAATCTGTAAAAAACGAACTTCTCCTTTTTTGAAATGTGAAGATTTTTGGATAACTATGATATATGGCTATTGATATTGAGTGAAAACTTAGTTTTGTTAAAAGAAGTGCAGTTTTCTGGGGCAACGTACATTTTTAACTTCCCATAGGAAGTTTTGTAATCAGTTCGATTTATCGAATTGAAAATTTTGACGTTTCAAGGTCCCTAGAATAAATAAAAGTTTCTTACAGTCCTATTATGGCTATCAACTATCAATTATTTGATAACTGATAACTTCTATCAATTTATTGATAATTTGGTATTATGAGTATCAAATGATAATTTTTCACCCATTGTGAATACTAATCAATATACGATTGTGAATAGGTTTTGTTTAGTGTTTGACGTTTGTCATTTGTGTTGAGTTCTTGTGTTTTGGTCTATAAATAATTTCGGTGGAATAATGTAAGTTGTTTTCATTAAATAAATTTCCCTTTTTTCTTAATAATATTTTGATTATTTAGGAGTAGAATAGTTAGCAACAGAAAACAAATAGAAAGGCTTGTGGAACTAATGGAGGAAAATCCTGAGGTTGCAAGAGGCATTTGTGGGTTTGAAGCATCTCGTAATACTGTTTATTTTAGCTTGCACGATAAACCTTCGTTCCTCAGTACAATTGCCTTCAAACAACAATTCTAGTGAAGGCATTTCGTTCTTCAATTTGTATATTCAATAAAAACTACAAAAAAAAACTTTTATAAATCGTATTTAAATTACAATTATTTACCATTTACGAATATTTGATACATTTGTAAACGAAGATTTTGTAGCTGATAGAATATTTGATGGGTATCAATATGTTTGATAGCCGTAATACCGAGTTTATCAATAAAGCTATTCACAATAGATCTTTTAATTCACTATTTATCAAAAATATTGATAATTGATCACCATAATACCGATTCATTAATTTTGTTGATAATTATCAACTATTATCAAATATCGTGTTGATATTTGATAACCATAATAGGGCTGTTAGAGCGATGTAAGTACGTTCGTACGTACGTACATTCGGGAAGCCAGACTTCAAATAAATGTTGTTATACAGATAATGATACAGAAATATTCAGAAAGGGCTCTCAAAAAAAGTAAGTGGGTTGTTTTTTTACCATAGCAATTCAAAAATCCAAAATATCTTACAAACTAATATCGCTATATATTGTGACGTGATACTAAACTAATACTATTTTTAAAAAAAATGAAAAAAAAAATAATTGTCACCTAGAACAATGAATTTTATCTCAAAAATAATTTTATGCAACGAAGAATAACGTAAAACTTAAAGAAACATTTCGAGAAAAATCAGATTGACAGTTTTTTACAACAAATAGAAACCCAAAACCCATCATTTCAAAAACTAAAGGTATTGGCTTCAAATTAATTTCATCTTATAGAAAACATTGTTTTCGACATTCAGTAAAATGTTGATAAAAATATAACATTCAGTTTTTTCATAAAAATTAAAATCTACAAAAAATAGTACGCAAAATTGATAAAAATTGATATTCGATTCTTGATATCTCGTGAATAAATTAAGTTATTGAATTCAAAATGATTACATTCTATGCTAAATTTTCTTAAAAAATCCAATGTGTATTTGTTTCTATTAGAGATAAAAACTTTCCGGAAATGCTGCTAAAATTAGTAAAAAATGGTTTTCGACTAAAAACAACAAAAACAGATTTTGAAATCAAACTATTTCATCACATTCAAAATATTTATTTGTGTGGGTCGTATCCCAGGCTCTTTTTAAAAATATAATTGAAGAATTGATTGAACTGTGTCTTAAAAATGTGGCTCATTTTTCTATGTAGAGTTGGAGACAGGACCCAGACCTACTGCATTCACGAACGAAACTACTATCAAAGGTGACATTGAGCGTTATGCGGATAACATACATATTGTAATGTGTATCCACCCTAATATCAGAATTACGGCGACATTTCATGAATAATAGGAGACCTCGCTTCTATACGCATCGAGAAACATCTAGTGGCTTAGAGGGGAACTCATTCAGCGCATATAAGAACCTCGAAAGGGGTAAGCATCTAGTGATAAAGTGGAGAACTTCGTTAAGCATCGAGAACATTCAGCGCCTAAAAGTATCTAGTAGTTTCTCGAACCGATTTGAGGTATATAAATAGGCGCTCGGAAGCGAAGCGGTTGATTATTATGGATTGTGAATTGCTGTAAAGTAAAGACTGTGTTTGAAAAGTAAAGACTGTGTTTGAAACGTAATAATTGAGTGTTCAATAAATAAGTTTATATCGATTTAAATAAAGAAAATTTGTGTTTTTATTTACGAAGTGTGAATAAGTTTTAATTATCGGGCCAAGCCGAATATTACATTGGTGTCAGAATAAGGGATTAAAACTTATTGAGAATAAAAACAGTGAGCAGTGATTGAACTATTTTGTGTGAAGTAGTGAAGTTAAAAAAAAAAAAATAAAAAATGAGTAAAGTTTTGAAAGACTTAACTGTCCCTGAGCTAAAGGCCGAACTAAGCAAACGTGGCTTAAGTGGGACAGGCGTAAAGACCGAACTCGTTAAACGGCTGCAGGAATATCTGGAGCAGCAAAATGAAGACCCAGATACGTTTGCTTTCGAATTAGAAGCAAAAGTGGAAGAGGTAAATGCAAATGTTGCCTTATCTAACATGGTGTCAGTTCTTTTAGCCAAATTTGAAGAAAATAAAAATGATGTCCTGAAACAACTAGAAGCCCAAAGAAGCGACCAAAAGCAAGAACAGCAGAATATTCTAGAGCGATTCGACGAACAGAGAAACCTTTTAGAAGGCAGGTTTTCGGTCTTCGAAGGAAAAATCAATACTCTTGACGAGCGCGTCGAGCGTGTCGAAAAACAAAACGCACGTATCGAGAAAATGGACGAACGAATCGAAACCATTACAAATGAAGTTGAAAAAGTGCGAAAGATGAAAGCTCGAGAACCTTCTGGTGAAGGAAAAGAGAAGTAAATCCTCCAAGCTTTGATGGGCAGATTCCGTGGTCAATCTACAAGAAACAGTTTGAAGCAGCAGCGTTAACAAACGGCTGGGACGATCACGAAAAATACATTGCTCTTACGCTTGCTTTAAGAGGATCTGCTGCTGAACTGCTACAAACCATACCAGCGGAGAAGAGTGGCGACTTCACAGTTCTGGTAAATGCAATCGAACAGCGGTTTGGGGATAGCCACATGACAGAAGTCTTCCGAGTTCAGCTTAACAATAGGACACAGAAAAGAGGTGAAACTCTGCAGCAGCTTCAGGCAGATATCGAGCGATTGGTTCACCTGGCATATCCAACAGCTGGTAACGAGATAATAAATCAACTTGCTGTTGAAGCCTTTGTGAGAGCTGTGGGCGATATAAATCTCCAAAGGGCTATCCGCACTGCCGGAAAGCGAACACTACCAGAAGCATTGGCTTTCGCTCTGACGATGGAAGCTGCAGAACAAGCTTCCCAAAACGTGCATCGCGTAAGAGAAATAGAAGTCCAAGAATGTTCTTGTCAGAAGGCTACTGTGGAAAGGAGTCAGCGAGACGGACCAGCACGATGCTGGAACTGCAATAAGACTGGGCATCTACAGCGACAGTGCAGATTACCACGAAGAAGAACCACATGCCAACACTGTGGAAATAGAGGTAATTCAACCGTTCAAAGCAACACCAATAACGTTGCTTCCGGAGTTGTTTCCCACCCGGGAAACGAATAAGAACCAACTTCGAGGGGCAGAAGCTGGTTTCTGGTATCGATGGCCCCAGAAACGACATCCAGGTTTCTCAAACGAAACGTGACAACAAGAGCCTGACCGTGGAAGCAAGTATAAACGGCAACAAATGTGTGGCTACCATTGACACCGGTGCCACGGCGTCCATCGTACGGCAAGACCTCGTCAAGAAGGCATGGCTCCACAACACCAACAGCTATCGTCTAAGGACTGCAACTGGAGAGGCCGCAAAAGTTTATGGTGAGGTACGTCTTAAGATTCGGATAGCAGAGTTGGAATTCTCTCACCCGTTCCTGGTAGCAGATATATGTGACGAGTGCATTGTCGGCATCGATTTCATGAAAGATCATGGAGTGATATTGGACATCGGGAACCAAGTCCTGAAATATCGAAACATCGAGATTCCGATGATCTATGGGACTAACTCGTATGAGACCTCGTCGTCTGTGAAAACCGTCATCAAAGAAGATCTCACTTTGCCTGCTTCTTCAGAAGTATTCGTGTGGACGAAATTGAAGGGTAAGCCTGGCAGCCATCGATACCTCATGGTCGAACCAGCATTTGTAAAGTCCTCCCAAAACGTCACCATCGGGAAGACTCTTGTGAGACCATTAAAGAACATGGTTCCGGTACGAATACTGAACATCAAGCCGTATGAAGTTAAGCTTAGAAAAGGTGAGATTGTCGGACAATGCGAATCTGTATCAGCGATAACAAGGATCAACGAAGAAGAGTCAAGGCAATCCTTGAAGTCCGAAGAGCTGAACTCCATAAAGACGAACATTCTCAAGTCATCTAATCTTGGCCACCAACAACGAAGAACTGCAGAAGGTCTCCTCGAAGAATTTGCAGACATCTTTTCGTCATCGAAAGGGAAATATGGCAGAACGAAACTGGTGCAACATCGAATCAATACCGGGGATGCAAGGCCGATTCGTCAACCTGCAAGACGCCTTCCACTAGCCAAACAAGGTGAGGTTGAAGAACTGATAACCACCATGAAGGGAGAAGGTCTGATCGAAAACTCTAAAAGCCCTTGGGCGTCTCCAGTGGTCCTGGTAAAGAAGAAAGACGGATCAACCCGCTTTTGCGTGGACTATCGAAGGTTGAATGATGTGACCAAGAAGGATAGCTACCCTCTGCCTAGGATCAGTGATACTCTGGATGCAATGGAAGGAGCACAATGGTTCTCAACTTTGGACTTGAAAAGTGGTTACTGGCAAGTCGAAATCCATCCTGAAGACAAAGAAAAGACAGCATTCTCAACAGGAAACGGATTGTGGCAGTTCAAAGTGATGCCTTTTGGACTTTGCAATGCTCCAGCGACTTTTGAGCGCCTAATGGAATGCGTCCTGCAAGGACTCACATGGAAATCTTGCCTGGTCTATTTGGATGACGTCATAGTATACGGGAAAACATTTGACGAACACTTTACAAATCTGAGAGCCGTGTTTCAAAGACTTCGAGAAGCCCACCTCAAGCTTAACCCAGAAAAGTGTTCACTCTTCAAAACCGAAGTAAAATATCTGGGACATATCATCTCATCCCAAGGAGTAAAAACGGATCCTGATAAGGTTGACACCGTGAAGAATTGGCCAACACCACAGGACAAACACCAACTCCGAAGCTTTCTGGGTCTAGCCACCTACTATAGGCGCTTTGTGAAGGACTTTGCTGGAATCGCCAAGAGTCTACATCAGCTAACGGAAAAGGGAAAGCAGTTTAGATGGTCAGGTGAATGCGAGCGCAGCTTTCAAGAGCTCAAGCAACGCTTGTGTAATGCACCAGTGCTGACCTACCCAACTCCAGGAAAACCGTTCATAATTGATGCTGATGCCAGCAACGTCGGGATAGGTGCTGTACTATCGCAGGTGCATAATGGCGAAGAAAAGGTGATTGCCTATTACAGCAAAGTACTCTCCAAGTCGGAAAGAAATTATTGTGTGACCAGAAGAGAACTCCTTGCACTGATTTTGGCCACAAAGCACTTCCATAAGTATCTCTATGGACAGAAGTTTCTTCTCCGAACTGACCATGGAGCACTTAACTGGCTTTTGAATTTCAAGAATCCAGAGGGTCAAGTGGCAAGGTGGATTGAGAGGCTGCAGACGTACGATTACGAAATTCAACATCGGAAGGGGAAGCTTCACTCAAATGCAGATGCACTATCCCGGAGACTGTAAGCATTGCAGACGACAAGAAGAAAAAGAGGTGGTTGCTGTCCAACGAACCAGAGCCGATCCCATTTATGGCTGGAGCAACGACGAGTTGAGGACGGCTCAACAAGAAGACTCAGATATCGAACCCATCCTCGCTTGGAAGGAACACCAGGAAAAACCAGAATGGGCTGATATCTCCGATAGAAGTCCGACTCTGAAGGCCTATTGGGCACAATGGGACTCGTTTCATGTTCAAGAGGGTGTCCTTCGACGTAAATGGGAATCAGCAGATGGAAAGTCATATGTAATGCAGCTAGTCTTACCGAAATCGAAGATTATGGACGTTCTACGAGAGATGCATAATGGAGTTTCGGGAGGCCATCTAGGAGTAAACAAGACGCTAGAAAAGGTTCGACAACGATTCTACTGGCTACACGCAAGGGAATATGTCGAGAAGTGGTGCCGAAAATGCGATACCTGTGCTGCCACCAAAGGACCGAACAAAAAGAACCACAGCCAAATGCAGCAGTATAATGTCGGAGCACCCTTCGAAAGGATTGCAGTAGACGTGGCGGGTCCATTTCCGGAAACAAATAATGGAAATCGTTATATTCTGGTCGTCATGGATTACTTCAGCAAGTGGCCTGAAGCATACGGTATTCCAAACCAAGAAGCCAAAACAGTCGCAGACCAAATTGTCTTCAACTGGGTGAGCAGATTCGGCGTTCCATTAGAACTGCATTCTGACCAGGGAAGGAATTTTGAATCAAACATATTCCAGGAAGTTTGTGGGCTTCTTGACATCAAGAAGACAAGAACAACACCACTTCACCCACAATCTGATGGCATGGTCGAACGATTCAACCGAACCCTGAAGGAACATCTTTGCAAAGTTGTGGACGACAACCAGCGAGATTGGGATCGACACATTCCACTGTTTTTGATGGCGTATCGAAGTGCAAGACATAGCTCAACTGGTCATACACCGTCTGAGATTTTGATGGGAAAGAACATCAGACTGCCGAGCGAAATAAAATTTGGATGTCCCACGTCGGAGCCGCAAGCCGAGGGTGACTACATTGATAACCTCAGAGAAAGACTCCTTCAGATCCACGAAAATACCAGGTTGAAAATAAAGATGTTTAGCGACCGAATGAAGACACGCTACGATATACGAGCGACAACAACAGAGTTCCAAGCAGGAGACCGGGTGTGGCTTTACAATCCCCATCGACAAAAGGGGTTGTCACCGAAACTTCAACGGGACTGGGAAGGGCCATATACAGTCATTACAAAAATCCACGATGTCGTGTACCGGATACAAAAGGGAATTAGAGGAAAACCTAAAGTTGTACATCGCGACCGGCTACATCGCTACAGTGGTGATGAGAACGATGGATTTGTTCGGGACGATCAATCCTAAGGAGGGGGCAATGTAATGTGTATCCACCCTAATATCAGAATTACGGCGACATTTCATGAATAATAGGAGACCTCGCTTCTATACGCATCGAGAAACATCTAGTGGCTTAGAGGGGAACTCATTCAGCGCATATAAGAACCTCGAAAGGGGTAAGCATCTAGTGATAAAGTGGAGAACTTCGTTAAGCATCGAGAACATTCAGCGCCTAAAAGTATCTAGTAGTTTCTCGAACCGATTTGAGGTATATAAATAGGCGCTCGGAAGCGAAGCGGTTGATTATTATGGATTGTGAATTGCTGTAAAGTAAAGACTGTGTTTGAAAAGTAAAGACTGTGTTTGAAACGTAATAATTGAGTGTTCAATAAATAAGTTTATATCGATTTAAATAAAGAAAATTTGTGTTTTTATTTACGAATTGTGAATAAGTTTTAATTATCGGGCCAAGCCGAATATTACAATATTGTAATGTGTATACACTCTTTATCTCTTTCAATAATAAGGGGCAACATCTAGTGGTAGTAATAGGAGAACTCGCTTCTTTAAGCATCGAGAAACCTCTAGTGGCTAATAGGAGAACTCGCTTCTTAAGCATCGAGAAACATCTAGTGGCTTAGAGGGGAACTCATTCAGCGCATACAAGAACCTCGAAAGGGGTAAGCATCTAGTGATAAAGTGGAGAACTTCGTTAAGCATCGAGAACAACCTCGTAGATTCTGGAACCGATTGGAGGTATATAAATAGGCGCTTGGAAGCGAAGCGGTTCATTATGGATTGTGAATTGCTGTAAAGTAAAGACTGTGTTTGAAAAGTAAAGACTGTGTTTAAAAAGTAATAATTGAAAGTGTGGAATAAAGATATTTTGTTAGTAAGTTAAATAAAGTGAATTTGTGTTTTTATTTACGAAGTGTGAATAAGTTTTAATTATCGGACCAAGCCGAATATTACAATATTTTCAAAATAGTTTTTCTTAGTTTCAAAATAAATCCAAAATTTTCTTACCACCAAAATAATTTGAAATATCACTGATCGTCTTGTTTTTGTTTCTGGTAATTAAATTGCACATTTCCAATTGGTTTTGATTGCCTTCATTCAAATACGACTTCAAAATTACTGTATTATGTGAGGTTTTTAAAATTTTTAAAAACAACATCTTTATGAGGCTTATGTCTTAATTCACGAAGAGAACCATTTGTGCTAAAACGGCTTTCAACATAAAAAATGCAAAAGGGATTGAAAGAATTTTTTGTTCTATTATGTCTAGGTTAGGTTAGGTTAGGTGGTAAGGGGTATGCACAGCATGAAGCTGTTGCGTACACGGGGGCCTACTGGTCCATTGTGATTCTCTGTAAAAAGTAAAAGTTAGCATCGATGCTCCTGAATTTTTCCGATTAACGTAGACTGGCTCGTTAACGAACCAGCCTGTGCTATCTATAAATTTCCTCATGTTTGCCCTTGAGACCTGTACTAGATCATCCAATTCTCCAACAAACCTGTTTCCGAAATGACGGAGTCGGCTGGTTTGGAGGTTCGGACAGTCACAGAGCAGGTGTTTTATGGTTTCTATTTCCTCCTCATCCTGACAGCTCCTACAAAAATCGGGTGCAAATGCCCCTATCCTGTTAGCCATTGTGTCAATGGCGCAATGACTTGTTAGTACACCTATCAAGATTTTACTGTTCTTTTTACTCAGCGATAGAATATACCGAGTTTCCTTTTCATTTGTGTTAGGCCATAAACTTCTAGAGATTACGCAATCGTCCCTGGATTTCCAGGAGTTATTGATTTTCTCTTTTAGTTTAAGGTCTATCTTCCTCTTGAGTACTCCAATCGGGACGAGTGGTCCCCTAACTGAATGGTCGCTACTACTTGTGTCTGCTTCTGACCCTTTCCTGGCTAGTTCATCTACTATATCATTCCCTTCTATATTGCTATGTCCAGGAACCCAGCAGAGCTTTACCTGGTTAGTGTGGCATATTTTATTTAATTCCTTCCTACAGTTTAAAACTGCTTTTGATCTTATGGTCTCACTGGCTAAGGTTTTCATAGCAGCCTGGCTGTCCACGAAAAAAGTAATCTCCGAAGAGCTTAGCTTTTCGTGATGTGCCAATTCAGCTGCTTTTCCAATGGCAATATCTCGGCCTGAAAGACACTACAGTCAGCTGGGAGTTTATATGACGCTATGATGTTGAGAGATTGGCAAAACACTCCAGCACCTGTTCCTGATTCCATTTTTGAACCGTCAGTGTAGAAAGGGATACCCTGTTTACTTATAAGTGAATTAGGATCCCAACCCTGTCTTTCTGGTATGAAAATAGAAAATTTCCTATCGAAATCTAGTAAAGGGGGGATGTAATCAGTGGTCTCCATCAGTCTATGATTATGTATGATTGACCCGTGTCCATAAGTGCTGTGCCTCCAAAACCTCAGTTCTCTTAAACGAATTGCAGTTTTCGCTGCCGTGCACCTTATGAACTCATCCAGAGCCGGGAGGTCCAAGATAATATCCAACCCAGCTTGTGGTGTGGATCTTTGAGCCCCTGTTATTTCTATACAGCCTAGTCTCTGTACCTTATTCAGGTTCTTGAGATAGCTTGATTTTTCCACCGCCTTCCACCATACAATAGAGCCATAGGTAAGAATGGGTCTGACAATCGCTGTGTACATCCATTGGATGACTTGCGGTCGCATACCCCAACGTACACCGAAGGTCTTTTTGCATGTGAAGAATGCACATAGTGCTTTTTTAATTCTCTCCTCAGTATTACGCTTCCATGTAAGCTTGGAGTCAAGGATTACTCTTAGAAATTTAGCTTTCTTAGAAAGTTTTAGAGGAATACTATTTAGTTTGGGAGGGTTGAAGCCCTCCAGTTTCCGTTTCTTCGTGAACAAAACTAGCTCTGTCTTGGTGGGGTAAACCCCGAGACCGTTCTTAGTTGCCCAAGAAGATAAGTCCTTTAATGCATTTTGCATAATGTTTTCGATGATGGTAATAAACTTGCCTGATACCAAAACCACTATGTCATCTGCATATGCTACGATTTTAAAGCCTTGATCTTTGAACCCTGTGGTGTGCCTCTAGTAACTGTTTTCTCGATAGTGCTAACTCCTATTTGAGAGTTGATAATTCTGCCATTTTAACATGTGAATATGTGAAACTACTTCATGCAGAGCAGTCTCCACTGATTTACCTTTAAGGTAAGCGTGTTGGTAGTTGCACAAATTGTTTTCGTTGAGAAGTTCTCTAACATGTAGATCAATTATCCTCTCTAGTGTCTTAAGGGAAAACGAAGAAAGACTTATTGGTCTATAATCCTGAGCGGTCGAGTGAGTCGGTTTCCCTGCTTTTGGGATAAAGACTACCTTGACCTTTTTCCAGCTATTAGGGATGTATCTAAGTTTTATACAACTTATGAAGATTACCCTAAGCCACGGAGTTATTACTTTGAGAGCATTTTGAAGAAGAGCTGGAAAAATCTCGTCTGGTCCCGCTGATTTATAGGGTTTGAACGAGTTTATTGCCCAGATAATCTTCTGCTCAGTAATAACCTGATTTAGTTCTAAATTCGATTCCGTGTGAATAAAATCCAGCGTGTTCGATTGCAAGCAATCAGAACTTTCTGGGTTTTTACAACCGGAGAAATGAGTTTCCATGAAGAGTTCAAGCGTTTCTACGCTCGAGTTTGACCACGATCGATCATGGTGTTTTATGTACCCCGGGATTGTGGGATTAAGGGCCAGGGTTTAACGGAGCCTCGCCACCTCGCTTGTTTTTTCAATGGATTCACAATGTTTAGCCCACGAATCCTTTTTGGCCTTCCTTAACTCTTTGGTGTAAATGTTAAGTGCGGCTCTATAAGACTTTAAGTCCTCTTCTAATTTACTCAGTTTAGCTTTATTGAAAAGTTTTCTAACCTCTGTTCTACGTTTCTTTAGTACACCATTCCACCAGGGTGGGTTAGTGAAGTTATTGGAACGAGATAAAGGGCAGTGTTTTTCAAAAGACATTCTCATTTTGCTAGACAAGTTTTGGGCAACAGTGTCAATGGTTGAAGTACTTAGACTTGTATTGTCCTCTGGTGGATCAATACAGTCTTTCAGCCATTTTCGTACTCTGTCCAATTCGTTCTAGTTGGGTTCCTGTAAGTTTTCTTTTCAGTAAAGTTCCTGTCTATAGAGAAGAGTATCCTAAAGTGATCCGAAAAAGATTCTTTAGGTGAGACTCTCCAGTTTTCAACTGAAATTTTACTATTGTTGCTAATAAGGGTCAAATCTATGATTTCCTCCCTGTTTTTGTTTCGAAAGGTAGGGTGATTGCCCCTATTACATAACGATAAATTAGAACAGAGGATATATTCAAAAATTGACTCATCCCTTTTATTGATGTCCTTTGAGCCCCATTGAGTATGTTGAGCGTTGGCATCACATCCTACCACCAAAGGTGTATCGCTTGCTGTGGCATGGACCACAAGATCACGGGCTGTTTTTGATGGTGGGCTCTCCTCCTCTTACGGCACGTACGTCGACGCTAGAATGAAGTTTCCTTCATTCGATTCGACGCTGATTGCCGTGTTGTCCTTGTTGCTGTACCTAGATAGGAAGAAAGCGTTAATTGATTTTTTCACTAGGATACAACTTTTAATATCACCATCATCTGACGTGGAATGGAAAAGGTTGTAGTGTTTTGACCTCAACCCACGGATTCGGTTTTTGCCTAACCATGGTTCCTGGATCAAGGTCACATCCACGTTCTCGTGAGACATGTAGAGCGTAAGGTCGTACGTTGCTGCTTTAGCGTGGTGCAGGTTTATTTGCACCACTTGCAGCTTTTGACTCCCCTTTGCCTTCATGCCTCTTAACCTTTACGGTTCCGAGACCATACCTCAACACGTCTTTTCTTTCTCTGAGCAGAAGGTCAGATTTCTTGTCTGCCACAAACAAGAGGTCCTTCCCTTCGCCACCATGGCTCTTTCTTGAGTGTTGGAGCTTCCATTCTAAAATGGGAAGCTCTTTGTTCTGCTTCGCCAACAGCTTAATAATGGCTGCGTCCTCATGTTCTACAGGAGGGGGGATCCAGATGCTAAACTGCTGGCGGAGTGGTAGAGCTGCGGCGGGTAGAACTTCAAGGAAGGAACCTTCCCATAGTTCGTCAATGTTGGCGATTGTACGGTTCAGGAACTCCCGTGATTTCTGGTCACCGCAGCAGACCACTTTAACTCCTCGCGCCATCCGGCACCATCAAAGATATACTCCTCAGAACTATCGTTCTCTGATGCTGCCATCATAGCTTTAAGGATCTCATTTTCCACAAGAAGCCAGTTTTTTGCCGAGATTTTCCCATCTGGGTCGTCACGGCTTATAATGGCGATTTGTAGGTCAATCGGGGTGGTGTCGAAGCTGTTGGTTTTCTGTTTTTTAGCACCGTCTTGCTTGACTGTCTCCTCCGATCTTGTAACGGAACCTTCAGCTGGTCGGTCGAGGACTCTCAAAAAAAGACTTCGTATTATCTCCCTAAGGGGAGGTGTCATTGCCTTCAAATAAACTCCTAAAAAGAGCACATCCACGAAAGTCTCCTTTTGAGCCCCTAAAACCTCCACCCCTTTTTTTTCCACCAGAACAAACCACTGTCTACAGGATACCGCAGGCCGTCCTGATAGTAGGAGTGAAGGGTGTTCAATCTATGACGGCTCGGCACGCTTGCTCATTGCCTTGGCTTTGCTCGTCGTTGGGTTGGGTTCTTGCCATCATAGATATGAACGGTCGTCACGTTTTAACATGCCGAAAAAAATTTTAAATGGGTATTTAAAATGAAATGGTTCAAACAAAAAAAAATCTTAGAACCCGAAATCCGTCCCTTAAAACTCAAAAAAATAATAATAATAAAATAATAAGTGATCATGGCGAAATTAAGGGAGAGAAGAAAAAAAATATAATGTCGAGATAGCAACCCTAGAGTGAGTTGGACAGGTGTTATTGTCCATCTGTGGTACACCCCCCCCCCCCCCACGTATCACCCCGTGACACGTCCATAAGCTACCGCATCCACGAAGATAATTTTGCGGTAGCTCCCTAAGTTGTTGACGATCAGCTTGTTATCAGCTCACCATCTTTCCTTTTACTCTCTTGTCGTTAACTGATCTCAGCTTTGCCACATCCACCCTTCATTGAATTATTAGCAATCCATTAAATTTCCAAATAAAATTTCACCCATTCGTAAAACGAAAAACTATAAAACCTTCCTTTTCACAAAACGTTATAAAATTGGTTTATTAAAGTAATTCGAGTAGATATGTATAAAAGAAAAAGTTAAAAATATCATAATATAATTACGTATAATAAAAAAATATATTTTGAATATAACAAAAAAAATTTTCTTCAAAAATGTTTCATCGTCAACAAATTAATTTAAAATATCGGTCTTCAAAAAGCTCATTTTGAGTTTCTCAAGAATACATAAGAAAAATATAATTATGTATGTAATATATAATTTCAAATTTAAAAATAATCGTAGCTTATTTCCAAAACAAAAAAAATATTTAAAATGTAGTAAAGTAAACTCCTAAAAATTTGTTTTGGTTGTATTTGTGTAGGTATGTAGCAATTCCGATTAAAAATTCACAATCAAATATAATCAAGTGTAACGACTTACCGAGCTTTTGGTTGATCGTAAATTATAAGCTTTTACCTAAGATGATTCTGCCGTCGAGGTGGTGCACCGCTCCGATGTTGGCATTCAATTTTCAACTTTGCTCGTATCACGTATGATGTTTATAGAATTTTACCTATTTAAAAAAATTAAATTTGAATGAAAATTTTAAATCGAAAATATTGCTGTACCACAAAAAAAAACCTAGTTAAAGTTCAAATAAGTTGTAATTTGTTTAGTGATTATCGTATTAGGTCTAATTTACTTTACTGTGTTTTGTTTTCATATCTTATCTTATCTTTTCATTTTTTTTTTTTTTAATGCATGTATAATTTAGTAGATATTTATAGAAAAAAAAATTAGATAATTAATAATGTAAATTTTTAGGTTGATAATAATTGGGTACTTAGCTTTTATAATTAACAACAATATGGTGTTTTGTTTTCTGTTGATGTAAATGCTGATGATGTGTATGGTTGTTTTATGATGCTGCTTTGTTGGATGTTTTTGATGTTGTAGGTTCTTGCTGTCGATTTAAAGATGCTGTGGAGGTTGTGGTCTATTGCTGTTAGAATGTTCTTGTGAGTGGTTGAAGTGATGTTGTAGGTTCTTGCTGTCGATTTAAAGTTGCTGTTGAGGTTGTGATCTATTGTTGTTAGAATTTTCTCGTGGAGTGCATGTAGTTGAATGCGATTATGAATGTTATGTGAATCTGGTAAATGTATGGCTTGTTGGACTCTGTTGTCGAAATTCTGTGGAACCACAGATTTGATGTCTCGAGCGGTTTATGAAGATTGTGAAGGCTTGATTCAGGCTATTGATCACGCGGTATTTTAGGTGCTTTAGCCCAGTTCTTTGCTGTATGGATGGCTCTGTTCAAGCCGTGCTGTACTTGGGCTCGGGCTTTTCACGTTAGGCCAAATGACCCTGGTGATGAAAACTTATTCCAATCGTCTGGATGGATGAATGTTAATACCCTTGTCTTTTGGTGACTCACGATAATGTTTGGAGTAGGGTAAAGAGGCGTTGGTTTCTCGTGTCGAGAAGAATGACTTTTAGTGGCGTGGTTAGGTCTATGCCTTAATTATTTAAGTTTTTTTTTTAGATATCATATTATTTGAACTACGTTCAAAATTTCTCGGACAATGATACCGCACCACTTATTTCACGCACCAGCAACCAACTGACAATCTTTTTCTCCTTTTTATATTTTCAGGGCCTTTCTATTCTATTTTGAAGTTAACGAAAGTTCGACTTCTATCATGGAAGTAGATCCGGTCTCACTTTTTTCCATATTTTAAATAGAATTTAATCTACAAAAATCCAATTTTAATTTAGAAATCATTTTTCGAATTTTTCACATATATATGTAAAAGAAATTTGGATTTTTGATTAAAATTCCAAAGAATAGAAAAAAGGCGGGAATTAATAATTTACCCATACTATTATTTTTCTCCGTATTAGTTAACGATTCTTATTTTCCTTTCATATTTTTTTTCTTTCATTTCTTATTTTCTTTCTCTTTCCTTCTTATTTTCTTTCTTTTTCACTAGTTACTTACTGTCGTCACTTCAGCTCAAATTTGTCCAAATCCTCCCATACTTAAGTGTAGTCCAGTGGTCTTGTCGCTGGCTCCCATTTTATCTTGGCCGGTTCGAATCCCACAATTGTTCATACCCTTTTTTTTTTATTATTATTGTTAACAACTATATGATTTCGTTTATGTTATTTTTTTTTTCTATTTTCCTCTAACTAAAACAAGAATTTCGACTGTCACTTGCATATCTTAACGAATTCATTGTGAATTTTCTATAGTTATCGTTATTTTATAGATTAATGATAAGGAACATTAAATATGCTTGTTAATTCAAATCTGAACCGATTTCACCCGTTTCAACCGATAACTAAGCCGCCCTACAAGAATGCCATCATCCGCCCTGCCTAAAACTATTATGTTTGCCGACATTTTCACCTTCCATAATCAAGAACACAAACCTTGCCCATGCTCAAATTTTAAACAATTCTTTTGCCCAATTAACCTTTTTTTTTCAAATTTCTAACGTCTTTTAGATCGATTACCACAAACCTGATACATTTTTCGAATGTTCATGAGAAAAAAGGAACAGGAAACTAAAACTAGAGCTCTCATGCACAGGCTGGGTTTGCCGGGCCGTTGAGTTTCAAATTTACTTTTTTAGATCTTTACAGTGATATACCCCGATGCGCTTGCCGTTCAGATCTTCGAGTTCATACAAATTGTTGCCAATAGGTTTTCGTATCCTCATCTTCAAAAATTTTGGGCACAGTTTTGCATTTAAGTGTTTTGATTTGTCGCTCAATATAAAGTTACGTCTATAAACTATGTCGCCGGTATTATACTTTACATTTTTACTTCTGGTGTTGTAATGATTCTCGTATCTTGAATGTGCATTTGCCAGGGACTCTTTGATGTGCGTGTGCAGGACGTTCATCTGTGACGCTTTCGACAATACTTTCATCTCCGCATTATTTAGGCAGTCCAGTTCACGAAGCAATCGGTAGTCACTTCCGTGTTCTACCATGGGTTGGCCAAACAGAGCCTCGTACGGTGCCATACCAATAGCTGAATGAACAGCAGTTCGCAGCGCACAAGCTATGCCAGAGAGATGAGCGTCCCAATTCTTTTGGTCAGGGTCTATGTATGACCTTACCGCTGCAAGAATGGACCGGTTCACTCTCTCACTAGCATTCGCTTGTGGTGAGTATAATGCTGTCCTCACATGGTTAACACCGTACGAGGACATCAGCTTACCAAACTCCTTGCTCGTGAACTGTTTGCCGTTATCCGAAAGTATTGTCTCTGGCACCCCATACACATTGAAGATATCTTCCTGCAGGATTTTTATGATTACATCACTTGTAGCTCGTCGCACTGGTTTAATTACAACAAATTTCGTAAGTTGGTCCAAAATTATGTATATATGCGTGTTACCCCCCTTCGAACGAGGATAAGGCCCAAGAAAATCCATATATAACATTTGGAATGGCCTATCCACTTCAAACGATTTGCCCATTGGTGGTCTTAGGGTCTGATTCGTCGCCTTACACATCTTACATACTTCACACTTTCCAATGAAATCCTTTACCTGAGCTGCCATTCCGGGCCAAAAGAATTGGTTTCGTAGCCGATAAAGAGTTTTAGATATCCCACCATGCGAAGCTCGTGGTGGTCGATGAGCCATTGATATTAAGTTTTCAGTCAGCTGTTTGGGTACCCAAAGCTTCCATACGAGGTCATCCTGTAAAGGATTCCCTGTGCAATGTCTAACCTTCTTATATACAAAATTGTTTGAAACTTGAAGGTCAGGTAGCTGTTCTTTTTGCTTTTCGACGTTTTCCAAGAGCTTGCAGTATTCCTCAGATTGAAAACTGGGGTCAGCAAGATCGACATGTATCACGTCGGTAGTTCCAGTTCCCATCGATCCATCGAAGTTCAGAGCTTCTACCTCGTATACCCGAGACAGAGCATCTGGGACCACATTTACTGATCCTTTTCGATGTTCGATGGTGAACTCGAACCCTTGAAGCTTAAGGCTCCATCTAGCTAACCGTGTTACGTGGCCAAAACATTAGAACTATCCAAAGTCGACGCTGCAGCCGCAGCCGGACGACTTTGGACAGTACATACAGTAAATTGTTGTTGGCTGAACTATGTACCTGTTGTTGTTTTGTTCCTGTAAATGTCCAACGTTGTGTTTGTTGTTGTTAATGTCCAACGATGTTTACCTCTTGGTCCATGCCCATCGTGACCTCCGGATCTCCTTCATCTTTTTGTTTTAAATGCAAAAAAAAAAAGGAATATAAATAGTTAAAAACTAAAATAAATAATGAATAAATTCAAAGATAATTTTGTTTCGTGAAAATGCGTATGCCTAGTTTTGCAAATCCGAATGCTTTTGCATACGAGTTTTCACAACACAAAATTATTAAGTTAAATGTATGTTACTTACCCCCTACATGCCTTAAAATGTTCACCTTCATCTAAAATGCAAATTAAATAAATAAAAGTGCAATTTAATGTTATTTAAATAGCAATAATTCAATAAGTATTACTTACCAGTATCAAATTGCGACCATAGTGCTTGTTTACATTTTTACTTTTGACGTTTAACTTTTAGTATGTACTTTCTTGTAGAAGGACATATATGGCCGAACTCTTTTGCGCATGCGGGAGTAGTTTTGTCCTACTTTCTCAAAGGGTTAATGAATATAAATTATAACAGTTTGGCGCATGCGCAGAATGAATTCGCTAAGATTATAAAAGTTAACAATAGGAAAATATGGACAATTTAGTGTTAATGTAGGAAAGGAAATTTTGAATTGGAATAGAAGGAATTTATTGTTTTGAAATGATTTATTAAGATTTAATTAAAATGATTAATAACAAATTTTTTTTTTTGACTGATTAAGATTAGATAGGAGGGGAAATAAGACTGAGACGGACATATAGAATGGAGGAGAAGGTGTATTTGTGTTAGTGAAATAAAGGGACTGACAGGGATGGAAAATTATCCACCCATCCGTTGTAGTATTTAAATAAAAGTCTAATGATACATATCTCACTCAGATATAGTGGTAACTATTTACTTAATTAAGTGAACAAAGACTAAGAAGGATTTCAATGGTCATTATCGTTGATTTAGCCATTCTATTCAGTTGAGTTAAAGTACAAACCGCCAATTCAATTTTTAAATATTGTTTTAAAAAAAACAGAAAATTTTTAAAATAAAATAGAAAAAGTGCATTTATACGTACCAAGAATAAAAGGTATGTAGGAAAACAAAATTTTTGGGTCAAAATAGAAAACTGAAACAAATTCTAATAATTATAGTTAAACTTTTGAAAAAGTGCAACCCAGCTTCCCAAGGAAGACATTAAGCCAATTACCGATTTCAGCAGAGGTAGGTTGCTTGATGAAATAATTCCTATAATGTGAACTGACGGGTGATTCTTTTGTTTTGTTAGGTTTAGGAAAAGACTAGGATTTTATCCAGAGTCCTAAGCCTCTGCCTATTTTTTTTGGCTATTTTTGGCTACAGTGGACTTTTGTTCCTAGAAAGGATTGATTCTTTGTCCAGAGGTCAAAAGGAACTATTATATATATATACTTATATATGGATCTCCTCAATACAAAGAAAAAAAAAAAACTATAAAATCATAAAATCGTGAAATCATAAAAATCATTAAATTAGTGAAAATAAGTTTTTTTTTTGTAAAATTAAGCTAATTCAGCTATATATATATATTTATACTTGGTAAAGCTGGCCAGATGAAAAGTGTGTGGTGAACTTGACAAGACAGACTATTCTCTACTGACGGACTAGTGACTGGTTGGGTCAACTTAGGGGCTATTTCCGCTACATATGGCCAAGGAAATAGCGAAGGAAGTATCTTCACGATACTTGGGCGGGTTGGCCAGACCTTCGTCAATCACATCAGACGAACGTTTGGATTTAGCGGGATGATATTTTGGAGAGGTCAAAATGTGTGCTTTAGGTATTAGTGTAGGCATTAGTTTAGGGATTTTTCTATCATATTGTATTTGTATATTATTTCTTATTTTAGGTATATTATTCTGTATTGGTATTGGCATTGGTTTCATATAATTATTAGTAGGTTAGCTAGATTAGTTTTTTTTTACTGAAGCACCAAACTTTGATTTCTTTTGAATATTATCGGTATCCTTGGACTTGTATCGTATTAGATCTTTGCTTTTAATATTTTTACCTTAGGCACGATAAATAAATGTTTAGACGAGCAGGAAGGTACATCTGGAAATGGCAAGAACCACCCCAAGCGACGAGCTAAAGCCGAGCGACCGCAAGCGTGCCATTGCCAGTTCCAGAGTACCGAAGAACTCCTCTGTGGAATCCTGACTCCTAACAATGGCGCCCAACGAGACCTAATGGTTTTTCACTTAGAAAAACTTAGACAGTTTCAAGGGGATGGTTTTTTTTCATCACCTTGAGACTGTTTATTTTTATTTTTTTTGCAAGATACAAATCTAAGGACGGATAACTCTTGGTTTTGTCACAGTTTGAAGATTGCTGTCCAAATTTCAAGGCCATGAGTCAGAAATTTGGTGAGGTAATTGGAAAGCTGTGGCAACACTGGGAGTGGAATAAAGTCGTAGGAATTCAAGTCCTGGCTGTCCATGTAATCAGGTACAACCAGATACTTAGTGAGGTAGGGATTTGAATCCGAAAACTGTGTTCGTGTGGAAGTTTATCTTGAACCTGCAGCCAGCCATTTATTCAGCTATATGCCAGATAATATGTTGTGGTTGAGGGAGATAGATAAACGGAAGCAAGTGCTAGATTCAAACGCACCAGTCACAAAGCATACATACATACAAAGAACGCGACATATACCACCACTTTTGCAGATGGAAAGGAAACTTTGCCATCTTCACACACCTAAGCGTTTCATTTAAAAAAAAAAAAAAAAAAACAAAAAAACAAACAAACAAACATAAATAAACCTTTTTTAAATACAAATACAATTTTTTTAAATTCTATTTACATTCTTTTATTACCTTTTAATATCAGTTTCTTATAATTTTTTTTACTATTAGTTATTTCACATTTAATTTACATTTTTTATTAATTTTTTTACATCATTCTTTTATTATTATTTATTTATTCCTTTTTCAATTCACTTTTTCTTTTGAATTTCATTCTTTTTTATTTTCTTTCACTTTAAATTTTTCTTTAACATTAATTTTTTTTAAATTACAACAATTATTTTTGGATTTTGTTTTATATTTCTTTTGAAATAACATTCGTGGTTCTTATTTTTTTTCAATTTCTTTTAATTCATTATTAATTTTTTTAAATTACGTTCTCTTTAAATTTTCCCTTAATATTTCGTTTATAATTTTTTACATTCATTTTTTTTTATAAGTTTTTGAAATTTCATTTTTATTTGAATTACATTCTCTTTAAATAATACTTAATTTTTTTTATTACACATTTCATTTTCAAAATTACATTCTTATACTTTCATTTTTTTTTTACAATTTTGTTTGAATAATTTTTTTTTTACATTGAAATTTGCTTTACTAGTTTTAGTTGAACAATTGGATTTTGGTTTTTTTTAATTGAATTGGTTTTTTTTTGTGACAAACAAGTCTCTTTAAATTTTTTTTTAAAATGTCAGAGGGTAGGAAGAATACAGGAACTGTTCCTAAGACCTTTCAAAGGAAGAGATTCACTCGTAAGACAGCAGGGTTAGAGGAGGAGATGCAAAGAGTTGGTTTGTCAGACCAACCCCATACAGTACCACCGACCTTGACTGAGACTGAGGACTTGGACAGTACATTTCACGAAATAAACAAGATAATACGTGACATTGGCATCCAAGGTACAGAAAGGACAGACAATGAACAACCACTTACGAACTTACGTGACCCGACTGAAGAACTTGATGAGGCTACAGGTGGAGCCGAATATCAAGAAGATAAAGATGATGAGAACGAACAACACAATACGGTAACAGAACGAGAAAGACATGCAGACGTACAGTTTTACTTACGTGAACAAGAACAATTACGACTAGAACGAGGACGACTTGCGGAACACGAAAAAGAACTTGAACAGAACCGATTACAAATAGAACGAGAACTTCAACAAATAAAGAAACAAAACGAAGACAGATTACGTTCAGAGACAGTAAACAAAGGACATGTACCGAAACCAATGACAGAACTTGACTTATACGAACGGATACAAGAAGTTGCTACTCTGACGGTCAAGGAAAGCCAGACTAAAACTTTCAGTATTCTTGCAGATGGCTTGACACAAATGTACAAGTTACTTGACAAGAATATGAAAGAAGTAAATACTAAATTACATAGTATGGAACGTTCCTTGACCGATCAGAAGGACACAAATTACAGACAAGACTTAAGACAGGAAACAACGAACGCTACATTTACTAACAGACGGACAGATCACTCGACTAATGGCCGCTCGACAAAACAGCCTCCAAACGAACATTCTTCATCGACGGATACCAACCGAAAGGTTGATGTTCATCGATGGGGAATAAAGTTTGATGGTTCGGCAAAAGGCATGCCGATCGGAAGCTTCATTTTCCGGGTTGAAGCATTAAAGAAAAAGAACCGAATGACAGACGACCAGCTCTTTGCAAATTTTGATCATTTGGTGACAGGCTATGCTGAAAGATGGTATTGGCAATTTTTAGAAGAGAACCAGGGTGATGAGCTTCTGAATTATGAAGATTTAAAAACAGAACTTGTTAGGCAATTCAAAAACAATAAACGTGACCATGAAATCCTTTGGGCAATCATGTATCGAAAACAACAACCTCAAGAGACATTTGACGAGTTTTATGCTGACATTAGAGATTTAGTGTTACAGTTAGAGACAAGGCCACCCGAAAGAGATTTAATTGACATGGTTAAGAAAAACCTTAAAGATAGAGTCAGCACTTTGATTTTTGGATGCAATATAAGGACAATAAGAGACTTGAGAGAAGAGTGTAGAAGAGCGGAAGAACATTTAGCTGTTAGGGATTCAAGGACGAAACGAGTTGTAAATGAGATAGATGGAGAAGAGCTTTCGCGAAGGAGATATAGAGATAATGAATCAGAAGACGAAGTATACGAAGTTGCTGAATATCAAACAAAAAGACATGACAAAAGAGATTTTACTAAAACTGACAAACTTAACAAGAATTTTAAAGGACAAGAAAGAACAAATGAAACAAGAAAAGACGAAAAACAATCTTCGGGTGTTTGCCCATCGACGTTTCATACCTTGACGTGTTTTTGTTGTGGACAGGGTAGCGTTGCTTTCAGGTGTACTGCTTGCCAGGGAAACCCGAAGGTCGGCAGTACATCCGGGAGTCAACCGCCGACATCGAAACCAATCCCGGACGATCCGAAGAACCTGAAAGAATAAGAATTTTAGAGAGAAAGACTGAAGAAAATAACAAACATACTTACCAACAGGACAATCAAAATTCTGTAAAGAGTCTTCACCAGAGGCAATTGGAATATGACGAAGCGAGAAGACGAATCTTCGGTGAAGAAATTAATCTTGACAAATCTAAAAGTAGAAACTTTTTAAAAATTTTAAGACTAAGGGAAAAATGTGCAATATCTAAACGGACTAAAAATAAAATTGAATCGACGATACTGACGATAACAGATGACAATAGGCCATATACGAAAGTGCAAATACTAGGAGAAGACATTTTGGGACTATTAGATAGTGGAGCGTCAGTAACATGTTTAGGGAAAGGTGCAATAGATTTTATAACTAGGAAAAACATAAAGATAACAAAAATGAACAATGACATAAAAACAGCTGACGGAAATCACCAAAAGATAGAAGGACGATTTAGAACAAATGTTTCTTGGGGTGGTAAAACACAAGAGTTGGAGATCATGGTTGTCCCTGGTCTTTTACAACCACTATATTTGGGTGTAGATTTTTGGAGTTCTTTTAACGTAGCTCCAAATATAGTTAATGAAATTAATATGACAGACGCACCTAAGGCAGAACTACAACAAAACATCGACTTGACACCAGAACAGGCAAAACGACTGGAGGGTGTCAAGGTTCTATTTCCCTCCTTCGCAGTGCTGGGATTGGGTAAAACCAATCTCGAAGAGCACGTTATTGAAGTGGATGACGAAAATATTCCCATTAAACAGCGACATTACCCTATTTCACCAGCCGTTCAAAAACTGCTTTACGCAGAAATTGATCGGATGATTGAAATGGGAGTGATTGAGGAGAGCAATAGTGCTTGGAGCTCTCCAGTCGTTTTGGTTAGGAAAAATGGTAAAAATAGGCTATGTTTAGACTCACGCAAAGTAAACGCAAGAACCAAGAAATTTGCATACCCGTTACCTCACATTGAGGGTATAATAAGTAGACTCCAAGACACAAGATTTATATCGAGTATTGATTTAAAAGATGCATTTTGGCAGATTCCTCTGGAGAGCAAATCAAGAGAGAAGACTGCTTTTACAGTCCCTGGACGGCCGTTGTATCAGTTCACGGTTATGCCGTTTGGATTGTGCAACGCTGCCCAGAGAATGTCTAAGCTAATGGACAAAGTCATACCTGGACGTTTACGCCAGCATGTCTTTGTCTATCTCGATGACCTCTTGATTTGTTCCCCAGATTTTGAATCACATATAAAGACTCTCGAGGAAGTTGCGTTTGCTTTGCGTCAGGCTGGACTAACAATCAACGTTGAAAAAAGCAAATTTTGCTTTAAGGAAGTCAAGTACTTGGGATATGTAGTAGGAGACGGACATATCAAAACGGACAGAGACAAAGTGTCGGCGATCGATGATTTTCCCGTTCCGAAGACCCCCAAGCAGCTTCGCAGATTCCTAGGAATGACGGGCTGGTACAGACGCTTCATTCCGAACTACGCGACGATAGCAGCCCCAATGACTGACTGCCTGAAAAAGGGCAAATCTTTCGAAATGTCGGATGAAGCAAAGGCATCATTTGAAACTTTAAAGACGCTACTGGTGGAAGCACCAATACTAAACAATCCGGACTTTACAAAACATTTCTACATACAGTGTGACGCATCGACTACAGGTGTAGGGAGTGTGATCTTCCAGTTGGATCATGAGAAAAACGAGTTACCGCTGGCATTCATGTCCCAGAAACTTAATTCAGCTCAGAGGAATTATAGTGTGACGGAACAGGAATGCTACGCGGCTATTTTATCAGTGAAGAAGTTTAGGGCCTACGTTGAAGGACTACCCTTTACTATCATCACCGATCACGCTAGTCTGAAGTGGCTTATGACACAGAAAGACCTATCAGGGCGATTGGCAAGATGGAGCCTTAAACTACAGGCGTACGATTTTACGATCGAACATAGAAAGGGCGTCCAAAACGTAGTCCCTGATACTTTATCTCGCATCCATATGGAGGAGATCACGACCGTTGACTTAGCGCCCGGAGTTGACTTTAGCTCTTCACATTTTTCTTCGGAAGAATATGTTGAGCTAAAGAAAATTATAGAACAACAACAAGACCGACTTCCAGACGTTTGCATTTCAGACGGATTTGTGTATAAACGGACAGACATACGAACAGGTGACGCTATACAGGAAGACAGAGCCTGGAAACTGTGGGTGCCTGAAGGTCTTCGGAACGAGTTGCTACAAGCAGCACATGACTCTCCAGCGTCTGGACACGGTGGTATCAACAAAACTTTGGCGAAAGTGCGTCAATTTTATTATTGGCCTGGGTTGGCTGCCGATGTTCAACGCTTGGTGAGCTCGTGTGATACTTGTAAGTGCAGCAAATCGATAAACTCTACGACTCGACCGCCGATAGGACAACAAACTATTACTGAACGACCATTTCAACGCTTGTACATTGACTTTCTAGGACCATACCCACGGACTACAAACGGGAATACTCATATCTTCATAGTGCTTGATCACTTTAGCAAATTTGTCTTTTTAAAAGCCATTAGGAAAGCAACATCATCTGAAGTAGTGAAGTTTTTAGAAGAAAATGTTTTTCATGTTTTTGGTGTTCCAGAATTTGTCCATTCTGACAACGGTAAACAATTTATTTCAGAATTGTTTACCAGCTTCTTAAAACGTTACGGTGTAAGACACACCCGAACTGCAATCTACTCTCCGCAAGCAAATGCTTCGGAAAGAGTCAACCAATCGGTGCTAGCTAAAATACGATCGTATCTCGGTACCAATCAAAAACACTGGGATCAACATGTGAGCAACGTTGCATTTTCACTCCGAAGTGTAGTGCACGATGCGATCGCAGTTGAACCTTATTACGCAGTATTCGGATCTCATATGATCCAAAATGCTAAAACTTATGAACTCCTTAGAAAACTTGACGCGGTAAAAGAACTTAACGTCGAAATATTAAACAAACAGGACAAATTAGAACTCATACGAGCAAAAATTTTCGATAACTTAAAGTTAGCACACCAAAAAGGCATGAAAACATATAACACGAGAAGCAAAGACGTAGAATACAAACCGGGACAAATAGTATATCGACGAAATTTTAAACAAAGCAACACGGCTGAAAATTACAATGCGAAACTAGCAGCTAAATTCCTAAAATCCATAGTTTTGAAAAAAATAGGAAATTCATTGTATGAAATCGGAAATCTGAGAGGTGAAAAAGTTGGCGTTTATCATGCCAAAGACATTCACACTTAAATGTTTTGTCTATAGAACAAACTCAGATGATGTTGCTTTCCTAATAGTACACTGTGATATATTTATGTACCTGATTTATTTGTTATTTATGGTGTATTCATTTATAGTTTATTTATTATTTATTAGAACCTTATTTACTTTTTAGATCTGTGATATTATCTTTAGTTTATTCTATTTTTTTTTTATTTTTCTTTAACTATCTGCGATATTAATTTTAAGTTAAGGAATCTAAGCTTACCTGTGATACTTAGTTTATAATACGAAGCACCTGATTTACCTCTGACGATATTCAATAAATTTCATCCATTCCAATTATTTGTTAGTTTAATTATATGTTTTGATAGTAAAAGGACAACAAAATAGTAAGACAACAAAATAATAGGACATAACAACAAATAACATTGAAACAAAAAAAAAAAAAAAAATAATATGCCCAAGTATTAATATGCAACTTGCCCGACCAGACTATAGCATGAGTTCTCACCTTCTCAGGTAGTAGGCCCAGCCACACGATATGAGACCTTTCTACAACAAAAAGTACCTATGTACACATTTGACCACTTTTTTTTACGCCGCAAGTGACCTCACGACCATTCAGTCACTTTCAGCGAGCCTGTTACGTGGCCAAAACATTAGAACTATCCAAAGTCGACGCTGCAGCCGCAGCCGGACGACTTTGGACAGTACATACAGTAAATTGTTGTTGGCTGAACTATGTACCTGTTGTTGTTTTGTTCCTGTAAATGTCCAACGTTGTGTTTGTTGTTGTTAATGTCCAACGATGTTTACCTCTTGGTCCATGCCCATCGTGACCTCCGGATCTCCTTCATCTTTTTGTTTTAAATGCAAAAAAAAAAAGGAATATAAATAGTTAAAAACTAAAATAAATAATGAATAAATTCAAAGATAATTTTGTTTCGTGAAAATGCGTATGCCTAGTTTTGCAAATCCGAATGCTTTTGCATACGAGTTTTCACAACACAAAATTATTAAGTTAAATGTATGTTACTTACCCCCTACATGCCTTAAAATGTTCACCTTCATCTAAAATGCAAATTAAATAAATAAAAGTGCAATTTAATGTTATTTAAATAGCAATAATTCAATAAGTATTACTTACCAGTATCAAATTGCGACCATGGTGCTTGTTTACATTTTTACTTTTGACGTTTAACTTTAAGTATGTACTTTCTTGTAGAAGGACATATATGGCCGAACTCTTTTGCGCATGCGGGAGTAGTTTTGTCCTACTTTCTCAAAGGGTTAATGAATATAAATTATAACAGTTTGGCGCATGCGCAGAATGAATTCGCTAAGATTATAAAAGTTAACAATAGGAAAATATGGACAATTTAGTGTTAATGTAGGAAAGGAAATTTTGAATTGGAATAGAAGGAATTTATTGTTTTGAAATGATTTATTAAGATTTAATTAAAATGATTAATAACAAATTTTTTTTTTTGACTGATTAAGATTAGATAGGAGGGGAAATAAGACTGAGACGGACATATAGAATGGAGGAGAAGGTGTATTTGTGTTAGTGAAATAAAGGGACTGACAGGGATGGAAAATTATCCACCCATCCGTTGTAGTATTTAAATAAAAGTCTAATGATACATATCTCACTCAGATATAGTGGTAACTATTTACTTAATTAAGTGAACAAAGACTAAGAAGGATTTCAATGGTCATTATCGTTGATTTAGCCATTCTATTCAGTTGAGTTAAAGTACAAACCGCCAATTCAATTTTTAAATATTGTTTTAAAAAAAACAGAAAATTTTTAAAATAAAATAGAAAAAGTGCATTTATACGTACCAAGAATAAAAGGTATGTAGGAAAACAAAATTTTTGGGTCAAAATAGAAAACTGAAACAAATTCTAATAATTATAGTTAAACTTTTGAAAAAGTGCAACCCAGCTTCCCAAGGAAGACATTAAGCCAATTACCGATTTCAGCAGAGGTAGGTTGCTTGATGAAATAATTCCTATAATGTGAACTGACGGGTGATTCTTTTGTTTTGTTAGGTTTAGGAAAAGACTAGGATTTTATCCAGAGTCCTAAGCCTCTGCCTATTTTTTTTGGCTATTTTTGGCTACAGTGGACTTTTGTTCCTAGAAAGGATTGATTCTTTGTCCAGAGGTCAAAAGGAACTATTATATATATATACTTATATATGGATCTCCTCAATACAAAGAAAAAAAAAAAACTATAAAATCATAAAATCGTGAAATCATAAAAATCATTAAATTAGTGAAAATAAGTTTTTTTTTTGTAAAATTAAGCTAATTCAGCTATATATATATATTTATAATTGAAATTTTAAGTTTTAATTTGAAAAGTGATCTTAAATATAGTAGGTGTGGAATTATTTTAATTAAAGTAGTTGAAAGTGTCTACTCATCTTCACAAGTGCTGCCGGCAGGACAACGTTGGAAGGTGTCAAAACAGAGTGAGTACAAACAAATTCAGGACACAAAGGTCCAAACATCTCTATCTATTTTAAGATCAGTTAAGAATATTATTTTTTTTGATATTTACATACATTTTGACATTTTTCAATACGCTGAAAAAGTTTAATTCCTTTTTTTTTTTTCATAATGAATAAAGATCATCATTTGTGAATTTTGAAATCAAAACAATAATGTGGTGCTAATTTTTTTGAGCTGATGGTGTGTGGAGACTTGGTAAAGCCGGCCAGATGAAAAGTGTGTGGTGAACTTGACAAGACAGACTATTCTCTACTGACGGACTAGTGACTGGTTGGGTCAACTTAGGGGCTATTTCCGCTACATATGGCCAAGGAAATAGCGAAGGAAGTATCTTCACGATACTTGGGCGGGTTGGCCAGACCTTCGTCAATCACATCAGACGAACGTTTGGATTTAGCGGGATGATATTTTGGAGAGGTCAAAATGTGTGCTTTAGGTATTAGTGTAGGCATTAGTTTAGGGATTTTTCTATCATATTGTATTTGTATATTATTTCTTATTTTAGGTATATTATTCTGTATTGGTATTGGTATTGGTTTCATATAATTATTAGTAGGTTAGCTAGATTAGTTTTTTTTTACTGAAGCACCAAATTTGATTTCTTTTGAATATTATCGGTATCCTTGGACTTGTATCGTATTAGATCTTTGCTTTTAATATTTTTACCTTAGGCACGATAAATAAATGTTTAGACGAGCAGGAAGGTACATCTGGAAATGGCAAGAACCACCCCAAGCGACGAGCTAAAGCCGAGCGACCGCAAGCGTGCCGTTGCCAGTTCCAGAGTACCGAAGAACTCCTCTGTGGAATCCTGACTCCTAACAACCGTCCACTTAAATCTCTCTGACTCATCAGCCACTTCAAGCTCGCATGGTCTGTTACTATTTTAAATGCTTGAGCTTCAACATATGGACGAAATTTCTTCACCCCTACTACAGCAGCCAAGCATTGCCGCTCGGTTACGCTATAGTTGCGTTGGGCCTTGTTTAGCTTTTGTGAGTGATAGTATATTGGCCGCTCGTTGCCTTCCTCGTCCAGCTGACATAGTACGCAACCAATGCCTGAATTCGAAGCGTCACATAATATGATAAACTCTTTATTGAAGTTTGGGTGCACCAAGATCGGGTCCGTAGTTAACAATTCTTTTATTTTGTTGAACGCTACAATTGCCTCTTCACCGAAAATAAACTTCTTCCCCTTCTTTAGCGTGTCGGTTAAAGGACTAGCTAGAGTGGAAAAGTTTTTGACGAAACGCCTATACCACCCTGCTAGACCTAAAAAGCTCCTCACTTGTCGAACTGTTTTGGGAATGGGAAAGTCAACTATTCCTGATATTTTGCCCTTATCTATTTTTATACCCCCGTCACCTACAACAAAACCTAAGAATCTCAGCTCTTTAAAGCAAAACTTCGATTTTTGGACGTTGATCGTCAGTCCTGCTTCCTTGAGTTTCGTAGCCAAAATCTGCAACAACTCGACATGCTCCTCAAAGGTACTCGATACCACCAGCAAATCGTCAACATAAGGGAAAATTTTTTCTCGCAAATTCGTAGGTACCACTTTGTCTATCAATTTACACATTGTCGGAACAGCGTTTTTAAGTCCAAATGGCATTACCTTAAATTGCATTAACGGGCGGCCGGGAACAGAAAAAGCTGTCTTCTCTCTCGCCGATTTCTCCAGCGGTATCTGCCAGAACGCATCCTTCAGATCTACACTAGAAATGTAGCGGGTTTCTTGAAGGCGCGCCAGCAGCCCCTCTATATGAGCCATTGGATACGCATTACCTTTGGTCTTGGCGTTTACTTTCCGATAGTCTAGGCATAGACGGTTCTTTCCGGGTTTCCGTACCAGTACTACCGGAGAACTCCATGCACTAGAGCTTTCTTCAATAACGCCAAGCCCTATCATGCAATCCAACTCCTCATATAGAAGTTTTTTTACCGCTGGAGAGACCGGATAGTGACGTTGCTTTATCGGCTCCGCGTCACCTGTATCTATCTCATGTTCCAATAGTGCTGTTTTTCCTAAGCCTAATACAGCAGAGGATGGAAACAGTTTTATGGCTTTTCCCAGAGTCTCCGACTGCTCGTTTGTCAACACATGAGCGTTGGGATCGATTTCCTTTTGGTCCACATCGAGCGTCAGTTCAGAAATGAGATTCGGTGCGATATTGAATTCCCTCCAAAAATCTACGCCTAAATATAAAGGCTGCGTCAAAGAAGGTACCACGAACAAATTAATGTCCTTTGTAACTCCCTTGAAAGTAACCTTTACCTTTATTTTGCCGACTATGGATTGGTTCTTACCGTCTGCTGTTTTAATACCCGACGTGAAATTGTTCAGTTTGACATTTTTCCTAGCCAAAAATTCCAACCCACCCACGCCCAGGCAACTAATACTTGCTCCACTATCCAGTAAACCAAGTACAGGCTCCCCTAGAACGTGCACCGTCGCATATGGCCGCGGATCGTCAGAACAACACAGAGTCGTTGCTTCTATTGCCTTGTGTGTCTTCTTTTTGGCCTTAAACTTTTCTCGCAGTTTTTTTATCTTATCCGAGACTGTAGGACTATTTGAAGATCCAAAGATTCTCTGCCTCACTTCATAATAGTTTTGGATTCTTTCGTGAAGAGTTTTAGGTGGTTGTTTCAGTGGTTGTTTAGCTGTCGAAATTTGAGCTGGATTTTCTTGTCTAATTGGTTTTAATATGGTCATAGCTGGTGTTTTCGCTTGTGTATTGTCCTTGTCAATTCCGGTACGTGATGTTGAAGTCAAAGTTTGGTTATAAGATGTTTTTTCTATTTCGATTCCGGATTCCGTTTCGGTGAGCAGCTTCTCCGGTTGTCTGAGCTGCTCCGAGAGGCGTTTCCCGAACATTTAGGGCACTGCGGAGAGGTGACATTTTCCATCCCACATTTGAAGCAGAACAAGTTCCGCTGGGGGTCAGGACATTCAAAAAACGAGTGCCCTTTCTCTTTACAATTCCAGCAACACAACATTCGGGTTTCTCTCTTTGTCTGGAACGCTTCAAAGTTTTGACTTCTAATCTCACAACTATGATCATCCATCTGATTAACTTCTAGCTCCGCAACCTTTTTGTTGAAAGGTGGCATAAACTTTTGTTGATGTCTGTTAGCACTTTCTTTATCGTTCAGGTACTTTTCTATGCTTTTGCAAAGATACACCAGCTCTGGTAGACTATTCGTCCGATAGGTAATCAGGAGCTCACCAATTCTTCTTTTAACATTTAGCTTTAAGAGCTCAACTAACTCCTGGGGCGGTTTTGGGACTTTCATCTTGCTGTTCAGCTGCTGAATGGCGGAGTAGAAGTCGTCAAAAGTCTCCGAGGGAAGCTGGTATCTGTCGAACATCTTCCTCGACAGCTCTGAGTCCGTCTCCAAACTCCTGTACTGATCAAGCAACGCTGTCCGAAGAGCCATCCAATTTATGGTCGGGTTAGATTTTATGTGAATCCAGTACCAACTCTCTACCGTTCCAGTGCCAAAGTGGTGGAAGTTAAGGACAACTTCCTCCCAACTTACTCCATAACTTATCCTCAACCTTTCCAATCGGAACAGAAAATCATCCACCGTCATTTGCCGGTTGTCAAATTTTAATCCCCATTTATGAAAATGGTGGAATTTATTTCTGTTCGATGTTAAGGCTGAAGACAGTGGACTGTTGTACGAGTTGTCAAAGTTTAAGTTTTCTAATTGCCTTAAAAACGCATCCGCGGTTGATGTACGGTCTTCATCATGACGTTGCACTGAAGGTTGACCTTGAGGTTGGCTGCTAGTTGCTTGTGTTGGATTTTGAGTCGCTGTGTTTGCTCGGCTATTATTCGTTGTTGTCCTGTTATTTTGAATTTCGGTCCGGTTATTTTGAAATTCTCTCTGGTCTTGAGCTTCTATTCTGTTGTCCTGAAATGCGGTCCTGTTGTGTTGATGCTCTGTCCGGTTATTTTGAGTTTCTGTCCTATGGTTCTGGAATGTTGTCCTATTGCCATGGGTGTCCGTCCTGTTGTTTTAGGTTGCGGCCAGTGTTGGAATCTCACTATATCTTGCAGACATTAAATTAGGTGTGGGCGGTGAAACTGCTCCCAACGTTTGCCGCATTATGTTTGCAACTTCATTGTGAAGATACACCCTGCTCCGTTCTGCTTCGGCTCGGAGAAATTCCAAATCTTTTGCTCGGTTGAGCCCTATCGCTGCAGTTACCACTTCCTCGATATACTCAGCTAGATCTACATCTTCAGCTGCAGTCTCAGGTTCGATAATCGTTACTTCAGGATCTACTTGGATTGTAATTGAATCTTCTCGAGAATCCTCCTGATTATTACCTAGATTAATCCTCGTGCTACTTCGAGGCACATTTTGAGCTAATAAGGACGCCTCTCCCAATTCCCATCTATTACCTTCGACTTGATTTACACTTTCCACCAAAGCATTTGGATTACTCCTTAAAACTTTGCGTTTTCTAAATTCAGCCAGTGGAAATTTAGGTGGCATCTTGTTAAAACAAAAAAATATCAACAGCTAACCAAAACGACCTGTGACCAAAACTCTTACACCCGAAATCCTAAAACCACAATCCAGAATTATAAGAACCCAGTAAAATCTATGCGTAATTCAAAAAAAAAAAATCAAATTGTAAAAAAAAAAATGGTTTGAATCCTAAACCAACCCTTAATAAAAATTGTTTAATCAAAAATAAACTCGAACGAATAACCAAAAATCGTTTAAAATTTTTCAAGACTCTTGCTCGATTGTAAATTCCTAAAAACAAATCTTTACAAAATATTAAAGTTGTTTGGCTAAACTCAATTAGTTTGAATAGGTTCAAAAACGTAATATTTTATTATAAAAAAAAATTCTAACATATAAATTAAATAAAACTAAGAAAAATAATCAAACAAAAGAGTTTATGAAAAGACTCGATTTAACCAAAAAACTTATTCAAAAACTTCAAATAAAAAAAACGAAATTTAAATTGTAGATATGTACTATTCATGAAAGTTTAAGGGTGGATGTGAAACACTGCCTACCGAAACCCTTTAAACGACAAGATGACTTCTCAGCTCTAGAGATCACTCTTCTTTGCATTCCTCATCTCTTTCTCTCTCTCTCTCTCTCTCTCTACAACTGTTAAAAAAATTAAAAATTTGCCGCAAAAAAAAAATTTTTGCCTTCCTGATTACGATCCTTCTATAGCTTGATGGTTTTATAGGTTTTAGAAATATTTAAAGGGTTGAATTTCACTCTCGCTTCCAAAAACCAATTACAACAACTTAGCTTTTGTGTCGAGTAAGTTAACAACCACTTAACGCAATTGCTATAACATTGAGTGAACTACCTTAATGAATGGCATTCAACCAATTAAATAAAAATGGATTCACTACATGTAAAAAAAAACTACTGCTTTTAAATGAAATTGCCGTGAAAGCCTTTACTGAACGCAACAGACTGAACAGTGTTACCATTTCCCCCATTCACTGGACGTCAGCTCAGTACTCCCCTGGATTCATTAAATTCGAAACCTAAACAAAAAAACCCCTCGTGTACGAACGACAAAATAATCAAAAATTAAATATACAAAATAATTAATTCTTATTGGCCTATCCTTTTTTTTTCTTTTTTTTTTCTTTTCATTTTTTTCTTTCTTTTTATTCTTTTAAAAAAGGACGAATTCGTGCCCCACGTTGGGCGCCACCTGTAACGGAACCTTCAGCTGGTCGGTCGAGGACTCTCAAAAAAAGACTTCGTATTATCTCCCTAAGGGGAGGTGCCATTGCCTTCAAATAAACTTCTAAAAAGAGCACATCCACGAAAGTCTCCTTTTGAGCCCCTAAAACCTCCAACCTTTTTTTTTTATTATTGTTAACAACTATATGATTTCGTTTATGTTATTTTTTTTTCTATTTTCCTCTAACTAAAACAAGAATTTCGACTGTCACTTGCATATCTTAACGAATTCATTGTGAATTTTCTATAGTTATCGTTATTTTATAGATTAATGATAAGGAACATTAAATATGCTTGTTAATTCAAATCTGAACCGATTCCACCCGTTTCAACCGATAACTAAGCCGCCCTACAAGAATGCCATCTATCCGCCCTGCCTAAAACTATTATGGTTGCCGGCATTTTCACCTTCCATAATTAAGAACACCAACCTTGCCCATGCTCAAATTCTAAACAATTCTTTTGCCCAATTAACCTTTTTTTTTCAAATATCTAACGTCTTTTAGATCGATTACCACAATCTTTGTCTCTTGGACGTTCCTGATTTCGTTCCAGAAGAGGTGCTTGCCGGTGCTTGGTCTTTCCTAGCGTTGGCTTGCTGTTTCTTACTGGAAGTCGCCTGAACTTTACCTTTGTCGTTCCGAGCGGTCGAGTTATTGCCAGCCTGTTCACGGTTTGCCTTTTTAGGGACAGACCTAGATTTGGCAGCATCTACTCCTTTGCTCTCCGACTCTTTGGTGTTCACTTGCTCTGTTGTTCCCCTGGGTGCAGTGGCAGTCTCTGCCAGCTGCCGCTCAAAGTTCCTAACTAGCTTTCTATGCTTTTTTAGGAGAGCCTTATCTCTCGAACTGAGCGTCGCAGGGTCTTTCAACTCGGTCTTTTCCACGAATCTTTTGGAGGATCTGTACTGTAGTTGCTGCGTTGCCTCGAAGCTTTGAGGGGTGCAGCAGACTTCAGCATAGTCTCTTCTTGACTCGGTTCCATCAGTAGCTCGTCCTCGGTTTGACTACCTATGGAAGGAGGTCTGTCCGAGGTCTCCGTACCTTTGATAGTTAAACCATCTATGGCGGGAAGGAGATCCACTGAGAGAATGACCGGTTGTCTTTTTAACTCTCGTTTTTCTTTTTCGTAGTTTACTTCTGTCACTGGCGACTTAGCTTCCTGCGAAGCCAAGCCCTCGCCGGCAGCCGTGACTTCTGCCGACTCTTGAACGTATATCCCCGTTCGATTTTTTTCAATTTGTAATCTTTTATCCATTTTGTTTTGATTGGCATCTCTGCTTTTGGTGGTTTTCTTAGTTGTCTTACTCCGCACTTGGATTGCTGAAGAGTTAGAACTTAGACGTAAGCCCCCTCGCCACAACAAGGCGAAAACCGTTAGGGGGTCTATTATGTCTATAATGTCAAGTTTTTGAAGAATATTTGAAAAGGGGTATTTTTAAAACGGATTTCAAATCAGCACTTAAAATTAAATCCAAAACGTATGTATGTATGTATATTTCAAAACTGTGAAAGTATTAAATTTAAGGTTTGCTCAGAATTTCATATCGATGCAAATAAGGACTCATAACTAATGAGAAAATCCACAAATTAAGTAAGATACTAAAATGCAATAAA
This sequence comes from Eupeodes latifasciatus, assembly GCA_920104205.1. Classification (NCBI taxonomy): domain Eukaryota; kingdom Metazoa; phylum Arthropoda; class Insecta; order Diptera; family Syrphidae; genus Eupeodes; species Eupeodes latifasciatus. The sequence continues at coordinate 170,241,889 of OV049924.1, read as the reverse complement.
CTGACAAGGACAAAGATTTTTTCAAGATCTTCAAAGGAGTATGTTGTGTTTAAGCTTAGCTCAAAACAACATGTTCTAAAAACCTGATGTGATAGAAAAATTTAAAGACAAAATTCGAATTCGGGGAATCTTAGTCCTTAAGTCTTGGGTTCAACCCCTGTCTGTGCCACCTAAAATTCTTCCAGGAATAATTCTTTACATAAGAAGTACTTTCTTAATTTAGCCTTCCGGATTCGGCTTACAAACTGTTGGTCCCTCCATCCATGATATTACTCCCATACAAGAATAGTTGAGACTTGTGAGTCACTATACCCTAGTTCACTACGAACTGTTGCGTTTATTTTAATGACGTAAAACACGTATAACTTGTTAAAAAAAAACATAAAAAGATTTGTAGATTTGTCTTGCTCAAAACTGTAACATAATAGGACCTAAGTTCGCGTTTAAAGAGTGGGGGTAAAATTCTCTCACCAAAAAAAAAACTACAAAAAAGTAAGCGAACGGGAAAACAACAAATTTTTCGCACAATATTACTGTCTTGTTGCTATTCTTTGAAAATTTGTTTTTAAATTTTATAACTGACAGCAAAAGCGAGCAATTTATTTAATTTATTTGAATTTCTATCAAATTTGAAATTTTCACAAATTAGCCCAAAGAAATTTCTTGGGCTAAAATTCGTAGGTTGGGGAAATATTTTACTCTCTCGTGAGCACTCTCTTTTACGAAAAACTACGAAATTTTTGAGTACGCGAACAGGATTTGGTTAAATTTCGTATTTTTTAGTAAAATTGGATTGTTTTAGGAGGGTACGTGAACGGACCTAATATATTGTATAAGATTATAAGATTGCATAGTTTGAAGCCAAATTTTTTATTTTTGAGAAGATAAGTCGAAAAGCAATTTTTGCCAACTTTTAGTAATGTTTTTTATTGTTTTACTTAAAAAAAACTGTTAATTCGATTTTTCTCAAAATTTTACCAGATATTAAAAACGTTTTTCTTCGTTGCATACAATTGTTTTAAAGATAAAATCATTTCTTGTTCGTAAAATATTCGATGTGACAGTTATTTTTTCAGATTTTTTTATCTATAAAATTGATAAAATTGATTAATAGTTTTTTTCGACGCATTCGCATTCGCACTTAAAGATATCTCTCTTAAAATCTTTTTGTAGATTCTAGAGACCTTGAAAAATTGAGATGTGTAAAAATTTTCAATTCGACAAATCGGACCGATTACAATAACTTCGTATGGAAAGTTAAAAATATACTTACGAAACAAATCTATATAAATTTCATCTTTACTAAAACATGTATTACATTCTTTTTGTCTTCACCTTTTCTTTTGTATAGATGCTTCCAAAAACTATTTTAAAAAACTAAAATTATTCAAATATGTACATATGTACATACATTCGTGTATTACATACCATAAAGTAAAATTCTCTTTCTCACCAACCCCTACAATGATTTTGGAAATATTTCTTCCACTTAACGTGCTCAACGTCACCTTTCATTTGAAACCAATCTCATCATTGAACGCACTGTGCTCAAAAATGGTCCATGTCCTTTCGATTTACAAAAGTTCTTGTTTAATGTTCTTCTTGTAAAATTGAATTGAGAACAATAAAATATCTGAAAAAGAGACGTATATGAGAGTAGTTTTCTTTCCTGATTTTGTTTTTAAAAATTAAGTTTTAGTTGTTAAGAAAGCATAAAATATTTTATCGAATTTGTACGCCTTGATTTCTTTAGCTTCATTTCATTTATGGCAGAAAACAAAAATTCTTTTTTATAGGCAAGGAGTAGTTGGAGTTTTAGTTTCTTCAAAAATTTGTTTGTATTTATTCGATTATGTACGAGTATATACATATGTACTTAAACAAAATTATAATCCTTGTTTGACCATGTTTTCATCTAGGTTCACGGAGCCTTTATTGAAACAAGGGAATTGGCTTTACATATACAAAACTTTTTTTTTTTCAATACAAAAAATTACATTAAAATTCTTAATCAATCAATTAATTCAGCATTACCTAAACACGTCATGTATCTTGTAATCCAAAAGAGATCACCAAAAATCAATAGACAAAAACTCAATACTTCAAATATCGTTTTTCAACTTACAAATGTAACATGGCTATCTCTTTTATTCAAAAATCGGAAAAAAATTGTTATCTTCTAAAAACATTCAATTTTGACTTTAATTGACATCTAGCATGTATTTTTTTTTGTTTGGTTTAAACGTGTCGTTAAAAATGTATGAAATATTTAATACAAATTACTGTATTTTTAGAATCACCATGTTCATGTCGATATGTTCCTACTATAATGGAGTTTTTCATGCGAACTATAACGAAACGATACCTAACCTTCCACCCTTTTTTATATTCTTCTATATCGAACATTGTGATGTAGAGCGAGAATGAAATCGTTGTTTGAGAGGTTCGAAAACCTAACAACATACCACATACATATTTTATTCTCTATAGAGACATGAGCCAAAGCACACATTCTACAATCCAGATTTCTTCACAAGTAGATGACGATGATGATTTGTTGAATCTGGAAACAAGATGATTGGCAATGTCACTGGGTATATAGAAAGTTGAACCTTTATACGAGTATATACTTTTCTTTTTTCCTCAAATATCCTTGCAAATCTGAGAATCGAAGCGATGTTGATTGATTTTTTCTATTTAGTTGTTTTTTGTTTTTGTTTTCTTGTTTTTTCCAAAATGAATATACCTACCTACCTACCTAGAAATAAAGACCTTCTTTTATTTTGTTGAGGTATTCACTTGGAGTATACTTTCTTAAAACGTATGTACCTAGAATTATTGATTTGGTTTTTAAATTGTAAAGTAAAATAAGATTATTTTCTAATTTAAGCTTTAAGAGCAGAAAATAAAAAGTTTTTGAGAACTAAATAATAATGGGATGGTAATATTTTATGATTGGGAAGTATTGTCTAAAGTTATTCTTGTAAAAGTTATTCTCCCCATAAATCCAAAATAATTGATGGATCTTACCCGGATTAACCAATTAGAACGGACCAGTGGTTACCAGTAGCACTTAGATGTGAAATAAGCACATTTGGTATGTAAAGTCATACATTATTTCACTGAGAACCGCATGACTAAGCGGTTGCCAGAGTACATAAAGATCTTAAAAAAGGGCAAGTTCTGCTTGTCCCTAAAAGAGGAAAATCTTCCCCCCCTAACTATCGTCCTTTTGATTGTACTTACATATATCCCTTCTTTCCAAGGTCATAGACACGCTAATATATTTTCAGCTCAATAAATATCTCGAATACTGAAAGCTTCTTAAAGTTCCATACAAATTTTTTTTTTTTAAATAATTTACAGGTACTCAAGGGGTTATTAGTACCCTTTATGTATATGTTTATATTTACACACAGTGCAAGCCTTAGAAAAATTGGGAAGGATGAGGTGCACAGCTAGGAACCAAGCTATATGGAGAAGTTTGTTGGGTCCTACTTCACGCAGGATTGTAGCGCCACCTTAAGTAAGTAAGTACATATTATGTATGTTCTGAATTTTCCATACAAAAGTGAGTATTTACTAACGCTTTTGCAGCAATAAATCCACAAAATTGCATGGCTTATCTTACCAAAACAAAAACAGCTTCACATATAATTTTGGCTTTTTTTCCTAGCAAAAAAGACCACATTTTTCTGGACAAATTTCTTATTTTCTTGCTTTCTTTCCTTTAAATTTGTAAGGGTTCCAACATTCCTGGCTTATTTTCCTTTTTGCAATCCGACGTGTTTCCCAAGAAAACAATTCTTACGTAATTTCCGTAAATCCTAATTTTAAGCCCCAACTCGAAGGCACTTCTAAACATTTTAAATCAATACTATCATGATTAACTTTGGTTAACAGTTTGGTGTATTTATTACACAAATAAAAATGATTGATAGGTTAAAGTAAACAATAAAATTTATTGAATATAAAACAAGTGCAATAATAAATTTTCCAAATACAAATTAAAATGTGCTAGATTAAAATATTCCATAAGTGTAGTTATAATTTTTTGTTTTTTTCTTTTTTGCTCTAAATACTTTTTGTTTGTTGAGAAAAGGCTTAGCAAAAATAAGCAAGATTGTCCTTTCGATCGATTTATTTTGTTTATTAACACAGACTTTGATAATTGTTTGTATTCTTTTAAATATCTAGTCGATATTCAATTGTCGGAAAGTACCCTCTACTCCAAAAAGATCATCTTGAGTTTTTGGTGCTCCTGGACGCAAAGATTCATCGGCCTTTGAATTTTCTTGTTCCTTAAACCATGGGGTGTATTCGGCCAGTTTTTGTTTCCATTGTTGATTAAGCTCAGTTATGCTGCCAGCCTTGCCACCGTATTCGGTGGGAAGCAAGTCTTTTGGAACAACTTTGTACAAACTCTCCATATCACTGTGGAATGTAATTCGATTGCGAATTTTTTCAGAAATAAATGGTTTCACAAAGTTCATAATTGTATCGATGAGTGGTGAAATATTTATCACATGAACTTCTTTCACTTTCACCGGATAAGCTTCTTGAACAGCGATTAAGAACTTCTTGACGACCGATGGCGAAAACTTAGCAAAATTTGATGGAGTTGCTACTGCAGCATCTAAAACAAAGATGTCACCAGCTATGCCTACTTTTTCCTCTAACAATCGAATATCACCGATCATCAGAGCTACCTTCATGGCATCATTAACTTGACTTGGCTGGAAGTCACAATCTATGGCTCGAATGAATGTAATACGACGGCCATTGGGTGTTAATCCAGGTAGAGTAGGACAGTGTCTGGTAATAATAACAAATGATAAATATTCGTTATTAATTTAAAAGATCTTCAAACTTACACATAGTCCAGCACCACAGATAGATTTTCTTTTGAAATATCACGATCAGCGAAGAACTCTGGTACAGCATTCCTCATTGTGTAGTACATGTCTAACTTGCGTTTGACTTTTTCCAGGCTGAATTTGCAACCACGGAGGAAAGTCCGAAGACGTCCATCATCCATGTCCTTGGGCAGATGGGGTTGGGTTTGAAGCCACTCTCGAATGAGGCCAACATCCCTTTCGATATCAGCTGGATTTTCTGGTTCACGAAGTTCCTCTCGGATGGACACACGTTGAGCTGGAGTTGGTTGAATAAGAATCATCTACAAGACAAAGAAAAACACAAAAAGCTTAATAATGATGGCGATATGATGAGGTAAGAGTAATTACTCAAAGAAACATTTTTACATTTCGATGATACTCGTTAATGACGCTAACTATGATGTAAATATGGATTTGGCTTGATGCACAGACAGGGGAAGAGCTTACGTCAAGTCTGCTCTTTTATATTGTATTTGAAATCTCAAAGCGCAATTTTCTGTGTTTTTGTGTATTTAGGTTATTCAATGCTCAGATAACCGGATAAACTTTCACTTTGGTTTGAATGCGCTATACACACAACTAGGGATATCAACTCAAAAAACTGAAGACTAAAACTGCTTCGGTAGGATGGCAGTCTTACGAGAGAATAGATGAGGGTATTTGAGTATATTATGTAATATATTGTAGTTTAGTTGTTTGTATCTCAAGACTGGATGCTATTTGCAAACGAATTAACCCTGGTCTAGGTGCAATGAACAAAGTAATGTCAAATGCATTACTGTTCAAGTTAATACAAAACAGATTGTTGGTCTATAAGAAAGGGTATGTAGTTTTACCTATCAAAAAAGATTTATAAGAAAATTTAATGGGATCTATTCGAATGTGCATGAGTAGGTAAATGTTTTCATCTGGGTCATCATAAGCGCTAAGTATTAAAACTATAAGTGTTTTTGTACAAATGTTGCTGAATTTTAGAAGTGATTACTCATATACTCGCACATTAAATACAATTGCGAATTTTTAGTTGGGGAATAATGATTACTTTTCGTAATCATAATTTTAACTTTCATTTTAATTACAAGTAATTACAAGTAATTTACCATTTTTTCCTTTGCAATTACACGTGAAAATATAGATTTTGGTTTGTAATAGAGTTATTCAAGTTGCCAAGGGATCGCATTTTTAAATTACAGTCAAGGCAATTGATTTATTATTAACTTCTCATAGAAAGTTATAGTAATCGATCCGATTTGTCGAATTGAAAATGTTGACATTTCTCGAAGTTTCAAAGTTCCTAGAGTCTAAATAAAAGATTTTCAGAGAGATGTCTGTGCGTGGGTGTGTACGTACGTTCGTACATCCGTACGTTCAGGAAGCTTTTTTCGTCGTTTAGAATCTCAAGAACCAGTAGAAATATCGACTTCAAATAAATAACTGAATATAAGGTGCTCTTTTATTTATAAAGTTGTGTTTTTGTATTTTTGTGAAAAAATAATGAAATAGTGCAATAGTTTCTCTTTTAATGATAGTGTAATATTAAAATCTCATTTAGTTTAGGAAGTCACAAAAAATGTTCCTTAAAAATAATAAAAACATTATAAATCTTATTTTATACTGATAGTTAATATTTGAGTAGTATTTTGAATGCCTATCTTTCATAAATTTGTAACTTTAGTTTGTTCAAAACATTCCTGAATTTTGAAGTAACACTGATCCATAAATGCATCTTTGATGAACCGACACTTCACATAATTATATATGTATGCTTTGTAATTATAAATCATTGGCTTTGGTACTAATTTGTTTGATTGAATTGTACCTGGTATCTAATATTGTTGTTAAGTCAGCGAAAGTTTAATTGAATCGTGGATACGAACGAAATTGAAATGATGTATGTATGTATCTTATGCAGTGAAACACTTTGGCCGAATATATAAAATAAATACAATTAAGAAAGTTATCAATTTATAATTGTTCTATCGATGTTCTTTATAGAAGTTGCAGTTGCAGTTACAGTTGAAGTTGTAAATGAATTTGTTTATAGTTTTCCAAAGCTAATGTTTAACATTAATTTATGTAGGTCAATATCAAATAAAAAACCATGAGCCTATATAACAATTATTAAAATTGTATTATAAGAATTATTAGAGCTTGTTGCTTAAGCCAATAAAAATAAATTGACTGCAAGTAATTATTGTACTCTGTTTTTTTTTGTTCATAGAAGTTTAAACAATGAACTAAAAACCATAATTGTATGCATTTTGCTGATTAATTATAACATAATTGTATTGATTTAGTTGTCATTGCATTGACCTATTAAAAGATGAATCTCTTTTTTCAAAGTTGTCTAAAGTTTATTCACAATTTATAGTGGAATATAAAAATTTGATTTAACTTACTTAAAGACAACATATTTGCATACTTATTAATTCTTCTATTTCTATCCTCACATGTTTTGCACAGATAAAATTAAATGCTATTTTGTATTGTATAACATAGTGATTCATTTAAAGATGAGACAAAATTGCCATAGAGTGAAGGTTGAATCTTCAAAGACAAAAGTATTTAGGTAGGTTCATATACCTAAATTAAAATTTATATTTGTCTTTTCATCAAGGTCTAGGTTTTTGTTTGCAAATTAAAATACAAATCTTTGTATAGGTTGCATTTATATGTTTTTACATCAAAAAAGAGTTTCCAAAGATCTGAAAGCAGTTAGTCGCAGACTTCTTTTGGTCACTTGTTTGATGCATTAAAAAGGAACAAATTCCTGCATAACACTTTTTAGCTATGTTAAAGTGCTACGTAAAATGACTATGTATACACAGACACTATGAACCACATAAGTGATTATGAGAATGCAAAATCTTCAAAAACAAGTTATATGCGGTTCCTGACAAAAAGTTTATGTTTAGAATATAAAGGTAAGATATTTCAATTCAGGGCATTTAAATAAAATTAACGTGTTTAGTTGATTTTTTTTAATTTTTAAGTGTATAAAAGCTATAGGATAGCTTTTGGTATTGAAGGTTGCAAGGTAATAAAGACGGATTACTAAAGTAATGACAATTAGTATTACCTTATATTTGCAGATAACTGTCTGTCTTTTTATGTTTACAGAAGAATTGCCAAGAAATCAAACTTTTTGATATGAAAATCAATCAGTAATTTGTAGACCAAAGAAATTCACTCAAAAATTCTACATTTTTTTTATAAAATCATTGATTTTCAGTTTCTAAGAATGTCCTGTTTCAAGTACAAAATCTTCTACACTATTTTTGTGTTATAAAACAATATTATAAGATGAGCTCCTAGAAAATCAAGCTTCATTTACACTAAGATGCAACAGATAAACATAATCCAAAAGAAACGGTGTATCATCAAATTCTTCCAAAATGTATTTGCAACATTTTGTATTCTAGTATTTAGCATAAGCATCGGTCTTGGATTGATATTTATGTTGATGATATGTTAATTTTCTATGTGTCTCGTTTTTTTGAGTTGTTTTGGTTTCATAATATTTTTTTTTAGTTGTTGATACTCTCACAAATAAATTGACCTATTTCTTTTATAGCACCGACAATAATGACTCATGCTGACATTTTTGTCGTGGTTAATTTGCTTCTTTGATATTGATACGAATTTCGGTGGAATCCCAACCTAGGGAATAATTTTGTGATAACGGAAGAAATTGGAAAAGACCGAACAACGTTTGCTGGGAAATCAGTGTTTTATATTCATTATAAGAAATTTTTAAAACAAAATACTTTCATTTGGTTTTTGGAAGAATTTTGATACAGAACTAAGTTCTTAACAAAAAAGTTTTAGGCTCTAATGTCTTTGATATACTATGTTGCTATCCTGAATAACTTTCCACCCTACTCCATATAACAATTAACTATAGCTTAACATTGAATAAATATTCAGTATCAATCCACATAAACGGAAGAAATTCTTAAATTCCCGTCTTTAAATTTAAATTTATAATTCAGATTTTTTGACTTGATGTTAAACTCTTAAAAAACCGAAAAACTCAGGATAAAATGGAATTTAAAAAAAAACGTACTTAAAAGTGGACGATAAGTTGCAATTAAGGAAGTATATTAAATTTAAAATAAATACAGAGCAAACTTATACACAAAATAAATACAATTCTTAGATATTTTTTATCATTTAAAAAAAAAAACAAAAGAGCTGTTGTTTGTGCTTTGTGGCGTGTAAATTTAATTAATGTTTATTTAAATTCATGTTGAAAATCGTGATTTTATTTTTTGAATGTTGAATTTAAAATAAAAACAAGAACCCGAAAAAACGGCAAAGAAATGTATTTCAGTTAAAACAAATTAATCACCGTATAAAATCAAAAGACTTGATGTGCGAACTTTTTTTTTCTTGCTCTGATTTTTGAATGTTAATAAATATCCTTTAGTTGGTTCACTTACTATTTAGTTTTTGAAGCTTGTTGTTTAATTAAAATTTGAAAAGTAATCCACAAATTTGGGAACAGGATTCACACGACGATAACGGCACGGAAAGTATGTAGTACAAACACGTAACAAGTTTTCCTTGTTTATTTTTATTTTTTTAAAGCAATGACTTTTCGCGTTTGCAATTCAATATTCAACCTTCTTGAAGTTGATTAAATCTGCAACTGAACTACAGTAAACAAGCACAGCCTCAATTTATATAGAGAGAGATTAAAACCAGCCAGCGAGAGAAATAGAGAGTAAAAGAGCCAGAGAACTTAGGTTCAATAATTATGGATCATGCCATACGAAGAAAATTTCTTCTTTTCTTCATTGGAATGAATCGCCGGATGGCTGGAGCTGTGGTCCGCTACTCTACGTAAGATACAAAAATATATAGACATATATGTATAAATGTATGGTGCTAGATGGAAGGAAAAGATTGTTTTTTTTGAAATGCTAAAGCAATTGAAGAGGAAACGCAAAGATAAGTTGGAATTGAGTACAACTATGCTTCACTGGCGGTTAAAATAGTTGCATAGTGGTCTAAGTCAATGCTACCTCTGAAATTAAAATAAAATAAAAAAAAGAAACAAACTTAGGAAATGTTGAAACAAGTTCCAGTAAGTGTGACTAGGTTTAGGTTTTGTGCGACAGACCTTTGAGGTTAGCTCGCAAATGTACTTGAACGTACTTGTTGATGACCCAGGAAAGATGTAGTTAAAGCTAAGGCTTGTCCAAGACGTTAGGAAACGTTGTTTGTTTTAATTTTCTTATTTTGAAACAAATTATCACTGCATGACATGCTAAGGTAAGAATGTCAACACATCATGTTTATAATTTTGTTTTTTTTTTTGTCAAAATATTTATTTACGAGTACGTAATTATGTAACAGAAAAACCGATTCACATGAATAAGAAATGTTAACTGTTTTTGATTAATAAAATAGAAAAAAGGTCAATATATAATATAGTATGTAGCTCTGTATAGCAGGTGTCTTATCTCAAAACCATACATATAAAACTATGATCATATAATACAACTTGATCAATTGTGTACATATTGATGTTAAATATCACACTTTTCGAAACTGCAAATATGTGAGCTCAGAGACCTACATAATTCAAATTTTAATAGCAGGTGCATACTTTTTTTGAGCTAATGAGAATTATACAAAAATAATAATTATGTATACATTTTAATTTGATTTTTCATATTATATGATGAGAAATACATCTGCGATCGTTCATGACAGAATTGAATTTGATTGTTTATTTTAATGAGTTGCCAAATAAAATATTGTAACCTTGAAGGAGAATACCTACATATACTATATACATATATACTTGTATAGTTAATTTGATTGTTATATTTGTGTGTGCTATTAAAAGCACGCAATGTAGTGTTTAATTCTTAATTAGCTATGTATATAGGGAATGATTATAATTATGTAAAATGAAATTAAATTCCAATCGCCAAAATATAAGTGAAGGACAAAATAATTTTATTTGTATGATTGGAGAAAGCTAATTAGTAAATTATAATAATTCTTTGATAAAGAAATCTAATTACATTAAAATAATAGATCTTCAAGTGAAAATGGTGTTTTGTGATATTTTGGAAGTGAAATCAAGAATAACATTAAATCGAGTTTGAATAATAAATACATTATTTTTATAAGAAGATTCAAAGTAATGATATTTTTTCTCTTTTCATAGGTTCCGTTGGAAAAGATTCATTTAACTTTTAACAAACCGCAAATTTCTTGAGAAATTTAAAAAAAAAATTGAGTTTTTCATCAAACTATAATTGAAACTGATTTCAATGTTAAACCTTAAAACTTGAACTTAGTTAATTGTTATACGAAATTATATAATTCATAAAAAATACAAACAAATATATTTCCTCTATCATTAAGAAGCTTTATTTCACGTTAAATTAAATTTCCTACAACTGGTTTTTAAAATGACTTAGAAAAGAAAAATTTTAGTTCATCAGGCCAATTGTGAAAGAGGAGCTGTAAACTCATAATTATATACTCATATATATATATGTACATACATACATACATATAACACAGAGGAAGAATTTTAACTTTCTTGAGGAGTTTAAATCTCGCGGTTTAACACTGAAATTTAAGCATAATCCTCTGTATGGCAAAAAGAGGTTAAAGATTGTTTAAATAGAGACCACCTCATTCAAGAAGATTATTTACAAACTTAAGGAAAACATGGGTGCTAACTTTTGTGTTTTTTTCTGTTGCACAAACAAATACTTATACTTCTCAATTCAATACTTCTTCAAACGATTAACATGCACTGAATTAAAATTTTGCCTTTATATTTTTCTACCACATCTTGTTTTAAAAATATTCCCCTTTAAAAATGTTAAAGAAAACCAAAAACCGGGGATTTAAGGCTAAGTTTAGACAAGAGAAATCAAACAACTTACGAAAGTTGTTCAAACATTTTACTAATTTTTAGTATGTATTTTTTTTAATATTTTTTTTTAATGTCAAAAAATGTAACACGTATCTAGGACAACATTATTCGTAGGATACAATTATTCTGAAGGTCATTTTTGATCGAAAATATTGGAGCGGACATTCGTATCTTTCGAATTAACTGTATATTGAATTATTTTACTCGACGATATTCTTCGGTGGCATGTAATGAATAACCATGAACCTTGGTTTGTGAAGAGGCAAACGGACAATAACGGAATATAACATTCAACCAAAAACGACATGAACAAATTATAAATAAAGTTAACTATATTGACCTTATGGTTATCATCAGATTCCTTTATTTGTGGTACTTAGTCTTTGGTTCGTACATATTAATTTGAAAAACTTTTCTACCGTTCGCATCGAACCTTGAGCTTACGGAGCCGATGCAGTTTTTTTTATTTAATTATTCATTTTTATTCATTTATTCTTAAAACTATCTTAAAGCTAGACACAAATTCTTACTGGCCCCATACGGACACTCTAAGTTAAACTATAATACTTTATACTAAAACCTTTCGGCCCTAAGATCTATTTAATTTAATTTTATTTTCATTTACTTTTTAATTTTATTTGAAAACTAGCTGACGCGGCCAAGCGTTGGTGTGGCTAACGTGTTTTGTCATACGACATTGTTGTAAACTATTTAGGGGAACGGTAGGAGAACATCAAACATGGTCACCACTTTGCTTTTTTACATAGATGCCATTTGTAAAGAAAACATGGCGACCTTCATGACTGATTTTCTACATTTGAAGGGGAAGGATTTTGAACCAGAATTGATCAAACTGTTGGTACAGTCGATGTAAAGCAAAAATCAATACAAAAGAATTAAATTTAATTTCGTTTTTATTTTTATTCAAGTTTGTAACAAATGAGTATATTACAAAGTTTTTAGTAACATGAGATACTTAAAGTTATAAATAAGTTAGTTAAGGCGGATGGTTTAAGATCTTCTAACAATAATAATTATTATTTTGAATTATAGATACTTTTAATTTCAATTTAATTTAGCACTAGTCGTTGCAAAATATTTTTGGTTAACCTGTCTTTCACTAACACAAATAGGTTCGACGGTTTTCCTACACGTGAACATGCAATATATAGCTGCCCATGAGAAAAACATGGATTTTCCAAATGTAAACCACAAATGGACATTGCTAAAATGGTTGCTTCAAGAATATTTCCGGTGATCTTTTTGCTGACCAAACGTGTACCGTTGCATAATTGAGGTGGATTCAGACAACGCAAGAGAATAATAGTTGAACCAATCTTTAATCGAAGATTATGTGTTGGTATTGCATTTAAAAATTCAATTGGAAAATGTACACTATCATTTTCATTAACAACAGTATCGATTGATTTAAAAAACATCAGATCGCCTGGTAACAACGTTTGTGTCTGGAATTTATTTTCGTCAACATCAACCTTTTTGGCTGCCAAAATAGCCCGATTACTGAATCAGCTATGACTCAAGTAATTACTCTGTATATCCGGAAAAATAGTTTGAGTCAATTTATTTTTTTCCTGAAGAACAGTACAGAAATTGTCTGGCAATTTAATGCATTGAGTATTTGGTTGCCGTTCTATTTCACCGTTTCAAATATTGTCCAGTTGTTCGGAAAATATTTGTGCTGATGGATCATTTTGCAATCGTACGCGCATGTTAATGGTCAAACGAAGTGTTTCAACACTTTGCCTTAAGAATGATTGTTTTAAAAATGCATTAATCTTATTCGCGAAAGTGGAGCGAGGTATAACTGGTAATGTCTGGCGGAAATCACAAGACAAAAGTAAGAGAGAACCACCGAAAAGTTTATCATTGCCGTTTAAATGTTGCATTGTTCTGGTGGATGCATAGTGGTTATTAGGGTGGAGCGTCAAATTTTTTTTTCGATTTTCAAATTCGAATAGCTTTTAAAGATTGCATAATTACGTTAACTATACGTAAAAAATAAGAAAAAAAATATTTTTCACTTTTCTTAGCCCTCTACCACAGCTCAAAGTTTTGAAAAATAGACAAAATGGTCACTTTTTTTTTTTGTCGGCTCTGTAACTCTAAAAGTATAAATCATACAAAAAAGTATTTTTGACAAAAAAGAAAGACAATTTAATTTTCTATGGAAATAACACTAAAAACTTGAAATTGCGATGAGCCGTTCTCAAGATATTTGTTAAAAAGCATCCTAAGAATACTACCTGAAGCCATTTTTTTTTTTTTTTTTTTGTTATTTTTGTTATTTCAGCATTACGAAATCGTTTCTTTTTTTGAGCGACTGGACCGGAAGAAAAAAGAGTTCACACATGGTTTTGTTATTGCAATTTATTGTTTCTTCGTGTCGGTCTTTAATGCAGCAGGTAGGTACTTATTCGATGAGAAATGTTTTCTCCCGCCAATCGAATGTACCGAATTTCGTAGTGCGGTTCCGATTTGGTTGATCGGTCGCAAGTGCAGCTGGTGGTCGATGAAAAATGGATTTCGCGGGCACTCTATAGTTTGCATCTGTCTTTATTTAAGAGTGCAATAATTATTTAAGCTCATTCGTTCATTAAACTGGTAAGAAGCAACACGATTTCGTTTCTCTATCAAATACCTACAATTCAAAATGTTGAAGCGAGTAACTCGACAAGATTCCGACTGTCCTCTCTTTGGAGCAACGTGCCTTATAAATAAAAGAGTGTTACCGACAATTGCAGAAGTTATAAAACACATAATTTTTGTGAGAAATGAACAAAAAAAAATAAAAATAATGGAAAGCAGCCATCTATCACACAAATATTTGAAACCCTAGGACTTGAAATTATTGACGTATGGAAGACTGCATCTTTGCCTTCAGTGACAATACAACGCGTAAAACAACAAATGAAAAGTATCTATGATAAATATTTGCATTTTTTGAGATACCCAAAATCGAAACAAAATGAAAACTATAAAAACAACTTACAAGACTGGAAGAATAAATATCTTACTAAATTATTTGATATTTGTTCGTGCAAGTGCGTAAATTTAAATAACTGTGTTTGTCCAAGAGATAAGAAAGTTCCCCTACTAGAAAGATCTTTTCTTTTAGATCAAAGAAATGACAGAAAAATGGCTATAGGCGGGTTGGACCTTTTGGAAACCAAAAAACTAAAGGAAAAAAGTTTGAGAAAAAAAAAATCAAGTGAGAAGGTACTAACACAAGAAACTTTGACGACATCATCAATTAGCACAAAAATTAGATCAAGATCAAGATCTCAATGAAAACCTCCAGTTTGCCCACCTACTGATTATGATGATGACCCACAGCCAAGTACTTCTTCCAAATGCCAAGAAATTTGTGTAAGAAATCGGTTATGTCTTCCAAATTTGGCAAGAGTTTGTGATCAATACGGCATTTCGGATCGATCAGCAGCAGCAGTTGCGAGTGCAGTCTTACAGGATGTTGGCTTGGTAACCACAGCAAATGTCGAAAACGTCATAGATAGAAGTAAAGTTCGTAGGGCCAGAAAACGACAAAGAGAAGTTCTCCAAACCAAAGACTGTATTTCGAACATTGAAAGCATTTATTTCGATGGAAGAAAAGACAGGACATTGGTTTGTGAAAAACGAGGCCAACGATTTTACAGAGTGACTAAAGTAATGGAACATATTTCACTAATAACGGAGCCGGGTTCAAACTACCTAGGACATCTTACCATATTATCTGGAAAAGGCAAAACTATAGCGGATTCTATTAACTCCTTTCTTGCGGACAGAGAACTGGATTTAAGTAAACTGTCTGTTGTTGGTTGTGATGGTACTGCTACAAATACTGGTTGGAAAAGTGGGGTTATCCGGCTAATGGAGTTGAAGCTGGGGATACCACTGCAATGGTTCATATGCCAACTACATGCTAATGAATTGCCTCTGCGTCATTTATTTATTAAATTGGATGGAGCTACATTAGGACCTCAAATCTATTCAGGACACATTGGAAAGGCGCTGGAAAATTGTTGTGACCTTACTGTTATTGAGTTTTTACCAATCCCAGGGAACCTATCTGCTTTGTCAAAAGAAATCCAAGATACTTTAAGTACGGACCAAAAATATTTGTTTCAAATGTGTGATGCTGTAAGTAAAGGATCCTGTCATAGAAATCTCTCCAACAGAAACCCAGGAAAAATGGCACACTCTAGGTGGTTGACAACTGCCAATAGAAGTTGAAGAAGGCTTTATATTGCCACATCTAATCCGAGTGAAAACTTGAAAATACTTGCAGAATACATTGTAAAGGTGTATGGCCCAGTTTGGTTCAGTGTGAAAAAAGACAGTTCTTTCCAAAATGGTCCAAGTCACGTTTTCGAATTAGTAAATTTGTCAAGATGCTTCAATTCGAGCGTAAGAGAAATAATTGACCCCGTTATTCAACGCAATTCTTATTTTGCACATCCGGAGAACATATTAATGGCAATGCTTTGTGATGAAAGACCTAACATCAGAGAACTGGGGTTAAGAAGAATTATCCAAGCTAGAAAAAAACAAAGGTCTTCAGTTAGAGTCTTTAAACTACCGAAATTAAACTTCAATGCCAAAGATTATATTGACCGAATCACAAGTTACAGCACCCCCAATATTGGAGAAAATGAGTGATCAGGATTTAGAAGACATTCTACAAAAAAAAACTCCAATCGACATGTCATTTCCAAACTACCCTTGTCACACTCAAGCAGTTGAGCGCTGCGTGAAGATGGTGACCGAAGCTTCAAGTACAGTAGCTGGTGAGAAAGCAAGAGACGGGCTTATAAGATCAAGAATATATTCGCGAAGTATTTTGCCGTTTTTCCACACAAAAAGAAATTTTAACATTAAACAGTAAAAATGAAGGTATATTAAGGCTATTTTTTGAATTATTTATGAATATTTAAGTTTTTACTACTAAGTTTTTTTGTGTTTTTTGTCAATATAAAGCTAATAATATCATAATTTTTGTGTGTTTTATTTCATAAATGAATAAGTATGAAGTTATTTCACACTTGCGGATGAATATAAATCAAACGAAAAAAAACACTATTTTTCAATATGAGTCGAAACTTTGAGCTCAGGTAGAGGGCTAAAGACTTTATCCGAATTATTTTTTTTTAATGTAGAATTATTAAAATTACCAACTCGCAACAAAATGGAGGTATTCGAATTTAATACAGCAACTTTTTTATTTCTCCATACATTGACGCTCCACCCTAGTGGTTATGCTTTTAAATTGTAGCTTATATAAAACGCTTGGAAGATTGAGATAGCTCCATCTATTATATATTTACTCAATCCAGTCAACAGATGTCACCATCTGTTAGAATCGATTGAAGCTATCAGATAATTGTGGCTGTCAAATAATAGACAAACAATTTGCAATTATATAAAATTGAGATCATAAATTGAGATGTAAGCTATCCTACCTTTCAAGTTCGAGCAATCTGCACACGGTGTACAATTTTGATTAAAATCGGTTAAGTAGTTAAGGCCATCGCGGACAAACATCGTGACACGTTATATATATATATATTAAGATATATAAAAATTTCAATATCCTCAAAATAAAACTTAAAAATAACTTTTTTACCTTAAAACTACTTGAAACTAGAACAACCACAGCAGCAAATTAAACATTTGTATCCCGACTACACACTATCTAGCCACCAAAACTGGTTCTGCTTCTTCACCCTATCAATTCGGTTCCGTTCGGACTAAGTTCTCCTGAACCTAAGGAGCCCTGCTTCGTCTTGACATTCCGATTGACGTAAGGGAGTCGCCTGACGTGGTAGATTAACGGGACTTAGAATCTATCCTGTATCAGACCGCATCTATCTAAAAAATGGAATGCCTCAGGTTGAACGAAGCCGCTCAAGCGTGCATTTTCAAAGTACTTGTCGTTCGGATAGAACGCGGCGGAAATTAAATTGTTGGTCGAAGACATACATAGCTCTCGTAATGTGACCTCGAACGAGATTTATCACGAAATTGTCAATTCTGTTGATTCGAGCCCCGTTGTATACATAGGACCTCATTTGAATAGTAAACACTGCCGCCCGATTAGCAGAAACTTTTCCATCGGGGAACTTGCATTTTTAAACCACACAGGACAACCATAAACGGTCATCGGCTGTATGAGGGCCTTGTAGCAAATTACTGCTGTAAAACAGCTGTTTCGTCAGACCGAAGGCTCCTCTGGCCCTCATTAGAGCAGCATTTATGCGTCTGTCGAAATATGAATACTTATCTAACCAGATACCGAGGTACTTCACTACACTTTTGCTCGCTAATCGCTGCCCGTGAAGATCAACGATGACCTTCTTGCGGCATTCTTGCACGTATCCCCCGTGCGTCGCGCAGCCCGGAACAGAATTGTCTCCGACTTCTGCACGTTTATTTTCAGTTTCCAGTCGTCGCAATATCACTAAATATTGTCGAAATCACGCAGCAAGAGAGTTCTAACAACCTCAACCTCTCGGGCCGTTCTGTACGCAAATTGATCGGCGTAAGTAATTGCCTTGGTTAGACTTCCTTTGAGATCGCTGGTGTAAATATTGACGAGAATCGGCGAATTCATCGTTTCCTGTTGAAGACCATTTCAAAATTGGAATGTTGTGGTAGAAGTTTTCTTACCAATTTTGACAACAAACTTTCTACCGTTAAAAAAAATAAAGACTGACGATCTTCTCGAAAACTTTGCTGATGCTCGGAAGAAGACTTATTGACCAAAGATCTGACGGGTTTCCCTTTTTCGGGAGAGGATGAACCATAGCGGTCTTCCTATGTACTAGAAGACCATGCACTAGTCATCACGCTGGCTGATTGAGGTTCTCCCAAGCAAGCTTTATGTTTATCAGTTGCAATGGAAGAATAGCATTTTTATTAGCTTAATTTCATTTCACAATAGGGGGGGGGGTGTTCATGGTGTATGCGTTTAATTTAAAAAAAACTTGAAATGTAGTTTTATTATATAGGTGCTTTCCCTTTTGTAAAATTCAGACCAAGTGTTATTTCTTAAATTAATCTAGTCTTATTTCGGTTTGTTGGGTGTTTGGGGTTATTTTCTGTAACTCCTTTTTTGAACATTATTAATTATATTATATTATTAATTATAAGTTAATTATATTCTTAAGTTCCAAAAGGAAATTATTGTAATCGGTCCGAATTGTCGAATTGAACATTTTGAAATTTCTTGACGTTTCAATACCACTAGAATCTAAATAAAAGGCTGTTAGAGAGATGTCTGTATTTGTTCGTTCGTTTTTCATCAGCGATACCTTAAGAACCGCCATAGATATAGAAAAGATACAGAAAAGACTTTCAAAATACGAGGCTGGAATGCGACCCACACTATAACTTCCAATCCCGTCGGTCGATTTGTCTTGCTTAAAACGTTAACAAAATAATTAACACAATATTTTGTGTCAGATAATTTGAAGTCAATATCTTTCTTCTTATCAGTTATTTTTTGTTGTTTTTGTAGGTTTTCGTGTTTTGTTTAAAAAGTTGTCATTTAAATTTTCTTAAATTTTAACTTAAAACTATCAACAATATTTTGCACATGATGTAATAGTTTGATTTCAAAATCTATTGTTGTTAACGAGATTTTTAGTCGAAAACCAATTTTTACCAATTTTAGTAGCACTTCTTGAAAGTTTATATATATATTTTATATACAAAAATACAGACTGCATTTCTCTAAGAAAATTTATCAGAGAATGAAATCATTTTGAAGTCAATACATTCATTTATTCAATTTTTACCAATTTTGCGTACTAGTTTTTGTAGATTTTAATTTTTATGAAAAAACTGACTGTTGTATTTTTATACAAATTTAATTGAATGCCGAAAACAATATTTTCTATATGACGAAATTAGTTTGAAGCCAATATCTATCATGTTTTTGATATGTTTTTATATTTAAAAAAAAATGTCAACTCGATTTTTCTAAAAATTTTAGCAGATGTCAAAAACGTTGCATTAATTTTTTTGGAGCTTAATCACTTTCCGTTCGTAAAATATTCGATTCGTTGACAGTTATTTTTTTCAGTTTTTTTTCTGTAAGCACCTACCTATTTATTAAAAAAACTGAGTTTTTTTCAAAATTATATTGTTTTAATATCACGTCACAATATATAATATAAAATTTAATTCAAGTCGCTAGCGGTATTGATTCGTGAGACATTTTGTGTTAACCAAAATGTTCAATCTTTTTTTAAATTGCTGTGGTAAAAAAAACACACTTTCAATTTTTCGAGAGTTCTGCATCATTCTGTGTTATCTATATCTACATATATATATAAAAATCAATGCCACTTTTCGTTGTAATATGTTATAACTCAACAATGCCTATACCGATTTGGCTAATTTTGGTGTTGAATTATTCGTGGATGTCCAGAGAAGGTTTGTACGTAGAAATTTGGAAAAAATCTTGAAAAAGTGTAAAATCAACATCTTTCTATACTCCCATATACAGGGTGGGCCGTTAATAAGTGCACTTTTTGTCTCGCTCTAACTCCCGAACGAAATAACCGAGACGCGCGGAGATGGTATCTCCTTGCAGCTCGAGATCTAAATTTTTAGTCGCAATGAGTCCGTTCACGGGAGAGCAGCGCGATTTCTGCGTTCGCGCCTTTTATGAAAACAATCGCTCATACGTGACTGTTCGTCGGCTTTTTCGGGTAAAGTTTGGATTACGCAACATCACCGAGTGTCCAAGTACGAATGTAATCAAAAAATGGATCGTAACATTCGAGGCAACGGGATCAACGCAAAAACTTCGATCTACAGGACGCCCACGTTCCAGGCGGACTGCAGAAACAATTGAACGCGTACAAGCTTCTGTGCGCGAGGATCCAAGAAGCTCTACACGGAAACGCGCTGCGGCCCTGGGAGTACCCAGAACGACTTTACGTCGCATTTTACGGGATGATTTGAAGTTATACCCTTACAAAATTCAGATTGTCCAAGATTTGAAAGAATCCGATTTTGTTTCACGGTTCAATTTCGCAACAGAAATGTTACGGAGATTCCCTCACTTCAATAACATTATCTTCTCAGACGAAGCTCATTTTCATGTCAACGGATTTGTTAATCGACAAAATTGTCGGTACTGGGGAACAGAAAATCCACGCTTAAAACATGGACGACTGTTACACTCTCCGAAAGTGACCGTTTGGGCCGGAATAGCCAAGTGGGGGATCATAGGGCCGTATTTTTATGAAGATCGATACGGGCGTAATGTTACTGTTAATTCAGAGCGTTATGTCTCGATGCTTAGAGATTTTTTAGCTCCAAAACTGCAAGAATCGAGTGGTTACACTATTCACACCTGGTTCCAGCAAGATGGCGCTACCTGCCATACAAGTAACGACTCTGGAGGTCGTTAGAGAAATGTTTCCTCGAAGGTTGATATCGAGGAGGGGTGATATTGCTTGGCCACCCAGGAGCCCTGACTTAACGCCACCGGATTTCTTTTTATGGGGCTACCTCAAGAGTAAGGTGTACTCTAATAATCCTTCAACGACGGCTGAAAAAAAAGCGAAAATTGAAGAAGAAATCCGCTTAATCACTCCGCAACTTTTGACAAAAGTGTTCCAAAATCTCAGAGTCAGATTGGAAGAGTGCTGTAGGTGAAATGGACAATATTTGGATGATTTAATTTTTAAAAAATGAAAATTCATTTCGTTTTGTATAATTTAAAATAAATATTTCATTTAAAAGCGCTACAGTTGTATTAATATAATTTTTTTTAAGTGCACTTATTTACGGCCCACCCTGTACAAACAATTTGTACTAATACTTAAAAGCTAATTTGAACCTTTGGCAAAACAATCGAAGACAAAAAAAAGTGACGTTAGTTCTGTCAAACAAATTTAATGTCATCATATGTCATTTAATTTTATCAGCGATAATTATTGCTCTGTTGTGTTTATATTTTCCAAAATATTGTTGAGTTATTGAGTGAAGGTAAAATGCCACGAGCAAGACGACCAAACATAGGCCGGCGAACGCGTAATGCAAATCAAGTGGCATTATTAAGACCATCTCAGACTACAAATGAACGCGCACAAGCTAATGCATCGCAACGTAAACGTACTGCACAGAATAGATCTGTTGACCCTGTACCTGTACTTAATCTTGCACGGCAATCACCAATACGTCGTGCTGTTGAACAGAAAATTGCATTGGCACTTGCATCTTCGGGAATTGCTGCTACATTATTAGAAGGTGGTCGGACGGCACACTCTGCATTAAAATTGCCTTTCAATGTACAGGTGATTAAAACTCCAACTTGCAATATTTCGAGAAATTCTGCTATGGCAAAAGTTCTGCGATTAACGTCAATTATTTTATGGGATGAGTGCACAATGGCGAAGAAATCAATAGAAGCATTTAATCGAACAATGCAAGATTTACGCGGTAATCAACAGCTTTTTGGTGGTGCTGATATTGCTGTCAGGGGACTTTCGTCAAACATTGGCTGTCATTCCTCGATCAACTCCTGCTGATGAAATAAACGCCTGTTTGAAGTCATCAGTTCCTTGGAGATATGTACGAAAATTGACACTGAACATTAATATGCATATTCACCTACATAATAATGCAACTGCCCATGAGTTTTCAAAACAATTGTTAGAAATTGGTGATGGCAAAATACCAATCGACAATACCAACGGATTGATCACTTTACCGAACAATTTTTGTACAATTGCGCAATCTATAGATGAGTTGATTGAATGTGTTTTTCCGAATATTCTTCAGAATTACAGAAATTATGATTGGTTGAGAGAACGCGCCATTTAAGCACCGAAGAACATTCATATCAATGCCATTAATTTTCAAATTCAAGCGAAACTGCCAGGTGTAGTCACGACATATAAATCAATTGACGGTGTTATGAATAAAGATGAGGTAATGAATTATCCAATTGAATTTTTAAATTCATTGATACCGGCTGGTATACCACCGCATTGCTTGAATCTGAAAATTGGTTCCTTGATTATATTATTGCGAAATATTAATCCATCAAAACTGTGTAATGTCACCAGATTGGCAGTGAAAAAGTTATTGCCAAATTTGATTGAAGCTACAATCTTAACTGGTAAATCAAGAGGAGAAGTGTGTTTGATACCGCGTATCCCTATGCTTCCAACTGATATGCCATTTGAATTCAAAAGATTACAATATCCTGTGCGTTTATCATTTGCGATGTCCATAAATAAGGCCCAAGGGCAAACACTTCACGTTTGTGGTGTCAATTTGGAGGAATCATGTTTTTCACATGGCCAACTTTATGTTGCCTGTTCCAGAGTCTGTACCCCCACTGTTTATTTATTCATGCTCAAAATGGAAAATCAAAAAATATTGTTTATCCAACTGTTTTAGACTAACCCATATAGACCCACCATAGTAAGAGTACCCAATTCTTTTTTAGTTTTTACTCTTCTCTGATAAATATAATATAAACAATATATCATTTGGGTCATTTGGACTTTTAAATAGCTAGCAATTTAAAATATTTTTTGTTTGAATAAATGAACTTAATAATCATTTTTTTATTACTATGCCTTATACGTAGCGAAGCACGTACCGGGCCACTAGTTATCTGTATAACAAAATTTATTTGAAGTCGATATCTCTACTAGCTGCCTGAAGTAAATTTTAAACACCCTTTTGTTTAGGGTTTAACAATTTACTAGTTAGCAATTTGCCAAATATTTAGCAATTTACTAAGGGAGTCCAAAATGTTAAACCTTTCTTCTCGTTTTGCTAACTAATAAATTTCTAATTGGATTTTATTAAAAAACGAGCATTCAAACAGGTCTAAAAAGTGACAGTTCGTGAAAATAAATAACGCAAATACACTTAAACGGACCTATAAATTGGAATTCCTAACTATTGACTGGATCTGCATCATTCCATCCAATTACATCCACTAAAATAATAATTCAACAAATGTCATATGGTTTTATCAAATTGCTAAAATTTAAAGTAGCCATTCCGTGATTTTAACTTTAGCAAATTGTTAAGATATAGAAAGATATTAAAACCGTTTAAAATTAGGTAAACCATCTTTTAAGCTTAGTAAATAGCTAAAAATGGCTTTGACATTTAACTAAATTGTTTAAAATTTTGCGCCATTATTTTTAACATTTAGACACTTTTTTAGAAATATAGAATTGTCAGTTTTTTAATAAAAAATTCTTTACAAAATTGGTAACAACTTATTTGCGACCCATTGGTTAAAAGTGTGTCAAAAATTGGATAAAGTATTTAACTGTCATTAAGCTGTTAAATGGTCATATTTTACATTATATATACTCGAGTATATATAACTTAGTTTATACAGGTATATGTATGTAGTATGTTCATCAAAGTAAAGTGAACATACAAAACATAAGAAATAGCGCGTCAAACAGAAAATAAATGTTCGTATAAATTAAGCTGGGATGTACCATTTTGGAATATAAGTTTTTTTTTTTACTAACAACTAACACATGCACTTATGATGAGCCTCTGATCGTAGTTTGACGCTTGCTATAAGCTTACTACTTTCTGAAATTCTGAAGTGTAAAAAAGTGAAATTTAATTTATTTTGTGGACAACTAATTAACACAGGATTCAGTAAAATTTAAATTTATTTAAAGCAATTCACCAGGCTTCACAGGCGTAGATAATTTTAAACGATTTTAACATTTTACTATCTCATAACATTTTGCTACCATCTGTTAGTATACTAGACAACATTTCTTGACTCTTTTACTTGAAAAAGTTAATTTGTGTGTTTCTTATATATAGTTAAGAAATTGTTTTCGTAAGACGATGATTTCGAAATATTTCCAGATTTGGCTTTGTTAAGAGCAGTGCAATATCTTATGTCCAGAGCAAATCCCTACGAAGAACTAGATGAAGGAGAATTTAACTCTGGCATGTATGTTTGACAAGGTAACAATTCCGTTCTTGGTTGAAACGTTAACACCTATAAGAGCGAAAAAAACGAAAGGAAAAGTTTTAAATTTTATAATCGCTGTTAAATATTAACAAAATTGCTACTAAGTAAAATCTTTAGCCCTTAACAATAGATTGTTTAAAAGTTTGTGCCAATAATTGAATGGAATTGGTTTAATCCCTTCCTGGGTACTGCCTCTTGCGAGGAATTGACAAATCCTCTAAGTGTAATTCTTGTCATATAAAGTGCGTTCTCAAATTGGGCGTTCGGATTCGGCATACAAGCTGTAGGTCCCATCCTTCCTTGAAAGTACTCGCACACAGGAATAGTTAAGAGTTCTAAGTCACTAGGCCCTGGTTCCATACGAGCTGTTGCTCCACAATGTAAATAATTTTATAATTTAACATTTTTAAAATTACCGGATGTTTACAAAAATTACTCCCAGACTAAAAAAAAAACATTTACTTAAACAATGAAGACAACGTATATACAATGTACATAACTACTTTTATAATATTTGCTTATTTTTTGTTAAGTTTGAATCATAAATTAATTATGAAAAATCAGACAAGTAATTTTTAGTGTGTTTTTGAACATAACACGTGTGTAACTCAATTAGGAAGACAAAAAACACAAATTTGCCAACAGTCTGCCACTCTATTTCGATGGTGGTTGGTAATTCGAAATGAAAATCAGTTTAATTAATTATCTTTTACCACTTTTGAGTAACGAAAATTTCACGCTACCGGTTATGAGTAACCAAATATTTCTACCTATTTTTTGTTAGTTTACCAAATAGTGAAATTAATTTTTGTTTTGTTCATATATTTTATTTTCGTTTAATTACTTTCATCTACTTTGTTTTTTTTTCTGCCGATTAAATTCACCACAGAATACCGAAGCAACAAATAAAGGTTGCTACGAGTATAAGTCCAATTAAAGTAGAAAAAGTTTCAACGTCGAATTGTAGAAATTTTTCACTATATTGTAGTAATTGAACCGAAAACAACTACAGTGAGTGAGTATATTACTTCTTAAGTAAGTTCAAAAGTGTGTTGCATGATTTCAAGAGAGGTGGTATATTCCAAGTGCGGACTTAATACATTTGCCTAGTCAAGGGCTCTTTTTTTAACTTGATGCATTTTTATGAAAACAGGGAAGTGTTGTTTTTGTTTTTGGAATAAATCAAATCTAAAACCAAGGTTTTTTTAAATATGCTCCTTTCAAAATGTAAAAAAAAACAAAACCGTTTTTTTAAACTAATTAAAAACGCGGTTTATACTTTAACAATAAATTGTATGATGATTTTGCAAAGTACAAATCTTTATCTTCTTTTCGTAATTTCTTATTATAGTTGTGAGATGACTTATGGGTTTTCATTTTACTCTGTATAAAGTTTTGAAAAACGTTGAATGAAATTTCTTCACATGTTTTGGAATACATATGTAGTTCTTTTTAGAGTTAATTTTAAGAACTGATTCCAAATCCAAAATCCGATATCACCTATAGATATGTGCTCAAACTTAAAAATACCCGTTTTCAACAATATTTTTTCAGTATATTCCAAAAAACTTGATGACAATTCGTAATAAGAATAAAAACATTTTTTATACCCCTTTACGATTTTCTATTAAAAACCGTTTTTGGCATAATTGCTTCAGCATTCTTTTAAGTTTAATGTATGGAAGGTGAAGACTATAACTACTAATGAGGATACTGAAAATGTTCAAACCAAATATTATAAAGTAAGGGACTGTATATTTGGAAAATCATTATGAATTTTATTGAAAAAAAAACTACTTTATTAATTTAAATAGCGTCAAAAAGCATAATAAAGGATGGTTACATTTTAAGGGCCGATATTGGTTTTAAATAAAACCAATATTTCTTAGGAAATTATTGTCACTTCTTTTTATTATAATAATATTTGTATAGTTCATTTATGTATGGAACCACATCCTTCATCCGATGGTCCAAATTTTCGATGACGTTGAAGCATAATTGAGGTTCTATGATGTTAATGTGCCGAATTATATCATCCTTTAGTTCTTGAGTTGTAGTGCCTGTGGCATGATAGTTAGTGAGTAGGACTGCCATGCGAGAGGTCTTGGGTTCAATTCCTGCCTCATGCGAGGAATTCAAGAGTAATTGCTGTAATGAAAAGTGCTCTCTCAAATTATGTAGCTGTTCGGATTCGGCTTAAAACCCTGACAATATTACTCGCACACAGGAGTGGTGGAGAGTAAGTCACTCTAGACCCTAGTTCTCAACGGACTGTTGCGTCACCTAATTTATTTATTTATTTAGTTCTTGAATTGTTGCTGGCTTATCGACGCACACCTTTTCTTTCAAATAACCCCAAAGAAAGAAGTCCAACGGTGTCACATCACATTATCTTCGCGGCCGATTGACATCGCTACCACGTGAGTTAACACGGCCATTGAATTTGTCCGGCAAAAGAGCCATTGTTTCGTTAGCTGCGTGTGGCAAGTGGCACAGTCCTGTTGAAACCATTCATCGTCCACATCCATACATTACCTTCCAATTCGGGCCATACAAATTCGTTATCATCTCACGATAGAAAACACAATTCACATTTTGGAAAAACGACGAAGCCGCCAGCCCATAAATCGCACCAAACAGTCA
The DNA here is from genome assembly GCA_920104205.1 of Eupeodes latifasciatus. NCBI lineage: Eukaryota > Metazoa > Arthropoda > Insecta > Diptera > Syrphidae > Eupeodes > Eupeodes latifasciatus. The sequence goes on along the minus strand of OV049924.1, from coordinate 170,214,435 downwards.
CTCTTTGTGTTTGTGTGTGCATTGGTTTTTCGACAATCACTCTTGGATTATCATTCGCCCAAATGCGGCAATTCCGATTATTGACGAATCCACTGAGGTGAAAATGTGCCTCATCACTGAAGATGATCATCCGCTGTTGCCATTTCTTGACACCATTCTGAGTTGTGACCATTGACGACGCTTGATATGATCAATAGGGCAGAGGCTCTAGTTCTTGAGTCAGTTGCATCTTGTAATCGTGTAAATACAAGTCTTTTTCAATAATGTTCATCAACGACGAGCGTGAGATGTGCAATTATTGGGCACGACAACGAGTTGAGGTGAACGGCTCTTCAGCCATACTATCGCGAACACCAGCAATATTTTCTGCTGTACGAGCTATACGAGCCTGCACTAGTGTTTTCACATCTCCTAGAGATCCGGTTTGATCAAATTTTTGCACAATTTTTGCGATTGTACGCACATTTGGATGATAAAGTTGACCGAAAAAATCAGGAAGTGCACTATATTCATTTTGATTTGAGCTTTAAGGCGTTGCTCTCTTGTCGATCATTCCATGATTAAAATTGGGTAAGTGTAAAATTGAGGTTTATATAATGGTTCACATTCAACATCGGCCCATAAAATTTAACAACCCTTTATAAGTTGTATTCAAGAAACCTAATTTAGAAGTTGAATTCGAACTAAAGCCATCAAAAACCTTAGAAAAAATCTACATTATCTTGTTGACCAATGAATTTGAGGCGCGATTATTTCATTGATCCACTACTCATTTATAATGCCATTGCAATCACTAGATTATGGTATAGCCTAGCCTAGCCAGCCAGCGTGGCTATATCAAAATGATTCATTATGACTCATTGACTCATTGGCATGATGGTTGGTCGTAACTAAAATAAGTGCAAGTGTGAAAAAAACGCTATATGAGATTGTTGCTCCTCAAAAACTTGAAGACTTTACTCATACTTCTTGTGCTGTTGAGCTTGAAGTGCATGCTACGATTATATGTATGTACGTGGACGTGGAAGTTCAAGCTACTTTTTGTACAAAGTGGCGCTAGAGAAAATATTATGTTCATATTCATTTGTCTATACTCGTACCCCCTACCTATGAACCTACTACAATCATCATGGTTATGGTAACTTGTGCGATTTTATATACTTTTAATTAAGATTGCATAAAAGTTTTGTGTTATTTTTGTTCGCAGGAAGTGCAAAAATTATGGTACCTACAAGAGAAAAAAAAAAATAAAATAATAATCATGAAACTTCACAAAAGCCAATGTTTGACACGAACTCTTTAAGTAGAAGTCAGAAAGTGTCTGCGTCTGGCTTGGCTTTATTAAGTATTTAGTATCTATTTTTACAGTAGGTATAGTAAGGAGTTTGTTGTATATTTTGTTAAATGCGTTGCGTTTTGCGTCTATCGACTGCACAGTGCACATACATACATATATGTATATTTGAATTTAACTGGAATTTAGAGCATAAATAGATTACTCAACTGCTTAATGGGTAGAAACAGAAGGTAATTAAAAATTAAAGAAAACAGTTTTAAGTTTAGACAACCAAGGGGATTTATGATAAGACAAATAATGTTGTTTATGAATGCTTTTATTTTGAATTGACAGTTAAACTTTCTTTGTTTTTTTTTGCTATATATACACTCAGAGAAAAATGGCAACGTAAATTGTAATGCGATTCCTTTTGAATTTACGTTGTATGCCATTTCGAAAAAACAACTATAAATCAAAGTAAAACTACTTGGATTTAAATACGAAACCTATTAAACAAGGAGTTTTACTACGAAACGCATTTGAATGAAAAATAAACGCGTTCAAATCAATGCATTTATGTGGTTGAAAATATTTCAAACTAATAACAATGTTGATTGAAAGACGAAACCACTTTAATTTAAAGTAGAAAATCTTTGTTTCTTATTCAAAGTAGAAGTCATTTGAATCAAAGTTAAAACGTTGTTGATTCAATGTCGGACAAAAATTTGGTCTCTTTGAATTAATTGATGAGCACATTGATTCAAAGTCGTTTTCTTTACATCATAACAATTTAAAACAAAATAAGGCGAAAAAATGTAGTTTCAAATGCGTTTCCACTTTAATTTAAAGTAGAACATTTTTATTTTTGATCCAAAGGTGAAATGATTTGAATTAAAGTTGAAACATCATTAAATCAATCTGGCAAAAATTCTTCGATAACTTTAAATCAAGTGGTGGGAACTTTTAATTCAAACTCGTTTTCCTCTTATCACATGAAAAAAAAATAGACAAGAAACAACGTAATTTCAAAGTTGAAACGACTTTAATTTAAAGTAGAAAATATTTATTTTTTATTCAATGGCGGAACTACTTCAAGTCAAAGTTGTAACGACATTAAATCAATTTTAGAATTTATTTTAATTCAAGTGATGATCACTTTTGAATTAAATGCGTTTTTACTTTACAATAGTACAAAAAACAACAGACAAAAACAACGTAATTTCAAAGGTGAAACAACTTTGATTCAAAGTAGAAAATATTTATTTTTCATTCAATGACGGAACTACTTCAAGTCAAAGTTGTAACGACATTAAATCAATCTCAGAATTTATTTTAATTCAAGTGATGATCACTTTTGAATTAAATGCGTTTTCCCTTTACCATAGTACAAAAAACAACAGACAAAAACAACGTAATTTCAAAGGTGAAACAACTTTGATTCAAAGTAGAAAATATTTATTTTTCATTCAATAACGGAACTACTTCAAATCAAAGTTGTAACGACATTATATCAATCTCAGAATTTATTTTAATTCCTTTAAAATCAAGTGATGATCACTTTTGAATTAAATGCATTTTCCCTTTACCATAGTACAAAAAACAACAGACAAAAACAACGTAATTTCAAAGGTGAAACAACTTTGATTCAAAGTAGAAAATATTTATTTTTCATTCAATGACGGAACTACTTCAAGTCAAAGTTGTAACGACATTAAATCAATCTCAGAATTTATTTTAATTCAAGTGATGATCACTTTTGAATTAAATGCGTTTTCCCTTTACCATAGTACAAAAAACAACAGACAAAAACAACGTAATTTCAAAGGTGAAACAACTTTGATTCAAAGTAGAAAATATTTATTTTTCATTCAATAACGGAACTACTTCAAATCAAAGTTGTAACGACATTATATCAATCTCAGAATTTATTTTAATTCCTTTAAAATCAAGTGATGATCACTTTTGAATTAAATGCATTTTCCCTTTACCATAGTACAAAAAACAACAGACAAAAACAACGTAATTTCAAAGGTGAAACAACTTTGATTCAAAGTAGAAAATATTTATTTTTCATTCAATGACGGAACTACTTCAAATCAAAGTTGTAACGACATCAAATCAATCTCAGAATTTATTTTAATTCAAGTGATGATCACTTTTGAATTAAAGGCGTTTTTCCTTTACCATAGTACAAAAAACAATAAAAAAAACAACATAATTTCAAAGGTGAAACAACTTTGATTCAAAGTAGAAAATATTTATTTTTACTATCAATGACGGAACTACTTCAAATCAAAGATGTAACGACGTTAAATCAATCTCAGAATGTATTTAAATTCCCTTCAAATCAAGTGATGACATTTTCGGTTCAAAGTAATTTTTCATACATTTTAGAATTGAAAAGATAAATAACACATTTTAATTAAATTTAAGACGTCTAATTAGTTTAAAAAAAACTAAGTATAGGTACCTTAATATTAAAATTAATTTACTTTTAATAGATATTTTGTTTAATTCAATCACCTACATTTAAACAGAGATATATTTTGACTGCTTAGCTTTTAAGAAAATAAGATATACCCAAATACATAATATAATCAAAAGAAGACAATTATTTTGTTGTTAACTTCCACTTCAAAATAATGTGGAAAGAATTCTACTTGAAATCACATAAAAACATTTTAAATGCAAGTGGCAACACATAATCCACCATACATATCAAATCTAGCAAACGAAATCAACTTAACTGTGAAGCGAATATATCCAGTAATATCCTTATACATACAACCATGCACGAAACGCTGTCCAATGAGTTTCAGTTTGATTGTTGGCGGCTTTGTTCTTTTCCCATATTATACCTAGATTAACCACGTGCGAGTAGGTTTGTGTATATGCATAATCATTCACTCATCACGTTTCCTACTTTTGTAGCATTTTTCTTCTTTCAAACATGTTATGATACAATTTTTGCAATGTTTAAATTCTTTTCCTTCGTTTATTCAAGGCGAATCCCTTTTGTAAATTTAAATTTCCAAATATCCTAGTAAATGTTCACTCAAATTTATGTAATAATGCAATGCGGTACCTACTTAAATTTTGTATTGCCAGAGATAAAACCTAAATCGTATATTTAATAAAAAGATTAAAGAAAAACAATTCGTAAAACTTCGATTTCATTTTATTTTATTATATTATTTTAACATATTTTCAAAGCTTCTTGGTAGTTTTATAATAAAAGTCCATTTCGCAAAAAATAGTATTAATAAATTATATAAGGTATTTTCATCAAAAACATTGAAAATAATTTTTGAAAGTTGATAAACTTTGAATAAAAACTTTCGGTCCATGAATCTTTGCCTTTAAGCGTGAACATTTTTGCTCAAAATAAATGTAGTAAGAAACGGTAAAAATACCTAACAAGAAAACTGTTCCAAACCATTTGTATTATCTTAAATGCTTTACAAATCATATACCTTCTTTAACCTTTTGATCATTCTTTGTGGTAATATTTAAAGTAGCTATTATGAAATCTTTAACCTTTAAATTCATAAAACGACATCATTGTAGCTACCTACTTTGCAATGTGGTTTGGTGTCTATTTATTTTTGGCGCCAAATTAAAGATTAGGTTTAAACTCTTTTCAACTTTGATTTGAAGTTGCTTTCCCATTGATTTAAACTCATTTCTACTTTGCTTTAAAGTTGTTTTCCGTTTACAAGAATATCAAATACGTTTGTACATTGAATCAAAGTTTTTCCACTTTAAATCAATGTGGCTATATAAATTTCAACTTTGAATCAAATACGAAACACTATAAATGAAACACGGAACGTATTAATTTCTCTTCGAATAACTGTACTGTTTTTTTTTTGTCTAGACTTTCAAAGTGGCTATTGTATAGTACCTTTTACTCCTATGTTGAGAAAAACATAAATGTTCCACATATTTCTAAATGTTTCAATTTAAGCAAATAATAATGACGGAACCATCATCAAATATCTTTTAGAATAGAAATTGCAAATCTTGTTGCCAAAGCTATCTAAAGCAGAAGTTTTGTTATTTGTGTCGGTACATAAGCATAATTTTTACACACAATTAATATTAAAAAGTATCTT